>CM070105.1:9267015-9659515 GCA_036178185.1 Liparis tanakae
TAAGATGGTTGTGGGTACTATTCAAGGTTGGGGTGGTCCTATTGTGTGGCATTTATTCTCAGTGTGGGTTCCCCAGCTTCCTCTCAGTCCGAAGACTTGCAGTCAGGTTAATTCATCTCTATATTGCCCATAGGTGTGAGAGTGAATGGTTGTATGTCTATGTGAGCCCTGGATGGACTGGCGGCCTGTCCAGGTGACCGCCCCCCCACCCCTAATTGGGTTAGGGTTCTATTTTGAGTTGGACAAACACAAATTAATTTGATTGAATGAATATTGTTATTTTATTTTAGATGTGTTTGATACAAATGAGTTGGACTAACTCAAATTAATTCAATTTAATGAATATCGTTATTTTATTTTAGATGTGTTTGATAAAAATGAGTTGGACTAACTTAATTACATTGTATTGCACTGATGTGCTAAATTTGAGTTGGAGTTGCGTATAAGTATTGGATGGAAAACCTGCCAACACTTTAATTGAGTTCATCCAATGAGTCATTTCTTTGAGTGTAGCTGTCCCCGCCTGCTCCCAGTCTGTATGCTAAGCTAAGGGGAAGCATACGTGTACGTAGATATTCTTCTAGGAGGACGTTATTGTATAGAAAATGAATCCTTTTCTCATCTCGAGTTCAGGTTGAACTCTTCTGATGTTCACGAACGGGCTTCAGGGAGCACCTGATGTTCTCTCTTCTTCAACGTGTGGTCGGGTCGAGTCTCTCTCTCTCTCTCTCCCTCCTCGCTCGTCCATCAGTCCTCTTCCCGTCCGTCCGTCCTCGTGTCTCCGTGACCGCCGGCGGCCCCTCAAGCAAATAACTGAAATAATGATGTCACCCCTCGGTGTCCTCGTGGGCAGTGCGCCTGCTGGAGGCGAGCGGCCGATGCAGGGTGGGAAATGTAAAGACATTAATTGGAGGCACTTTTTGAAACCTGTGAAATAAAATGTAACCTTTGCTTGAAAATAATTACTATACTTATTTAGGCTCACAGGATATGAGCAATTTTCATGAAAAGGGCGATAATAAGACAATCATATTCAATTGTAGACTTATTTCTTTATGTGTATTTATTGATTTTTTTTTAAAAATAGTTCTAACTGCCCTTTGCTCTGGTGTATTTTTTATTTTTTTTCATATATATATATATTTATTTAGATTTTACAAATTAGCCCACGACCCTAATGAGGATAAGCGGTATTGATGATGGATGGATGGATTTACAAATTAGCAAGACAGGACATTAAGGATACAATACAAAGAGAAAAGAGGAATAAAAGGGTAAAGAACGATGCCCTGGTGTATCTCTGACACAACAATCGTCGTCTCCTTTCTGGAGGTTCCTTCAGTTTCTAAAAGGTTTTCTCACAGCTAATCATTCTTAAAAGCTGTCCAAGGACCTCTCTCTCTCTCTCTCTCTCTCTCTCTCTCTCTCTCTCGCTCTTGCTCTCGCTTTCTCTCTATCTCTCTCTCTGGTTCAAGTCCTAGCGGAGCAGCGACAGTGGATGACAGCTGGACCTGTTATCTGTTCCGCATGTGCCGATGCATTATGTATCCTGGGCCCTCGGTCTTGGCGTGCGGATTAGCCGACGGAGGAGCCCCCCCCCCCCCCCCCCCCCCCCCGACTCTCCGTCCTGATAACAGAGCGCTGGTGTTATTACGGGAAATCAGTCCTTCATAGATCTGAGTTATGGAAGGGACTGTGCCTCTTGGTAATAATATAATGAATATATAAATATATATCTATATATATAAATTACATAAATATATGTATATGTATTATCAGGCCTCACCTGAGGAGTGCTTCTATAGAAGGGCCTCCGACCTCTCGCCCCGTTTCCTTTCCTGCCGGCTGCCAGCGAGGCGTCGGCCTTCATTAAGAGTAATGCCTTCATTATCTCCTCAATGCGTTGTGGGCGTGGCCTGATGAGTGCGCCGCTTCGCCTGCCAACTCAGGTGGAAAGGTGAGACTGCCGTGGTACTACTTGGCTGAATGTCACTTGATAATGATTGAGCCGCGTGAAACGGATCCCGCGTGCCAAAGACGCACACCGGTGTTATGTAATTATATTGAGTGTGTGTGTGTGTGTGTGTGTGTGTGTGGGTGGGTGGGTGGGTGTGTGGGTGTATGTGTGTGTGGGTGTCAGTGTCAACACATATTAACTTGTTGAAAACCAGGACATGAAATTGATTAAGTAAATGTTCAAAGTTTGTTTGGACTCCACAAGTATTTTTTCTTATTATTAGTCCAATATTAAGCTCCGACTCCAAGGGAAGGGAGGCACCGGGAGAACCAGGACCAGAACCAGTACTAGAACCAGAACCAGGACTAGGCTGAACCCAGAGGTTCTCTACCGCGGTGCTTTGACATATTTCAGGGATCAGTGGACCGTTGACGAGGTTCAGACGGGCTTCAAGCTGCGCTGCTATTGGAGCACAGAGCGCAGGGGGCGGGACTTGGAAAAGGGCCGCTCGTGCTTCTTTTTCATTGCGTCGTGTACTTCAGGCGACGTCTCGAGAACCTCCGTGTCGCATTTTATTCGGCGTGGGAATGTTTTGGATCAGCGAGCCTTCGAGCCACGCAGGGAATAATTCAGAGAAGGTTGTGTCATCCTCCGACAGCTGGATCGATTTAATTCCTGATCTCATGGCGGGTTTGGGTTCGACCTGGAGCCGAATGTCTCTCCCTCTCCTATCTGTTCATCTTCCTGGCACTGGCGCGACGATTAACTAACAAATCAACAAAAACGAGACCGAAAGATGACGTCGCTGCGGCGCTGACCTCGGCGCTTTTAAGCCTTAAAAAATAAAAATGAAATCATATTTTTGCGTGTGAAGGCGTTTTTCCGATCAGTGTCTCCGTCTGTTGCTGTGTTGATCCCGATGTGTGAGAACAGATGTGAGGCGTCACTTTGATCGGCCCGTTGGCTGGAGACCGCCCGGCCGCGCCGCCCCGCGGGACACGGTGCAGTTTAACACTCCAGCTTCAAAGTGTCCGTCGGCGTCCCCGCGTCACGTTCCCGGTTAGCGGTTCGCCTCTCGCGTTCATCTCGCCCAGTTCATCAGGTTCGCCCTCGTTGCCGTGCCACTTCTGAGGGGGGAAGCATAGGCGCTCATCATGACACCTGTGCAGAGTAGCCAATGGGGCGATGAAGACTTACCCCCTACGGAGCAGAAGGCTGCGTTCCCAAAGCAGACGGCGTGCCCCGCCGGCCGGCCCTGAAAAGTACTTTAAACTCTCGTTGACTCCTCCGACCGGCCCTAAATCAGACTCTTCATTTGCCTAAAGGATTAGACGACTAAGCCTTTTAGTAGTAAACTGGTCCCATGAAAATCCGACTCTCCGTTTCTTTTTTGCATAGACGAGCGAACCGCGCACCTCCTCTTGAACTCCCGAGGCTCCTCCCTCTTTCTCCGCATGTCATCCCCGACTTGGCAGAGCGCGGCCGCATCATGTGGATCTCCCTCAGGCGGGGGGGCCGTGGCCAGCCGTGGGATTTTGGCTGTGAGCCGTCTCTCTCTCCGGATCGCCCGGCCCCCTCGTGGACGTGTTTACGGCCTTTTGTCGTCCGACGCTGGCGGAGATATCAGGGAATCACAGACCGTCTGTTCTGATTACAGAGTCCCCTGAGAGCTGCTTGTGTGTGTGTGTGTGTGTGTGTGTTAGGGGTGCTAGGATGAGATATACAAAAAACACTCTTGGTTGCCCACCCAGGTAAGAGACCGGAGCTCTGAGTGACTCGGCAGAAGCAGCGTGGAACGAGGTTCCCGTCGACTTGACTGAACCTGCGTCGGCGGCGGCGCCGAGTGTTCAGTTTCCGTGACACGGCGTTCAGTCTAAAGGCCGTGGGTGGGGCTCGGTGTTATTTGTCTCCTCGCTCGGGACACCGTGTCTCGTTTCCGCGGCTGCAGACATCAGATCCGGCACGTATAGAACACCCGAGCCGCGCGCCACGTATGTTCCTCGCGCTCCGCCAGCTTCCCCCCCGATAAGGACCGCGGCCGCGCTGCCTCCCCGGAGCGCTGCGCCCGGCCCCTCATTTACAAGTCAAATGGAGCGTCGGGGGAAACAAAAGACTTTGCATTCTTCTCCATATTGTGAGATTTTGAGGCATTTGACCACAAAAACAAACCTTTTGAATACAGGGGGGGGGGGGGGGGGGCTCTATGATAACAACCGGTGCGATGTGTTCCCTGGATCCTGGAACGCCGCCGGTGCAGCGGAGCGAGACGAGGGATGTGACGTGTGGGAGATGGTGACGGCGGAGGATCGACGCGCTACAGTCGGCTGTCTTATCGAAGCTCCCAGAAAACAAGAAACACTCCAGTGGTATCTGAGATATCGCTTCGCTCCAGCGGTGTGCAGGAAGGGGGAACCGTCCTCCGTGCCGAGGCGGGCGTGTCCTCCGCCGCCTCGCGGGAGGTCCCGGTCGGACAGATTGTTCAAGCAAAATTGGCAAATTTGTAATTTTAGGGCTATACAAAACAAAATAATGTATTGAATGTCTGCAGCCTTCTCTCGTGTCCAGACTCAGTCTGCTCTTCGTTTCCGTTCGGCAGTTAGCGTAACCTCTTTTTTACCGGGGACTCGCACCGCGAATTAGACGAATCGGCGCCCGTCGAAGGGGACGAGAGGCGAGCGGGGGTCCCGCCCTCGCACTTCTCAGGTGGCACAGAGAACGAGCCGAGCCACTCCCTGCCCATCTGTCACGGCCCATCAGGGGAATCACTTTTCCCATTCTGGCAGACACACTGGCACACACACACACACACACACACACACACACACACACACACACACACACACACACACACACACACACACACAGAGTCTAAATGCATTTGAATTCCTACACAGATAATCTGCTGACATTTATCTGCGAGGAAGGGGGCAGCGTGGATGCATTAAAGCTGGACGGAGGGCTCGGAGCCAGCGGGTGAATTACTCTGAGTCTCCGGTGGGTTTCGCTCGCCACCTGGTCGGCTAATCCCAGCGCGCACGCTTTTTGGACCGCGCCCGCGCTAAACCTCAATTTCAATTTTTTGTGAATTTTATTTCTCAGGCCGCCATACGTGAGCTTTGAGGCCGCTGACGCCGGGCCGAGGAGAAACACGCTGACATTCAGATTGAAGCCCTCACAGGCCGTGGCTTTATTAACGCCGCCTCATTTCCTGTCAGCGGCATTTCGAAACGCTTTTTCTCTCCTTCTCTTTCTTTTCATCTTCTGGGTAATCAATGAACTAACTTAATAACCTGCCAGGCTCTTGGGTGTCTAGACAGATTATTGTGTTTTTTTTCTTCTTCTTCTTCTCTGCAAAGAAACCAAGGATTCACCTTGGACGACCTTGGAGAATCCCAGTGAAGCTGAAGTCTTAATGATGTTTGAAGTCGGTCAATTTCATGCAGCCACGACCACAACTTGACGAGTAATTCTCCGATCGGTGGATTCTATAATTGATGAAGTACATGCCACTTTGTGCATCCTTTTCTTTTTACAAGATAACATTTAAAATGCAGACATTGCTCCAGTGTAGAGCGTTTTATCTTGAATTGTGATGTTTCCAGTATCATAATTAACCATGCACTAGCATTTTCTTTTACAAAAGGACCCCGTACCCGTAGATGGAGCCTCTTCGTTGGCTTTTCTTCCACCTTAATGATGAGCTTCAACTTAAAAAATGTACAACCATACTATGTTCAGAAAGAGAGTCTTCATCCAGAGGAAGGGTCATATTCAAAGTGCGAAGAACTCCACGGTTTCATGCACAATGTTTCCCAAAATCAACGAGTGATCTGTGTACTGGAAAACGTGATCTCAGTATTCACCAAAAATAATCGTGGCTTTTTGCAAACCTTTGGTGAAAAAAATAGAACTGGACCAATGTCAGACGACTACTATGTTTATATCGATATTTCTTAATTGGAAATGTCTTTTGTTATGACCACCCTGAAGCAGGATGTCATCTTCTTGTTACTTATTTGACAACATGATACATCTGATATATATTATATATCACATTAGAATGTGAGAGTACACCTGGAAATGTTATTCAACTTTGAGTAAAAGCGTTGTGAGCCTTTTCTTCTTCTCTAATTGGTTTACTCGTTGGTTTCATAGGGATACTTTGTCCGGTGCATATTGCGAGGCTGTCCTGCGTTTCCCCTGGTTTATCATTAATGTGTTGCATATAGCTGCAGGCTGTAGACACACATCGGGTGGCCTCTGTCAGACATAGCCTAGTCAACATGTGAAGAGGAGAGAAGAAGTTTATACATGAACTAGCAAACGGGTATCGAGATCAAGGCTAAGGGAAATTGACGTTGACTGTTGGTAACAGAGGGGAATATCAGGCTCACTGTATATACATATATATATATACATATATATATATATCGGACGCTTTGTTGTTGTTTTGAATCAACTTCCCAGGGAGGACAGCCTCCCTTTGTTGTGATTGTGATTACCTTTCACAACAGGACCGGAGTGGCTGAGCGCTTTCATCACTCTTGAAACATCATTTCTGACACGTCCTCCCACTCTGGGTTGTTAAACATTCGGCTCCAGATAAATTAATGAAAACAGTAATATTTGCACCCAAATGGCGGAAAAATGTGGCCTTTGAACTAAAGCTGCCGAGGAACCCATAACCGCCGTCAGCCCCGGTCGATGCAGCGGCGAGTCGTCTTATGAATCCTTCTTTCCCTCTGCACGATTTGATGCTAAACGCATTAATCCGGTCACACTTCGTCAGCAAGTCGCGCCGCCGCCCTCATCCGGCTTTTAATACCAGGCGTAGGATGTAGTGCTGTGTATATCTCCGCCAGCTGTGTTTACGCTCAACGCTCAGAAAGTTCTCTTAGTTAAAAAGGCCGGTTCTTGCTTTACATTTGGGCCCTCATGCCCTCCCTGATGCTTATTCTCACCCAAAGGACAGGTGCAGCAGGGAGTTCCTGCACAAACAGTCGCCAACAATATATAACAATATATATATATATATATATATATCTATAGTCTGCCACTGCATTGCCAGTCAAGTAGGAGAACACAGGTTCAAAGTACTCGACCCGGCTGCTTTACCTCTCACACCAATCCGGGGCTCAGCAGCGGTGAGAGCTTATAGATAAAGACACCATGTACAGACTTAAGACCTCACGGGGTCTTTCACCTCTCGCTGAGGACAGAAAAGAGCTGAGCGTCTGCCGGCTTAAAAGTTTAATGAGTAACGCATCGGTGCAGATAAGACACGCTGTACAGTAACGCATGTCTCAGTGGGGGGGGTCAAGGGAGCGCACGCATTAACATGCCGGCTCATGTAGATGCAACCTGGGCCTACAGCGGTGTGTGTATGTGTGTGTGTATATGGATCTGATGGCATGCCCTCTGGCAGCCAAGAGTTAATTAAGAAACTCGAGGATGGTTCTCTTCGTGGCCACGTGCATCCAAAGTAACGCTGCGTATCTTCAGGCAGCGTTTTTATTCACGACGAATTGCCTAGAAAAAAAAACACAGAAATAAATAGCTTTTTTGAGAGAGGGCAGACATGGCCGGAGACGGGTGGGCAGCATGAGCCCGCTTGGAGGAGGGCATTCCAGCTCCTTTTGTTGTGCAGGCCACAAATATTCCAGTCCTCCTACTCACTCCTCGCCACACAAATGAAGTGAACTTCGGAGGACTCCAATAAAGGGCCGAGGAGAGGCGAGAGCAATGAAAGCGCCCGTTTTTTTTTGTGAACGCTTGCCATCGCTCCGCACACAGTAGACGACGCCCCTCTCCGGCTCGCCACGTGGTCTGAACTCTTGGAGGTTCCACCATGACACTCGGTGCGGTCTGGTTTGAGTTTCACGCAGGCATGTGGAAGAGAGCCGGGGAGGGGGCTCGGCCTCTCCGCATGCACACACTGAGGCAGAGCGACGGGGTCTCTTTTCAAAACGCTGTACGGATGTATCTTCATTAAAGAAGTGCGTTTGCTCCCGACGCATGCGCTCGCACTAAAGACCACGCCCCCCCCCCCCCCCCCGCGCAGACAGGTGAGTGCATGCACAAACACGCACCTTTTTTTAATGTCTTCCAGCTGTTCGGTGCAGGGGAGGGAAAGGGCACAGGAATGCATCAGCCCACCTTTTGTACTGCTTTTTGGCCGAGTTCCAGATCAGTTACCCGCGTTCTGCACCTTCTCATTAAGAGACACCGGGACCGGGCCGGTCCCAACCTGCCTCATTGGAGCCGTGTTGGGACCTCTTCCCCTCCACAGCTTGTGGACTGGGCTCTGATACACCTTAAAATACACTACTGTTAGAAATGTTGGGGTCACTTAGAAATGTCCTTATTTTTCAAAGAAAAGCTCTGATTTTTTCAATAAAGATAACATTAAATTCATCAGGAATACACTCTATACATCATTAATGTGGTAAATGATTATCCTAGGTGGAAACGTCTGGTTTTTAATGGAATATCTACACAGGTGTATAGACGCCCATCTCCAGTGTTTTAATGGTACATTGTGTTATCGCCATAGAAGACAAACGGAGGGTTACAATACCCTTTTTATGTTAGCGCAGCTGAAAACAGTTATGCTGGTGAGAGAAGCTATAAAACTTGCTTTCCTTTGAGCGGCAAGTTTGAAGAAAGAAATTCATAAAAAAAATATATATATATATTTCTAACCTTGTGAATGTCTTGACTATATTTTCCATTCATTTTGCAATTTATTTGATAAATAAAAGAGTCTGTTTTCATGGGAAACACAAAAGTTGTCTGGGTGACCCCAAACTTCTAAACGGCAGTATATATCATGCGAGTTGGATCATATGCACGTCTTTATTTTTCTGGTTGATTAATTTTGACAGCGGCGGTGATTAATAATACCACAGCGATACACACTGGTAGCACGTGTTAGTGCCAAATGATTGGAGGCGTCTCACCCTCCAATCATTCCTCTCGCTTTTAATGATTCTCTCTCCGGCTTCTCGCGCCTTGATGTTCTTTTCTCGTTGTTGTCGGCGTTTGATCTCGCTCCACGCCGCATAGCCAGAGTGTTGTCTTTATTAATAAAAATTCCCACGTGCCTTTTGGAAAGCCACCTCGCGGGC
Organism: Liparis tanakae; assembly: GCA_036178185.1. Taxonomy (NCBI): domain Eukaryota; kingdom Metazoa; phylum Chordata; class Actinopteri; order Perciformes; family Liparidae; genus Liparis; species Liparis tanakae. The sequence goes on from CM070105.1 coordinate 9,276,100, forward strand.
GGAAACCTCAGCCAAGTTAATTTTAGCTGAAGTTTGTGCCAGTGTGGTTTTAACACACTTTTTCCGGTCGCGTGTTGAGCTGATCCGACACGCCAGATGGCACGTTTACCATCACTGGAAACCGTTATTCGCATAAGTGACTTTTAATTCAAGTACCCAGCAGGTAAATGGAGGAGCCATCTGCCAATCAAGCGAGAAACATTGTTGAGAAAAGGCCTTCGATGTTGTTTTCTTTGCTCTTTCAACGAGAGAAATCTCTCCAGTTGTGATTTAACTGATGCTAATGCCGCCGCTCCTACAAAGTCCTACAAAGTGAGTCCATCAACAGTCACAGTGCAGAACATGCTGACTCAGCGTTCGCCCTCGATCTATATTCTGCGCGCACATCAATCCGGTGTCCGCGATGTTCCCGTCACCTCGCCCTTGTCTGCGTGGTTCTAGCTGATGGAAGTGACATGCGGCTGATCCGTCAACATTGTTCAGCTGTTGTCTTTAAGCCCAAGAGAACAGAGGCAGAGACCTGTTCTGATGTAACCCAGAGACTCACGCATTGAGGTGCGCTCCCGACTTTGACGGCACCCACGGGGCTTTTCACTGCGGTATGAGGACTGTTACGCAGCTGTGAGCGATGAAACATATTTGAGATATCTTCAAAAAAGAATTTTTACAAGCCAAGTTAGTCATGTGGTGGAACCAGTCGACCTGTAAAAGTGAGGTTGGCTGTTTGATGCCTGGATCCTTCGACATGCGGGAATCAGAGTGTGTGCAATGTTACTGGTGCTTTCTGAAACGCCTCTTATTATCTTCTCAGAAAATGAAGAAGACAACGTAGCAACGTAGCGTAACACAGTGTTGCGTAACAACGTAGCATAACACAACGTAGCATAACACAACATAGCAACGTAGCGTAACACAACGTAGCGTAACACAACGTAGCGTAACACAACGTAGCGTAACACAACGTAGCATAACACAACATAGCCTAACACAACGTTGCGTAACACAACATAGCGTAACACATCATAGCGTAACACATCATAGCGTAACGTAGCATAACGTAGCATAACACAGCGTAGCGCAACACAACGTAACAACGTAGCGTAACAACGTAGCGTAACAACGTAGCGTAACAACGTAGCGTAACAACGTAGCGTAACAACGTATCGTAACAACATAGCGTAAAACAACGTAGCGTAAAACAACGTAGCGTAAAACAACGTAGCGTAAAACAACGTAACAACGTAGAGTAACACAACAATGTAATGTATCCGCTGCCGCCGTATATAAATAGCAACCAACCTAGTGATCTTTCTTACAAAATGTTACATAACAAGCGAACAGCGTGATGTAGGAAGCGTCGAGTCACACGAGACAAGAACAGCGGTCTCCTGGGTGAAAGTTCTCTGTTCATTTGTTATACTCCTCGTTATTATACCAAATCGCTAAAAACGATTAATAACGGTTACTCGATATATTACACACGTTGCATATAAATCAGGCTGTAAATGTTTTTATTTCTAGTTATCAAAGTTGCACATGTTGGGGTTCTAGGGGGGGTTGGCTCACTTTAGATCCAGCCTCAAGTGGACAGATGAGGAACTGCAATTGTTGGCTTCACGTTTAAGCCCCGTAAGGTTTCGCTTTGCACTCCGTCATGTTTCTCCAGTCGACTCGGACGTTTGTTTTGTCTCCAGAACTGAAAAGATGTTCAGTTCACGATCGTCATGAAAAGCCTCAGAAATCAAATATTCCCCCTGGAGAGACCGGGCCCGGTGACTTCACTGTCCTTGGAGTAATGTAATTTCCACTTTAATGTAATGCAGACAGTGTTTTGTAAATAGCTTTCTTTGTGAGTCTGTTTGTGTGTTTGTGTGTGTCCTGGTCTGTGTGTCCATGTGTGAATGATATGACACCATGTTATGACTCTTTACATGTGTGTGTCCTTGTTTGTTAATAGGTTTGTGTCCTTGTGTGCTGTCACCGAATGTGTCCTTGTTTATCACTGTGTGTGTGTCTGTGTGTGTGTGTGTGTGTGTCTGTGTGTATCTGTGTGTGTAGGCTCATATATGCAGCAGTGTGAGAGGACTGCAGGGGTATGCCTGGGGATGTGGTCAGGAGAGGCATGTGTTTAATGGAACATACTGTACTTGTACTGAGCTGCGCCGCTGCAGCAGCAGTGAAGGTGCTATAAATAGAAGGTGCTGATGAAGAGTAAGAAGAAGAAGAAAGGGGGTGGGGGGGGCTCACCGAGTCGGTTCCTGTTTGAGCGCTAAAGGGGGGGGGGGATCAGTGCAAGTCCGGGCTGAGCTAAAAAAAACAACAACACGAAGGAACACAACGGCACACGAGCAAGGATTTAAAGGGGCGCTGATCTCAGATGTACGTGTGTGTAATGAGGGTGATGGAGTTTTTTTTTTTAGCGCGTCAAGACTTGACGCATTCATGACTTTCATCACCCCCCTAACACATACACACACACACACACACACATCTGACAGCCGACACGGATCGTCTCCTCCCAGAAAAGCCAACAATACCCCACAGAAAGATGACGCTCCGCCAATGAACAACATCAGTTCACGTGTTTTGTTTGTCTTCACACCTCCAAACACTTTCTTTTCTCCTGGTGATTAAAGCTAATCGTTTATTTTTTCTCCTGTGAGGCTGCACCTGGCTGGTGGTTATGGACCCACAGGGGGGGCTGGGATCACGATCAGGCTGCTGGAAGTGGATTAAAGGCAGTTTTATTATTCCTCCCCTTTCCTGAATATCCACTTTTCCGCTTAAACCCTTCTAAAAAGGTGATTTTTTTAAAGGATTACAACCTTGTTTTTTTGAAGGCCCATCTTGCATCATAAACATTTGTTTCCATCCAAAGTGTTTGGAGGAAGCGGCCCAGTGGAAAGCTTTCCGAGCGAGAGCGGATGACTCATTCTCGGGCTGAGGAGTTGTGTAGGTTGCTCAGACAGATTGTTTGCCCTCTGATCCGACGGCGTATATAATGGGGCTCTCATGGATGGATGGATGGAGGCAGGCGGCGCGGGTTGCTTAAGCCTTAGATAAGGTGACCGGCACACTGAGGGGAGGAGACGCCCGCTGGCAGACCTCTGGGGGGTGTGGTTCCTTTAAGGTGCCGTCAGGACGCCTCAGTGCTGCATCTCTTCAGCCTGAGGTGGAGCCCATCAGAAAGCTCTCCTCCGAGGGGATGAGTGGGTAGGCGGAGGGATCGCTTTGGAAAGAGAGTTTCATTGCCGGGTTTTTATATTAAAGGACATCATTTTGAATCATCCTAAAAGCTATACAATACAAACAAATAAATACAAAACACAATCACACATTTAAATGCTTGTGTATGTACAACCGGGGGCTCCTCAGTTCAAACAGAGACGGTCTATTACCTCTTCCTATTACATAATTTCTAGCTATTTCTATTGCTATTAATAGTATTACTATTACTACTATTTCTACTATCATTAGCTATTTCTATTACCTCTTCCTATTACATCTATTAGCTATTTATATTACCTCTATTACCTCTTCCTTTTACCTCAATTACCTCTTCCTATTACATCGATTGGCTATTTCTATTACCTCTATTACCTCTTCCTATTACATCGATTGGCTATTTCTATTACCTCTATTACCTCTTCCAATTACCTCTATTACCTCTTCCTTTTACCTCTATTACCTCATCCTATTACTTCTTCCTATTACATCTATTACCTCTTCCTATTACCTTCATAACCTATATTACCTCTTCCTTTTACCTCTATTACCTCTTCGTATTACCTGTATTACCTCTTCCTATTACCTTTATAACCTCTATTACCTCTTCTTTTTACCTCTATTACCTCCTTCTATCAGATCCACTCTGTCCATTTCTGACCTTTCACAATAAAAGCCCCGGTTCTATACGCCGTCTGTTTACCGGTAGGAACTCAAATGGGTCGATTCTCGATCCATTACGTTCATCGACAAATTAGAAATCTGTTTTGATGCACGCGACAACCCGACGGCCACACAGTCACAGCACGCCGACCGCGAAATAAACACGACAAGTGCAACCAGATGGCTCGTGCTTTGGCCTGCATCTCTTTCCCAAGCGATGGCACATTCAGGGCTCAGGGTTAGATTTTTTTATGCCCTTGTTTTTCTGCTCGCCTGTTCAGTATCTTTGCTTTGTTCTTACACTCGTCCTGGAACCGGATCCCCCCGCCTCCCCTCCCCTCCTCTCTCTCTCTCGCTCTCTCTCCCTCTCTCTCTTACTCAAAAGTATCCTTTTATGCGTCCATGCTAACACACACTGTTACCCTTGGGTGTGATTTCGGCTCCCAGCACACACGCTTGCACCCCCGACATTCCCGTTTGGAATTATCCCCGTTCCCCCATTCCAAGAATCCTGTCTCACCATATAGCAACACACACACACACACACACACACTCACACACACACACACACACACACACACACACACACACACACACACACACACACACACACACACACTATCCACCCTATTCCCTTCTCTTTTTAATACCCCAGCTCTGGGCTATTTTTTTTATGGCTGCACCCCCACGCTGAGTTCCTTCAGGAATTTTGGCTCACGTTCAACAATCCTAAATCAACTGCAGGCTGCATGGGCCCCTTTCGCTCCGCATCTGTCACCCCACATGTTTGTGTATGTGCATGTTTGTGTGTGGAAAAAGGCGTCCGACAATCAGGCCACTGACAACCTGTCTCACGAAGGTTTCAACCGACGGACCCCCGCATCTCCTCTGTCGCTCTGCCCCTCCCCCCCACAGTCTCCCTGTCCGTCATCTTCTCACCCTCCTCCATCCCCGGTTCACTTCTTATAGTCACTACTTGATGTATCGCCCCCAACAGTGTTTCAATAACCCCCGTGACCCCCCATTACTCGCCCTCTCCCTCTGGGGTGATTGATTCCGTCTCGTTCTTTCGGGCGTCCGAGATTTAAACGTTGCGTAGCGACCTCTTCGTCTGCGTAGGTCGTACACGAAGCAGCTCGCACTGGCTTTGTGTCGTTCACTTGTGAGCGTCAGCCTCACCCCGGCTCTTTCTTTCAGAGCCGAGTGGAGAGAAAGTAGTTCTACAGATGTTGTCTGTCCTGGGGCCCGGGCCGTAGCCCCGCCCCCTCCCCCACCAGACCAGGAAGTCAGCGTCGCAGTTTCCCCAATGACAAACTTAGGTTCTTTTAAAACTTTCTTTTTAAAAACTTTGAGGATGCTTTTTGTTCCTCAAGATAATCCTCACAAATGAAGGAGGAGTCCTAGTGAGTAAAGGCTTCTAGATTCCCCCGAGGGGCGTTTATTTCATATCGGAAATCAAATTATTATTATCGAATCAAAAACAAACTCACCGATGGAACCGGAAGCGTCGGCATGTCGACATCCGATATTCGATATTCGTAGCTCCCGCTCGACGCATCGTTCCCGTCTCGTCCGCACGTGCCCATCGACAAACCGCTTTTAATGGATTTACTGCGGCGCCGCGGCTCGTATCCGACGTGCTCTGTCAACACCGCGCCGCTTTAATGTGGCCTCGCGTACGAACACGATGGCGAGCGCGGCGCTGCTCGGGACAGCGTTCAAGTGTTTTTGCTCATGTGTGAGACGCTCGGATGACAACCGGCCTGCTGCACATTAGACCGCTGATTTAGTGAGTTTGGCTGCCCCCCCCACACACCCACTTGTCCGTTGGTCTGGTTCAGATCCCCAGTGCACATGTGCAGAGCGGATGTGAGTTGTCTCCTCTCACCGCTCTTCACTTTCACCTTTGCGTTGATAAATATATATATATAAAAACTATATACATATATATATGTGTATATATGTATGTATATATATATATATATATATAAATATACATATATATACATATACACATATATAGATATATATGTATAGATATACATACATATATCTATACATATATACATACACATATATACATATCGATATATGTATATATATATGTATTTATATGTATGTATATATATATATATATATATATATCTCTATATATCTATAGATATATGTATATATATATCTATACATATATACAAATATATATATATATATATATATGTATATCTATGTGTGTATATATACATATATACATATACATATCTATATATATATATCTATATATTTATATATCTATATATATATATATAGATATATATATATAGATAGACATATATATTTAGTTGTTTACACATCCTTATGTCGCCGTGTGCCGGCGCCTGTAAATACTTAACCGTGTGGTCTATTTTTTCTTATCTGCTTTTAAAAGTCATGGGAATGAATCCCCCCACAGACAGCGCTGAGTTTAGGATTACCATATCCTCAATGGGGACTCCGGGCGATACACATGGCTTGTTTTATTTTTATGGTTGTGCATTACCTTATCAGGTTTTTATTATTATTTATCATGATCTCTTTACAAAGGGATCACACATATTTAGGGCTGCGGGTGTGTTTGGCTCACAGTGGCGTGTCCAGGCTGCGACACGTCGTCTTGACCCGTGGGAAGGGGAAAACAACTTAATGGTGAGCGCAAAGTGGAGATAAGTGTGGATGAGATCAACGCAGCTGCAGTACGGGAGGTTTGAAGCAGATTTGACAGAAATCTATGTATACAAGTTTTGTACAGGTTGCACTTATTGTTATTATCTTGAAAATATAGCCAGTGCAAAACAGGTTCATTGTAGTCCCAGTACTTTTTATTTGCCACTGTGCTTTTTTATGTATAGATACATATATAAATATACATATATACTGTACATATATAAATATGCATATATATATATATATATATTTGTATTGTTCTAACAAAGTGATTGCACATTAGGTTTACTTTAAATTGATTGCAATGTTCTTTATTCTGCTCACTACATTTAAAGAGGGATATACATAAAATAAATAAAGCTAGCTGCTTAGACCAACCCCTATCGCATCTCCCGACCCGCCCCACCCGAAACCTGATTCTGGATCAGTAAAACCTATCAACGAGTTCCAGAGGTGAAGCTTCTTCTATCGGTACTTTTGTTAGATTCTGTGTTTCAAACTTTCAACCCATAATCAGGCGAGGAACCATATATGGTAACTTCAATGATGCTGATTTTCTACCTAAAAACAAGATATTTCTTTTATGTCACAAGAGTAAACCAGTATTGTTATGTCCTCCAATAGGGTTGGCATTTTTAATTCCAAAGTATTTCAATGAGTGCCCTCTAAAGGAGTCATGCTTGTCTCTATATACAAAGATTCAAAGTGTTTTCTACATCTTCACTCCACTAGAAGCTGAGAAGTAAAAAACAAACAGCTGCAGTTCATCACATCATAACATGTGATGAGTGTGAGAACAGGCAAATGGATGTTGAGCAAATTGTCCAGTATTTCAAAGGCTTTGTAACTCCTCGTCTTGCTGTTCTTCTGCCTGCGGGAATAACAAAGCAATTAACTTGCTTCACTAATTGTCTTTTTGTTCTCACAAAACGATCCAAAAGAACCCGACTGGCGTAGCGACGAGGAACCGAACGCCGCCGCCGCCGCCGCCGCTCCTCCTCCCCTAAACATAAATCGTATGAACATGAAAACGTCCTCCGGGGCCTCACAGGGTTGTTTTCTTATGTTTAACATCTCAAAACCACCAAAAACACTTCAGGGCAACCACATCATTGCGTAATATCCTCAAGTGAACCTACATCACATATTCATGTTGAAGCCCTGACATCAGAGCTTCTCACAGAGCCCTTCCTCTTCCTCTTCCTCACCGTGCTGATCACACAGCTGCCCCCCCCACCCCTCGCCTGCCAGATCTCTAATCCACTACCGTTGCATCATCTGGGGAGGCGGAGCCCCAGAGTTCGTCCACCAACTGGGAGACTGTAAAGCCAACACTGCTGTGCATTCACCGCAGAGTTTGTTTACTCGGCTCGTGTTTAATTTGCCGGGGTATTTATTACAAATGTGACGGGAAAAGCTCCAGAATCTCAGTGATTTTCATTTCCCGGAGATTCCCACAGATCCCTCTGCCGGTCCTCGACCCCAACACTCGCCAGGCGGGAGCACAAAAAAAGCATTTTTTTTCTCTTTCAACGACTGCCAGCGACACGCCGCTTATCACAGCCGGGTGCTGGATTTGCATCTTTCCGCCGGTTTTCATCTGGAACGACCTCCAGGAAGAAAAACATCCGATTGAGATCTGATTTGATTGTAAAACACTTTATTCTGCACGCCTTGTGTACAATCATACGCTGCTTTGGTTTCAGAGGCTAAACAATGACAATGATGCATATCTGTGATGGGGTGACAACACCAATTAGACCAGTGGTTCTCAAAATGTGGGGCGCGCCCCTCTTGTGGGGCGCAGTGGTACTACAGGTGTGGCGCAGGAGCAAATATTCTTCACAAGTTCAAAGTACACAGACATAAAACTAAGTCGGTAATAAGTCCATGTTGAAATGCCCGTGGACATGTTTACCTTACGGCGTTAACGGGTTTCGATGCGCGACGGTCGACATTATGGCCGACTCGCTGATTCTAGGCGTTTACCAAAAGAACTATCCGTAAAACCGGCTTTTCTGCTGTTGCCCTTCAAAACAAGAGCTCAGCATTGAGCATGAATTAAAAGTGGCCTATCAAGCACATTTCTATCAGATTTATAGTGGAACGTTTTGTACAGGTTGCACTTATTGTTATTATCTAGAAAATATAGCCAGTGCAAAACAGGTTCATTGTAGTCCCAGTAAGCTATTTATTTGCCATTGTGCTTTTTATATATATATATATATATATATATATATATATATATATATATATATATATATATATATATATATTTGTATTGTTCTAACAAAGTGATTGCACATCGAGTTTACTTTAAATTGATTGCAATGTTCTTTATTCTACTCACTATATAAAGTCAGCATAGACCATTTTGTTGGCGGTGTGGCGCGACGTTTCAGAACCGCTGCTTTAGACTGACGGCGAGCCGGTCGTCATCCAGAACCAGACCGTCAGTGCTTCAGCTGTCCTCCATGCGGACAGCATCCTCCAGCATCCTCCAGCATCCTCCAGCATCCTGCATCACTTGTTGGATCTGAACCTCCGCTGTCAGGGAGAAGACTTAAAGCTGTGGTTTTTGGCAGACCCCTTCCCTTCATATCCGACTTCACTTCAGCTCTTGCAGCCTTTTCTTTTTTATCGTGACATCGATGTCAAATCTCTCTGTGTTTTGAGATCTTCTCGTGTTGTTTAGCTGTTTAGTGTAAATCCACAGACTGTAGCACTGTGCTCAAGATGACTATTACCTCGGAGACAATACAGTTACGCTATCAGTTTTATATATATATACACATATATACATTTGTATATATACATATATATATACTGTATGTATATATATGTGTATATCTGATGTATACCGTACATGAGATATGAAGCGTCCTGATTCCAGCGGCGTCCTTTACGCACATTCATGAGATTGATATCGATCCTCTCGTCAAACCAAATAAGCGCGATTCCCCAAATGTTGAGCCGTTCTTTTAAGAGACTTGACTTCCTCTCCCTGAGCTGCGCCCCTGGACACCTTTCCCCCTTTCCTTTCTAGTAACGACTTCAGAGACCGCTCTCCTTTTTAAAAATGCCCACAGCGTCGTGAGAGACGGCCAGCGGGATGGTTATCATATACTTTTACACGGGCGAGTGGGATTCTGACACTTTTCTTTATGAGCTGGAGCGCCGCGAAGACAAATAAGGGCGTGTCTGCCTCAGACGCCAGCTTTTACAACATGTGGAACGATAAGGTTTATCTTTCCAACAAAGCCACCGGTCTTATTCCAACAATCGGGTGGGGGTGCACCCTGCGAGGCGTTATCAGATGAATGAAGAAGAAGAAAGAGAGAAAGGAAAGAAATGTACACTTTTATTATTCCGTGGGGAAATTCCTTTCTGCATTTAAAAAAAACCCAACAAAGGTTCCCCCGAGTCCCGAAGTGTGGCGGCTTTCATGTTTTTGTCAGAACCAAAACGTATTCAATAAAAATAAAAAATAAATCTTTATTCAAGTAGCTGCTACCAGCAAGCGTTCATTTTTACCGGTGAATTGATGTTGAATCCATCTCCGATGATCCGGCTGATGGAGGACGGCACCCTGGTGTCAGATGTGCACATTTGTGAATGTGTGCGCAGGTGTGTTTGCTATAGTGTGTGTGTGTGTGTTTCAATTATGGAAGAGCGTCAATACAAAGAAGACAAAAAGGAATACACCTATTTAGCATATGCAAAACCAGCTGGAAATAAGGGAAGCTCACTGCAGCCCCCCCGCCCCCCCACTGCCAGTGAAAAAGAAGAGAAGGAGGAGAAGAAGAGTCCCGCTCGACACTTATCTCGCCTCACTGGCAGTTGTTTTGGGAACTCTCCAAAAAGTGAGCGTCACCGCGTAGTGAAACAAGACTTCTGAGGCAACACGTGTTTGTCTTGGCAGCCGGTCGGAGCGATCTCACCTCGCCGGCTGAGTGTATTTACTCAATGCGACACGCGGAAAGGCCAATCAGACACAAAACAATCAGACACAAATCAATCAGACGGAAATATATCAGACTCAAATCAATAAAGAAAGAAGAAGGAGGCCGTGGTGCTCCTCTCCCGTGGCGGTGGCCTCTGTGCGTGTGAGAGCAGGCAGAGCGGCGTTCTGCAGATCCTCTCGTTGCCTCCGCGAAAACCCGACCGACCGGGTTCTGTCCCGGCGGAAAGAAACTAAATGACTTCTGCAATAATTCACAAGGAAATCATCCCCGCGGCACGACTTCCCACATCACCCGCATCTCGTCTAGACATGCACGCTGGATTCATTTGGTTCTACACATTCTTTGCCTGTGGAGGGAGTCACACAGGGAAACTGTTTGTCTTGTTGTTTAGTTAACGCTCTAAGAGGCCAGAAAACACGCAAAGATGCATTGGCAGTGTGTGTGTGTGTGTGTGTGTGTGTGTGTGTGTGTGTGTGTGTGTGTGTGTGTGTGTGTGTGTGTGTGACAGCTACATCAACCTGCTGCTATCTACAAATGCTCTGGGAAATGAAATGTGTTGGAGGTTTGCTTCGGCGTAAGCAATTTAAAACAATCCAATCTCACATTTCTTTACATCTTCATGAAACAAATGTGTTCCAACTAGGGATGCACCGATCTGATCGGCGCCGATCCATATCGGCCGATATTGCCATGATCGGTTTTGATCGGCGTTCTCAAAACGGCCGATCATAACCGATCGATCAGATGACGTCACATCTGCGAAATACTATCAGAGACGTTTCAGTCGCGCAAGACCGCAACTGAGACGGAGCGCCCGCCGAGTGCCGCAGAGTGAGAGGTCCGCGAGGGGATCCTCCCGCAGCGAGCGGCGCCCCGTCCCCCGAGCTGAATCTCTGGGTCAACTCACCGACACTCACATGTCTGACCCTACAGACTGATGTTCACATGTCTGACCCTATAGACTGATGTTCACATGTCTGAGCCTACAGACTGATGCTCACGCTACACGCGTTCGATCGGGAGCGCGCGAGGGTTTTCATAAAGTTACCCGCTAACTTTATGAAAACCTCGCCCCTGATCGAGTGCTGTTAGCGGAAGGATTCACGTGACACAACATCAGGTTTGGCAAAGATAGCGGAAAGAGCCACGTGAAACAACATCCGTTTTTCAAAATAAGATGTCGACAAATCATACACTAACATATACAAGTAAACAATGAACTGATTTTGGATATTAATAGATCGTTTCTGAGATTTAGCTTGAATTATGCTAACATTAAAACATTGTTACTGTACCAAGGAAGAGTTTATAAAAATAAGTCAGACTTTTGTATGTTAAAAAGAGTCCTGTATATAGATTTCCCCAAGAGTTCCAGGAAATGAATAATGCAGATGTGTTCCATATATATCTGAAATCAATCCCCTACAATAGCACTCAAACAATTGTAATGTATCAATTAGGACAGTTTTCAAAGTAAAAGTCCTAAATGTTTAAAGAAATCTGTAATTTCTTTAATGTTTGAGGTGCTTTAGATGTGTATTTCCTCATAGTCCTGGGCAACAATGCTACACAATAAATAGAATGCTTCAATCGACACCGTAATTGGTATTATGGGATCGGCAGATACTATTTCAGTGATCGGTGATCGGTATTATCGGTGATCGGCTGACACTGATTTCAGTGATCGGTGATCGGTGATCGGCCCAAAAAACCTGATCGGTGCATCTCTAGTTCCAACATACAAGACCTACACATTTAAATGGCTTTCATTAGCTAGCTACAGGCGTCAATTTGCAAAGCATTCTGGGGATTTGTCTGCTCCCACTCCCCTTGTAAGCTGAGTTTGTAATACTTACTCTACGGAAGCTGTTTATCTCTCTTTTGTGAACTCTTATCTGTTCTTCCACATTTAGCAATCTAATGGGCCCTGGACATTTAAATGTGTGTGTGTGTGTGTGTGTGTGTGTGTATGTGGAGTGTGTTTTAACGGTCAGTCCATGTGTGTTTGGGATTAAACTTTCATCTCGGCTGTTGAATCTTTGCACATCGACGTCACGTCAACCGGCTCTTTATCGCGCGGTGAACCAAAGCAAACGGTGTAAAACGGTTCTTTGAAGATTATTTTGCCGTTTTCCCGTATTTGTTTAACACGGTCGGCCGAATGTCGCTGAGTTTCTGGCAGTGAAGAGAAACAGGTTATGATGACGATTTCTATTTTTAGTCATGATGTCGTTACTGGCCGAGGCAGAGTGACTTTGAGATGAGTTTTCAGAGGTCGCCAGTTAAAGAGGTTTATTGGGACAGAATCTCTTAAAATCATCACTTTTGAAACTTCAATGGAGAATTTCTCTGAACCGAGTCGTTCAAAGAGAAAATGGACAGTCGCTGTTATGAGCAAAATAAATTGTCTCGTATTATGAGTCAACAGTTTGATTCCTCTGGTGGAACCACTGTACAGGGTTTTTCCTGCATAGAGAAAATTTGGGCGCGCGCCTAAGCCTTTGAAAAATCCCGAGCGCCTAAGGCAAAAAAAAAAAAAAAAGTCCGCTCACCTGTTTGTTGTTTATGTGAGCCGTGGACAAGAGAAAAGAGCCGTTCCATCCTTAGAGGGGGCGGGGCTTATCTCTGTGTCTTTACTCCGTCGTCATTTCCTTCATCCTTCATGGACATCCCCTATTTCTGCTTTATACCTGTTGTGGAAATCCAACGCCGGAGCATCAAACGCCCTCGTGTTTGTGTTCATAACATTAATATCATATGTATATATATTTAGACATAAATCACCCGTAGGCTCACACAGCTCGGTGTATTTCACCGAAAGCTTCCGTATAACTGCCTCTTCCAGGGCTACCAGAGTTAGATTCACCAACGGTGCGGCGTCAGTGATGCCGGGCGGAGGAATTCGCCCAACGCTGACTCAGCGTTAGAGCAAATTTTTTGCTTTGTGCATTGACTTTGCATTGTAGTTAAGATGTAGAGACACAATGGTGACTGGCACCGCCCACTTGCTGTCAAAAATACAGATGGCAGATAGCCGACGAGTGACGAGCAGGTGAAGGTTGCCTTCATGCGTTTCCATCAGACTCTGAGCTTTTCGCCTGATCCCAAGTTCCAGATATGGCAGCCTGTGGGTGACCTCAACCACCGACCTCCTCTCGTGTCTCATGAAGCGCCAACGCTTTTACATTTTTTTTAAATATATATATATATTTATTTCTAAGACAGGACTTTAAGGATACAACACAAACAACAAAAAACAGACCAGAAACTTGAAACAAAATAATTAGAAGAACCACAGTAAACAACACATCACCAGTCTGACATCAGGACATCTTTACGGTGACATCATCAAATCAAGTCAGCAAATCCCAGGTCTTGTCGATGTTGTTAACGACAGCTTGTGTGTGTTTCTTTAAACGCGGCTTCTTGCGCAAGACTCCCACCGCCTGATATCGGGGACGTGCATGCGATTCCCGCGATGACGTTGCTCGGGGGGGGGGACGCGTGTGTTTAAATCAAAAGGTTAAATGGACTCATTATATTACAGCCGTTAAAAGGTTGTGAATGCTAAACGCATCATGCGGTGCGCTCCTCCGCCGGCTGCTCCCTCCACGTATGTTCCCGAGCCTCTAACTAGGGGGCTCCCCGCGGTGCGCCGGGTTATGTTAATGACATGGCAGCACAAAGGAACTGTCTGCTTTAATTATGGACGAGTGTTGGGCTCCCGGCTCCCGCTCCCCTCGCTGCTTCTTTTGATATTCTTTCCTCTTTTTCTACACGGTTCCTTTCCTTTTTCGCACCGCCCCCCCCTCATCGGGGGCCCTTTTGATACCCTCCCCCGGCGCGAGGGAGAGGTGGACTAATCCTCTGAATCAAATGTGTCACCTACTCTAAGCAGGAATGAATAGGCCCCAGATTACCACCGGACACTAATCGCATTTAGGCTCCGCGATGATAGCTCCTGTTCTGGGCTCGGCCGGCGGGGTCTGATCGCGGCTCTGATTCAATGCTCCGGGCCCCGGATGTCGTCGCACACCTGTTGAGCTCCTCTTCCAGAGATGGAGTTTAGCCGCGTTTCTTTCTCCACGTACCTTAAGATGAACAGGAGGAACAGTTTGTAGACCGGGACGATATAAAGTTCCGTTAGACCAGAACCACTCGGTTCTAACCGGGCCGGCCGCAACAATTACGGTGCCGACTTATCGCACAACGTATGAAACGTGACCTCTGTCATTTTTACTGACCTCTTTTTTGTGTGTTTACATGGGAATGTCACCAGCGTTTTAGGCAATATGCCAAAACAACGGTTTCCCCATTAAGGGCTCAACACACCAGTGGTGCCCTTAATGGGGAAACCCCATATTATAATAATGTTTTCATTGTACATGTAAGGCCTTCATAAGACGTGTTCATACATCAGAGTCCAAGAGTCCATTTAACTTGACTTTTTTTATTTAAAAGTTATTTGACAAGTTCTTTCACATTCCAAATGTCTGAATGATCTGAAGACCGTAAAGGTGAATTCCTCTTGCATTATAGTGATTACTCTGATCTCATTTCATTTTTTCGAGCTTTCTATGAATTATAATGACGTACTTCTCTCTGAGTGGGATGTCTTTTTGAGTGGCGCTGCCAGGAACTGCACCGCGGTGACGTCATGTGACCGAATCTGAAAGTCATACTCATAGTTCATATGAAACCATTGAAACCACCAGCATCCGGCAGCATGTTGCAGCATGTCTGAAATGACATATAATATATATATATATATATTTAAAATAACTCGCCCGTTTTTTTAGAGCAAATCTCATATTTAATGGCAATTAAAGGGCTATTAGTATTATTACTATTATTATTATTATTATGATTATTATTATTATTATTAGTATTAGTATTAGTGCTGCAAGATCGCAATGTTTCCTGAATATTTGAGTTTCTACAAATAAATGTAAATGATCCTTCTCCTCCTGGAAGCCACCCAAAGCGTCAAACTACACAAACACCTGTTATCTTCCCCTTCATTCTGCAAATATAACACATTCATGTTTTATACATGCAAATGTTGTGACGTATTCGAGGCACCGACTGTGTGTTGGTGCTCGTCTCCCCCGTCTCCCCCCCCTCCCCTCCCCTCCCCCGTGTCTCTGTCTCGCTTTCTCCACACATGTCATGCAAATCCAGCGTCGGAGGGTACAGATGCAAAGCTATTCGCAGCTTGATCACCAGTACATTTTTCATTTTTGACAAGCCCTGTTGCATTGTCTCCACCCCCCCCTCCTCCCCCCCCTACACTGCTGTCTTCTTGCATCATCCAGCTGTGCAGCCCCTCATCAACGAGGCCTTGTGTCTCTCGGACTCTCGGTCTCTGGACCTTTCTATTTCCGTCATCCCTCTTCGTACTCCTCCTCCTCCTCCTCCTCCTCCTCGCTCTTCCTCCTCGCTCTTCGCTCATCTTCTTCTTCCTGAGTGCTGTGTGCGGTTTACGAGTGCCTTCAGTCTTCAGTGAATCCCGTCTTTCACCGGGGAGCAACGACCGCCCTTGGAGTGACCATGCTGTCACCCCCCCCCCCCCAACGTGAATAGATCAACACACAAATGGCCTGAAGGACATGAACCGTTGTGTGCGTGTGTGTGTGTGTGAGGGGGTTTGTGCATGCAAAACAATGCATGTGTGAATAAATGCCGTTCTCCACAGTTCCACATGCGCTCGGGGTTTTGAGAATTGATTCCTGATGTTTATTAGCTAAATGTCAAGCTTTATGGGCAGTGACGAAGAATGCGTAGAAACCCACAACTGATTATTTTAAAACGGCTTCAAACGGCTAAAATTGCACGGAGGGACGATTTTTATTTTTTATTTTTTGTGACTTCCATCATGGATTCCAGATGGGCGACGCAGATCCTCCGGAGGGAATGTTTACGTGGGGAATGTTGTTTGCACCGCCGTCATGCGAAGCTGCTCGGCCGGCGACCGACGCACTGACGGCGCGGCGCGATGTTCAGACGCCGCTCGCCGCTACCGCCCCCCGTTAACGCTCCCCCGGGAATGCCGAGCTTCAAAAGGGGCGTCGGATGTCGGATCTCATTTACAACTCATCTCCACTAAGTGAGCCCAGTGAGCCCAGTCAAGGTTAAGCGTTATGGGCAGGGGGGTGAAGGTGGCGATGGCGTTGGGTACGATTGGGGAATGCGTTGCCGCCCCCGCGCCGACCGGCTCTCGTGTGAACCCGGAGGAGCCACTGGCGGGGGATCTGCTTTATTCCTAGCAGATTGCTTTTGAGCCCCTTTTCCCACAAGCGGACGAGTGGAATCTTGGCTGACAACGTTTTTTTGTTTTTGTGTTTTTTTGCTGACGTTTCCCGACCCGCATTCTCATTTAATGAAAACCATCGCGGGGTACACGACTCGTACCGCCTCTCTCTCCGCGTGCTTGACCTTCTTTTTTTTTCGAAGGGGTTTCCGGAGGCGACCGGCCTGCCAATCCCCCGGCTGATGAGGATGTGTTTTTCTGAAGAGTGCAGGTGTAATTGGGCGCTCTGTGTGTCGTGTTGACACGCCGCGCTTGTTTCAGCCGTCTGTCAGAATACCCCCCCCCCCCACCCCGCCCCCGCCCCCCTCAGGGCGGACCAGCGAGGCGGGATCTGATGTTTTCCATCCTCCATCATTCATAGTCCTGACAGCCCGGTGATCCCCCCCCCTCCCCCCTTCCCCCTCCCAGCCTGGAGTTCAAAGCCTTACATTTACCAACAAAGAGGGGGTGGGGGGGATGTGGGGGAGGGGAGCACTGGAGAAATTGGGGCCCACTGACAGAATTCACCCTCGAGACGTTTGCAGTCGAATGTCCTCTGAAGTGGGAAGACTTTTCTTCTGCTTCTGTTTTCTAGACTTCCTCAAGTCCGTGTCATCTGGTGAGATCATATCAGCGCCGAAGGGGGGGGGGGCGGCGGCACGGCGCACAACCTCCGGAAAACAATCCTCTCCCTCCTCATTAAAGTCGTCGCTTCTCGGAGACGCAGAACTTGTCGAAGCCGTGTGACCGTGACGCCGCGCCGCCACCGCCGCCGCCGCCGCCTTTCAATCGGTGCCAACTCGTCATCGTCTTCGCGGTTGGATTTAAAAAAAAATGATATATATATAGACGGGCAAATAACAGCCTCCGAAGAGCCTCGTAACTTAGGGCAGCGGGAGCCTCGCAGTAGGATTGTTAAATCATAATGAACTGTATTTACAAGAGAGCTTTTACGGGCCGCTCTTAAAATATATAAAGATGTGCCGCTGATGCCGAGCAGCCGCGCGCCGATAAGAGCGGCTCAATTAGTCGCAGCCAGCGGGACCCTCGGGGATCTTCTTCTTTTTTTTCACGCGTCCCCGCCGGCGACGACGGACGTTCGGATCACAAAGGATGAAACGATTCGAATTCGCCGGTCAAAGGTCACCGCGACCTCCATCCCGTCACGGGGGGGGAGGAGGGTCTTCGTATTTGGCACAAAGGATTGGAAATTGTTGGCCGAAGGTCATCTCCGTGACCTCGCCGCATAACTCGAGTAAGTGTGTAATCGGACACGTTATGTACACGCAGCGAGGCGTCGATGCCTCATTTCCTTCTGGAACACTTCCAGACTTCAGCAGCGCCGTTAGAAAATAAAATAAAATTCACTTTTAGACGCCGTTTTATGGCCTTTGGGTCAAATGACAACATGGAAATTGAGACTTGAGACATTTTGACAGCCCCAGAATGCCAAACACCTCCTGCCCCCTCGGCCAACCTTTTTTGTGTCGGGCCTTCTGATTGGCTGTCGACCCAGACTACCACCGCAGCATCTTGATGTTGTCTGATGGCGTCTTCGCCGTCTGGTACCTGTGGTTATCGCCGTCTGCAGTGCCTTAGATTCCACTTTGCTCTCCGCTATCCAATATTCACCACGACCCACTTCCTTCTGCTTGACTTCGCGACCCTGTGTTGTTTACTAGTGCCCCCCCCCTCCCCGCGAGCTAACAGGAAGTGGGAAGCCGCTCGGCCGTCGATGCACGTGTTTGCTCTACTTCGCGTGTCGACTTCGTCGTCATTTCAGGGCAACTCGCCTTTAAACGGCGCTGTGTGTGTGTGTGTGTGTGTGTTTAGATTTTTCTTTTGTTTTAGAAAGTCTTGTTTTTGTGCCGAGGACAGAAGCGTGTAATTCGATACAATCCGTCGTCTGAGCTCTGGATGTTACGGCGAGTCCCGTCTGACCCTTCACTGCAGTTCAGCTCGGGCCGGGCCCATAGGCTCCGGCACGCCTCGTGGACTGTACAATGTTTGCGAGCGACTTTGCACCGGGATGGGCTTAGATACACTATACATACGTATATATATACAGTATATATATATATATATATATATATATATATATATATATATATATATATGATAGCTATCCAGCCGGTGCAAATATAGCACAGGCATGTGATCTCACGCCATACTAATGCTGAAAGCCAACTTGACACAGGACACCCATCAGCATGTACACGGGGCCAGCTAAGCCTGGCACTCACTGTATGGAACACCTTCACACACACACACACACACACACACACACACACACACACACACACACACACACTGTATGCTCACTTTCATCCTACAAGGGCTAATGGATTATAGATGTAGGAGGAACATCAAGGTGGTTTATAAAGGCAAATATCATGTGAACGTTGCATTATTGACACACACCGTTTCCAATATTGACGTTGAGGTTGAAGACATTCGGTCCTGAGCATGACGAGCTTAAAGAAACACAATCAGGACGCACCTGATCGGGCTGAACGTCTAACTCCAGGTTTTCTCTGTTGTCACTTGACTGAATGATCAACTGACTTTTCCCTGTGTGGAATGGGTGGAGTTCCCCTTCCTCCTTATCTGAGTGAAGGGAGACGGGTCACATGACTCATCCACATTGCTCAGATCTTCAGGCAGACTCGTTTTCACATTTTCTTTGCAGGTGAGCCGCTCCCCAACGATTCTCGTGAATAGCAGCAGGAGGATTTATTTTGGCGTTGACAACCCGATGACGGTTAACCACCTGTCAGATTCCTCCTCCTTCCAAAGCAACGGAACGGGTACGGAGGAACTCGTTCTCCCCCCCCTCCTTTCTTTTCACAGCGCCCAAATCAAATGATTCGTTTTTGATTTAGCTCAAGCATGGAGGGCACCACGCGGCTGCTCCTCCACGCAGGCTCCCCCCCCCGCCCCCCCGTCCCCGTCCCCGTCTTCTTCCTCTTTCCTTTTTTTCCCTCTGTGTCGGAGAGCCCTCCAGCTAATTAGAGGCTCGCCAGTGGAATGCCACCGCGACAAAGGAAGCTATTCACGTCGGCGTGATGGCGGAAAGGCCACGGTGCCGGAGTTAGCGAAGGGGAGACACTTCATTTTGAAGCTCGCCCTCGAACGCAACGCGCCGCCGCTCGGCCTCCGGCCCGCTCGGCCGCTCCGCTTCGGTTTCCTGCCGCCCTCTGGTTCCCCATATTCCTTCAATGCTGTTCACTCCCAAACGCACATTAATCCTGCGTCTGCTGACGCAGAGGACTTGTAGCATTGTATCGATATTGCTCGATAGCGTGTGATTCTGTGTCATCTCCTCGGGCTGTTCGGTACCTGCTTCTCCCCACCAAGTCACATGACTGATGATTGTGCGTCAATAGCTTCTGAAAGCACCGATAGTCAAGCCTGCTGCACTATGGATATTGGTGTATTTGATCAAACAATACAATATTTTTTCTCCATATGGCCACGCCCTACCGCCGGCCTCACCTATTTGCTATTGACGTTATCTCAATCCGTAAAACGTCCATCTCCGAGGGATGGATCGGACTTCCCGATACTGAAACCTAAACGTTGAGCCGATCCCGATGTGTCACTCTTATCGTGAGCCTCACTGAGGGACCGGGATTGTTCTGTTACGAGTGAGGCAACGTCAGGCTGTAACAGTTCAACTCCATACTTTCCTTTTATATTAGTTGTTTCCATCCTGTCTCACTATCATATCATTCCAGATCCTGCTTCCCATCTCGTCAGTCCAACTCCCTTCACCTCCCTCTGATCCCCTCGTTAGTCTCTCATTACCTTCACCTGGTCCTCACGCCCTTCTCACCTGCAGCCCATCCCTTCATTAGTCCCTCATTACCTTCACCTGGTCCTCACGCCCTTCTCACCTGCAGCCCATCCCTTCATTAGTCCCTCACTTTTTAGCTCCCTCACTTCCACTTGTCCTCTGCCAGATTGTCTTGTGTTTTCCGTGACTAAGCGCTCCCGCGTTACCTCGTGTTCATTGTTTCAATCCTGATAAGATTTCTAGTAAACATCTTGATCAGCATTGTATGTCTCCTGAGTCGTGCATTTGGGTCCACCCTAAATCCAGCCGTGACACAGGCTGCCTAAAACCTGACTTGATCCAGCGACTTGGTGACATATCTCAATTTACTTCAAAAGAATGGTGACATTTCCAGTAGGTAATGTACATATTACATAAATGGGATTGAACTGTATAGATGTGAGTCGGTGTCACATATCACTGCCTCCCCTCCCATCCTCTCCCCTCCACAGCAGTCCAGCAGGGAGTTAAACAAATCCAAAAATGTATTCCTTATGTTCAGGCGGAGGGGAATTCCCCTCACGTTGAGTGTGCAGTGAAAACTCAACCGTCACATTTTCCACACACGGCGTCGAGAGCGCAACGGCGGACGCGTTCACGTCGACTCGGTGAACACACAACGGACACGTGTGAGCATGTGAGAGCCGAGAACACGTCTAGAACACATCTAGAACACAGCAGCCACGTGTAGAGAGTAGAGAGTCAGATGCATGCCCCCCCCCACAAAAGGGTACCTAAAGACATTTGTGGCTTCCTCTCCTCCTTCCTGTCTCCTGTTTTAGCTGAAGCTCGTTTCCTTCCTCTTTCTCCCTTTCACAGATTTACTCACAATTTGTTGAGGTTTTCTCCATTTTCCTCTTAGTCACTTTCTCTCCCCCTCTCTCTCTCGCTCTCTCTTCCACCCTCTCTCTCTCGCTCTCTTCCACCCTCTCTCTCTCCACTCTCCCTCTCTCCCCTCCTCTCTCTCATTCTCTCTTTCATTCTCTCTTGCTCTCTCTACCACTCTCTCACCCTCTACCACTCTCCCTTTACCTCCCTCTCTCTCCACCTCTTTTTCTCTCTTTCTCTCTCCCTCTCTCTCCGCCTCTCCCTCTTTCTCCACCTCTCTTCCCCCTCTCTCTTTTCCTCTCTCTCTCGCCCTCTCTCTTTCTCTCCCCCCTCTCTCTCCCCCTCCCCCTCTCTCTTCCCCCTTTGTCTCTGTGTGGAACGTCTCCTGTGGGCTTCATTCCCGTTGGTGCAGAACATTGAGACTCCGTAATGAGTTGCAGTGAAAGTGATTGCCTGTAAATGCGTAGATACATGTTGTCATTACGCCGTCGCTTTGTAATATCAATTTGTGATTCTCTGGAATAAAGCTCGCCACGCGTGAGGCACAGCGACAGTACAACACCAGTAAGGAATAGTAGGAACTGAGAGGTGTTTATTCAACTACTACTTATCAACATGTTTTAGACATAAAGACTTGAATTGTCATGTCGTCCACGTTGGAATAATTGGAAAAAGCAGCACGAGTGTGTGTGAAAACACAATAGAAGTCCCGAGTGGATGCATAGAAGATCCCTTAAAACCATAAATGTAGTTTTCTTTGGTGTCTTCTCTGTTGAGTATGGGTTAACGCAGTGGTTCTCAAACTGTGGGGCGCGCCCCTCTAGTGGGGCGCAGTGGTACTACAGGTGGGCTGCAGGAGGAAATTCAGAAAGACCTTTACTGAGAACTTCACATCTTACATTTATTTCAGCAAATCCACATAAATGTGTCGTTATCGCGGATAGCACAGCTAGCTTTACAGAGCTAGCTTTACAGAGCTAGCTTAGCACAAGAGCCCTCACCAGCATCCGACCTGGAGTCCATAGCATGCATGCTAACGTCCGCCAGACTTCTGTCAAACCACCGCCGACTTTAAAACCAGTTTTTCCAGCTGTGGGAGGATCGGAGGGAGAGAGTGAGAGAGGGTGATAGAGAGTAAGAGAGAGAGAGACAGACAGACAGACATACAGACAGAGGGAGATAGAGAGAGGCCTGTTTGTTCCACTTCATTATCTGATGTAATTGTGTATATAATAGGAAAACAGAGAAAGGAAGAGGAAACCCCCCCCCCACACACACACACACACACGCATACACACACACACACATACCACCCCAAAGGGCTTCATACGAAGAGGAAATAGAGGGGGGATGCAGGGGGGGAGTGAAAAGATGAAGGGAGAGACGGGAGAGGAAGGACAGACAGAAACCAAACGAGAAGTAAGCGTGAGGACAGAGGGAACAAGGGGAGGGAACAAGGGGAGGGGAAGAGGGGAGGGTGTTCTCTCTGGCCTTTGTACTGTATGGCCTTGTTTGTTTTCTATATGCTTCCTCCCTCCTCCCTCCGCCCTCCGCCCTCCACCCTCTGTCTCAGCTGCTCACCCACCCTAACAAACCTCTTTCTATTCCTTCAGGGCGGAGACGAGGCGGACCACACAACGCAGGAGGCCCCGGGAAATCATTAACAGCTCACAAACACGTACAGCATGACTGGTAGGTCACGTGATCACACGTTTTATGAAGTGTGTGTGCGCGCACACCGCAGACCGGTTGGCGTAACGAGTGTTTATCTTCATCCCGTCTGCTCTCCTCATCCTCGTCATTGTGCCCAGTGATCTGTCGCACATGCACGCGCGGCTTTCTCTGGCTGAAGCCCCGCCTCCCTTAGCCTGTCACTCACAACCAGGAGGCGGTGGCGAGTCCCGCCGATGAGTTGCAACATGTATGATGAATCGGTGAATTCATGAGGCGTCCGTACGGGTTCGACCCCTCTGGCTGATAAACTGTTCTACATGACATTTGATTATTAGTACTGCAGATACACTGTGGGAGCACCAGTTTATAGCAGTGGTTCTCAACCTTTTTTCAGTGATGTACCACCTGTGAAATACTTTTTTCAGCCAAGTACCCCATAACCAGTGCGATTAGCGTGTGTCACGTTGGGTCAAACCATCCTGATATGGGGGGGGACTCTGGGTTTTTAGAATAATTAAATTAAATTGCCTACTTAATATAAAATTGAGTTTATGAACTTACACTTGTGTTTTTTTGAATATTTATTAAATATCTATTTTTAAAGGATTTTTTAATGGATACTAATTTTAAATAGATTTAAAAAATCTCACGTACCCCCTGGAGTGCTTTTACCTACCCCCAGGGGTACGCGGACCCCCATTTGAGAACCACTGCTTTATAGTATATATATATATATATATATATATATATATATATATATATATATATATTTTTTTTTTTTATAAACTGGGGCACCAGATACAGCTGAAGGTTTGGGTGATGAGAGCGGATGAGAGCGGGAGCGGAAACAAGAATTACAAATGTTTTAATGTTTTATAAAGTTTTTGACTTTTAGTGAGATATTGGACCATTTGAACATCTATTGAAATGAACCCAGGTGAGACGTCTAGAGGGAACAGGTACTCTTTGGTGGGGCTCGTAACCTCTGACATGTGACCCCCACGACAAACTAAAAGGTTGGATATTTCTGGTTTAGTCTATTAATGTGAAAACCTGGAAATCTGCAGAACAGGAAATGTGACGGCGGGGCAGACGGAGAATTGGACTTTTATCTTAACTCTTTGGTGTTGAGTCGCGTCCCTCTCAAGCGGAGCAGGAGCTTCTCAATACGTCACTGTTGCTCTGGTGAATATGTCCCCGTGTTATAACTGTTTATGACATTGTTGTAAATGTTTGACATGCAGACTGTTGACCTCTGACCCTTTCATAGTCAGAGGGATCGGTGGCCCGGGTCAACATGGGTAAATGCATGTTGTGCAATCGTAAGCTATTTTCAGTTAAGATGCCGTCACAGTCTACAAGTCCACAACATATTTCATTAATGAGATCAAATGTAATCGTATGTGGGCGGAGTTAACAGCTGCTTGATATTTTCGTTTTCTCTCATCAGCTACGCAAAAAGAACGTACGCTAGCCGTTCATATGAATGTATGATAACTAGGGCTGTCAGCGTTAACGCGTTAATCTATGCGATTAATTTGGCCGCGTTAACGCACTTAAATATTTTAACGTAATTAACGCAACTTTGTTTACTTCCGGTGTTCGTTGATGTTTTTGCACTTCTCTGAGTGTCAAGCCGCGGCAGTGTGTCTGACACTGTTTTCGTTTTTAAAACTATTATTTTTCCGCGAAAATACCGAGCAGAAATCAGTTTGTCTGTCAACATTTTGTGAAAAAACAACCAATGAACACTCAGTAAATCACAAGGCCCGCCCACCTCCCAGGTGAGGCTCATTAGCAGCCTGTTAGCCAGAGAGACAGAGAACACGAGGAGGACAATGAGCCTCATGTAGAGATGAGATTGTTCTGGAAGGTTTGATGTACAACACGTGGGGTTGTGTGACATATGCAAAAGACTTTAAAAGGTGAATTATATTATATTTTTGTAAAATGTATAAAATGCCCCCAGCCTCCAGAGTGACACATTTGAATGTGAGTCAGTTTCCAAAGCCACTGGTTCTGCTGCTGTTCAGTGGTAAAGATGTCAGGACCAATGGGTCTCTAATGCACCTTGTTTTACTAATCTGATGTTTCACTGAAGAAACTATTTATCATCCACGACATTAAATACCTGGCTGACCCTTTTAGGAGCCTCTCTGAAACACAGCTGTGTGAAGGTGTCTTTAACAACAAATACTATCAAACACACGCTGTCTGAAGTGATTACTGCTTCATTTACAAGATTTTGTCTTTAGAAGAAAACCCCCCGATATTTGCGATTAATCGCGATTAATGAATTTCAAAATGTGCGATTAATTAGTTAATGATAACGTTTACAAGTAAGCTACAATTTTCACGAACAGTCAGACTCCCTCATGTGGCACAAAGGTGTACTGCGGGTGGTTTAAACGTTAAATATAAGAATCTCCTGCGACCCGCCAATCCCCAGTCTTACTCTTCGCCGGCCTCGGGCTCAAGTTGCAGAATATTTACAAACTGCAAGGAGAAGAAGAAAAAAAAATGCAACGTTATAGGCGCCGCCAGGCAAGAGGAGCGTCTTCAGTGTCACCCGGTGAAGGAGAAGTCTCGGTGATTCATGATGCTTGTAAAAGCTGTGAAACATGCGGCCTCTTTCTCGCCGGCTCCCTGCGGTGACCTTTCCTAGCCTCTTTCGGGTAAAGGTCCTCACACACACACACACACACACACACACACACACACACACACACACACACACTACACCAGAGCGAATGCTCGCTCACGGCTGGCTGTGGAGCTCGGGGATATTTCAGAGGTTGCACTCAGCCCCAGGAAGCGCGTCATTCGGAGCGGGAAATGTGGCTTCGGTGCAGACATTCGACTCACAGCTTCGGGCTCATGGGTTGTCGTGTGTGCGTGTGCGTGTGCGTGTGTACTCGCAGCTGTGTGTCTGCCAGCGCTCATGTGGTTCGGAGCCAGGGGAGGAGGTGGGATCGGGCTCCCATCGCTGGGCTGGAGTCGAGCATTCTTTAACACCTCGTAAATCTTACCTGGCGCTACAGGACCGCTGCTGACATAGCTGCTGCAGTGCACACACACACACACACCTCATACACACATGTACAAACTGTGTAGCGTGCACTTTCTTTTAGTGCGCCCACATGTGTGTGTATGTGTATATATATATAGTGTATTTAATTGCACACAGGCAGTAAAATAAGAGCCTGGGACTCGGCTGCCGCGCCAACTGCAGCAGCGACATGGGAGAAACTCAGCGACGAATAATCCATCACACATATCATCCGTCTGACATCCATAAGAACAAAGAAAAGTTGATCTTGGCAGCGTTGGAGATGCACCGAGTCCAACCCCAGTGGATTTAATCTGCAGCAGTCAGACTTAAACTAATCCCTCCTCCTGGTGATCTTGGTGCTGACTGATTCAGATTTGCATTTGTTTTTGGGTCCCATTGGGTGTCCGTCTGGGTTCAAACCCCCTTCTACCTGGTGTGTGTGTGTGTGTGCAGCTTTCTGTAAATGCACCCTGAGGCTCTGCCAGCCAGTTAAACAACATATTTTCCACAGCAACAAAAAAAAAAAGAGAAAAGAAAAATGGGCCTCTTTGCTCGTGGAACATTACACTTAATCTCTCTTGGGCTTTCTTACCATTCTTTTAAAAAAGCCGGATGTACCGTCGCTGGCAGGGAATCAAATGACCGTAATAACCCCCGCAAATGCATATAGCGTTGCCATAGCTGCAGTCAGAAGACAGCAATTATATTATAAGTGTGTGACATCGATACACTCGCTCTCCGCTGTTGTTGAGGATGTGTGCACTTGGTGAACTGTTGCATAGGAATAAATGCTGTATAGACGGAGCACATTATATAAATACAGTATATATAAATATAAATATAATTATATATATATTCTATCATCTTGTGTCTGTGTGTCCTCATGCAGGCGGTAGCTGCGCCGGCGGCGGCTTAAAGCACGAGTCATACATGTGTACATTGTCCTCTGACCTCATGTGTTCTTTATGTCTCAGTGTGACGATTACAGGCCGCGGGCCGCGCTGTCCTCAAAAGACAGCGAGGGGAGGGGGGAGGGGGGGGATTCAAGGTTAGAAGACACTCGGTCACCGAGTCTGACTAATTAATGCAGAAAATGCATCAACTGTGAACAAAATGTCTTCTTAAACCAAGAAACATACACAGTCTACTGTGTATGTGTGTGTGTGTGTGTGTGTGTTAGATACTGCTGACATGCAGGTGGAGCCTTAGCTCCTCCCATCAGGGTATGGATAATGTGAGGTCAAAGGTCAGGGATGTTCTATGTGTACAGATTGTAAAGCCCACTGAGGCAAATTCGTAATTTGTCATATTGGGCTGTAAAGAATAATTTTAATTGAATGTCGTGTTAAACTGAGTGGTCAGAAGACTAGAAAAGCCCTGAACAGGTCCATTTCCCATTTAAATGATGCATTCATTATAATTGATGAATTACAAACAATTTTGGACCAATTAAATAATTCTCCACCAAGAGTAATGTCAAAATAAAAGACACAAAATATATTTCTGTTCTGCAATTTCTTTTCTTTCTCCGGTGAAACACAAGATATTTTTTAAAATCTTTCATATAAAACCTTTTGAAGCAATCTCGCAATTGACGTTCTGTCCAGGCCCCAGATTCAAGCTTCGATGAACCGTCTTGTCATATTTGCGTGAGCTGCCACTCCTGAGCCAGACAGATGATCCCCGAATGTCTCCGTCAATCACCGCTCGTGGATCTCTTGAACTCCAATCAAACTGTCAAACCGCTCTATTTAAAAAACGTCCAGCCCCCCAAACCCCCCAAACCCCCCAAACTATGTTTCTGGGAACATATGAGTGGAGAAATGCTGCTGCAGTTTGACAGTTTGATTGGAGTGATTGACGGCTGCGTTACTGGAGACTCCTCGGCTCCCATTGGCTGTTTTCCTTCCAGGGGGGCGGAGTCTTGCAATATATCCCCTATATATATATATATATATATATATATATATATATATATATATATATGTATATATATGTATATATATATATATATATATATATAGGGGAGAGGAGGGGGGTTGTCATCACTCCTCCAGCCTGTTACAACGGCAGGGAGACCATGGGTCTGGTCACTGTCAGAGGGAATAAGGCCAACAGAGCAGGTCTGAGCAGGAAAAGAAGGTTCTCTGTGTGGCTGAAGTGAGCATTATATATATCTATATGTTTATATATATATATATATATATATATATATATATATGTGTGTGTTTTTTCTTCACCCTGACAGGTTGGTTTAATGAGAGATCGAATGCATTACCCAGAAAGTACACAGTCCCGACCCCCGCGGATGACCGCCGCGCTCCGCCGGCGAGTGAGTGCGGTTATTTTGCAGCTGTCGCACACAAGCGAGGCCTATTTTGTGGGCGGCTGAAGACCAGACTCATTCATTTCCTCCTGCGGCGTTTTGATTTGTGTTCGCGGATGTCAGCTCACACCGGCCACGCTTTTCAGATGCTTTTTTTGGGCTCTTTTTTTGTGTGTGTGGGGGTTTCTATGCCGTCTATTCCCAGACCCAGTTTGCATTAATAGGCTGTTATGCACTTCTCTCTCTCTCTCTCTCTCTCTCTCTCTCTCTCTCTCGCTCATGTCGACGTATATATCATGTGTAAATGGGGCCTGACTCCAGGTCCGGCACTTTGTGTGACTGCTAGGCCGCTTGTCCTGAACCACAGATAACATGAACTAAGATGTATGTTGCACCACGTGGCAAATATGTCTAGACGGATAAGTGGAACATACACATGGAGGAGTGCGGAAAACACGTTGAGATCGGTCCATTCTCGACCCTCTGATTAATATTTGTGGCATTGGTTAAAGATAACGGTGAGCTAATCTAGACAAAGGGAGATGTTTGGCCACCACGCCGGGTGAGAAGTTCAACACTGCAAATTAATGTGAAAAAATTGTTCAACATGAAGACGAAAAAAACTAAAAATGTAAAGTGTCTGAAGGCGGGGAGTGATCAGTGACCCCTCCGCCTGACGGGCATCTTCATTATTATTTAAAAAAATATTTAAACTTGAAAAATGTCAACCGAAAGCTGCGTAGAGGCGTTACGGGACACGGCTGCTGTTACTGTGTCACTGTGAAACGACCAAAACCAACGCTGAGTCTATGAATACTTTGCAAACCCGAGGAGGAAACTCGCTGATGCAATAACTGTAAAAGAAATGGCAGAAAAATATAAATCATTGAATTAATACGGGTAGTTTGTTCCTAAATAAACTGAGCACTCTAGTAAATAGTGCTTTTACCGGGGGGACTATTTTCAGCTGCAGGTGAGCATTTAATGTTCTGTGGCAGCAGGATGATCTGTGTGTGTGTGTGTGTGTGTGCGTGTGTGTGTGGGTGGGTGTGTGTGTGTGTGTGTGTGTGTGTGTGTGTGTGCGCGCATGTGTTCATGGTGATGAAGGAAGCATGTCACCCAATGCAACAGTGAGGCTCATTGATGTGTTTTTAATGGAGCTCCATGACTCAGAGGAGGAACACACACACACACAACTACACACACACAACTACACGCACACAACTAAACACACACACACGATACGTAATAGTTAGTAACTTTTCATGCGATATGTTGAGATTCAGAAAAATATAGAATATATAGCACGCAAACCACTCTTTAACTAAGTGTGTGTGGATGTGAGTGTGGGAGTGGGGGGGATGAGAGTGTTTGTTTGTGTGTGTGTGTGTGTGTGTGTGTGTGTGTGTGTGTGTGTGCTGTGAGGCTTTTCTGTTTGTGTTTTGAAGTAATTATTCTTTGTTTTGTTTCTTTTGCCTTTCCATACAAAATCCCTTCTGGGTCAGAGGCTCAGAGAAATCTCTTTGAGCACAATCACATCAGATAATGAAGTGGAACAACCCCCCCCCTCTCTCTCTCTCTCTCCCTCTCTCCCTCCCTATCTCTTTCTCTCTCTCTCTCCCACTCTCTCGGTCCCTCTCTCTTTCTCTCTCTCTCTCTTTCTCTGACTGTAATAACTTGCTCTGCTTATCTGCTGGTGGGTCTCTCTCCTCCTCACAGTGTGTGTTTGTGTGTGTGTGTGTGGGGGGGGGGGGGGGGTCAGAAAATGTTTCGCCCCGTTTCCAATCCCAGCCGATGTTCTGCTGTAAACTTCTCCCGGTTTAATTGAAAGGCTTTCAGCTCGTAAACTATCCGCTCGACCCCCCACACACACACACACACACACAGCAGCATTTTGTCCCGAACGCCCGATCGATTGTGTGCGTGTGCAACCCCTCACCAGAGATGAGGAGGACGGATGGCGGTTGAGGTTTAATCACTTTGACCACCTGCTGATTGGCCGAGGGGGTTCAGTTCAGCGTGTCCGCGTCGTCCTCGCGGCGCTCTGCAATCTGTCCCGGGGCGCCGCCATGAGAACGGGAGAAAGTCCACACAGCGTGGACCTTGGTACCGCGCTATAGAAGTCATGTGTGCGCGGTCGACATGGCGTTCACCCTATAAACCATATATGATGACGGAGCGGCGCTCGCGATAGCAGACTAATAAAATAATAACACGCTGACTCCTGCTAATGACAGCAGGGCGGCACATAATGGAACAGCGGCGATAACCGGAGCAGTAACGGCTGTTACAGGAGTGTAAATGTGTCTGCTGGCCATGATAACAGTAGCGCCGAGTCACGTGACCCGGGCACTGACCCCTGATTAGGAGCTCCAGCCTGGCAGAGGAGTTTTTATTTTAAAGTGTTCACAGCGTGTGTGTGTGTGTGTGTGTTTTTGCAGCCGACTAAATATAGTAATAAGTGTCTTTTAGCATGCGTGTGCTCTTCCCCCACCCCAGGACTTAAAGTTTGACAGGATGGAAATATTCACTAACTGTATTTCATCCCAAACTGACATATGAATCGTGAACAAACATTTTGAGGCAACGGCCTCAATAAATCTGAAATAAATCCCCCCCCACCATGCATACACAGTATTTCATTACATTACATCACATTACATGTCATTTAGCAGACGCTTTTATCCAAAGCGACTCACAATAAGTGCATCAACCAAGAGTACAAACAAACAACAAAAATACAGAAAGTAACATTTCTTCAAGATAGTTGAATTACAAAAGTACCATAAGTAAGAGCCATTTCCTTCTGGTCTTGACCACCGTTGGTGCCATCAGGGCACCTACAGGGCGGGTCTGACCGCACCGAATGCGGTGGCGGCGGCGGCGGCCTGGCCCTCGTCCCATCCGTCAGCTTGTAAATGTCACGAGAGGCGGATGAAGCATGTTGACTTTCATCCCGCGCGGCGGGAGGTGGGCCTTCGCTCCGGGTGTGGGCCGGTTATACAAGTTAGAGAGCCTGGTGTTCTTTAACTAGCCCAACACGGCCCCGCAATATTTTGAAGGAACCAAATATAGACGCTTAGGCTAGAACGTTTGTTTGGCTACGCTAGAGACGTCTTGAATGTGCTTGTTTGGCGGAGCGGGCGCAGCGATGAAAGAACATGGAGTTTAATACGCGGAACAAGGCCCCCCCCCCCCCCCCCCCCGCCTCAAACCCACGGCATTTCAACTGTGTTCCCCTCACGGTGCTTTTATCTGGTGGTGTGGACGCCTGAAACCACGAGCGGCAGCGTGACGGAAATCCTCTTGTAAAAACACGAGCAGCGGACGGTGTGATTTTGATCATTTCTTTTCTCTTTCACTTGGATTTCCTCTCCCAATCTTAGTTTTTACAGTTGAAATTGAATCCGTCGGCTGCGGCGGCAACACGGACCATTTAGGAGAAAAAAAAGTGATTAGTGCTACGCCCACACACACACACACACACACACACACACACACACACACACACACACACACACACACGCACACACGCACACACACTCACACACACAACACTAATGATCTGGATTATCAGAGCCCACCCACAGCACGGGTCTGGCCCACTGTCTATCTGTTTGATCAGCTAATTACGACTATTATGAGCACACACACTCACACACACAGTATACCCAAGAGGCCGGTTTAATGCACCGAGCCGCCGGGCTTTGGCTCCCCGGCCCTCCCCCTCTCCCCCTCCCCCTCCTTTTCTTTTCTTCACTGCCCCCTTTCCTCTCGTTCTCCTCTCGTCTCCATCCCTCAGAGCAGCCCGGCCGACACGTGAGTTATTGGAATAAAACGATAAACATGGACACGTGGCCCTCAGACACATCGTTCTGCAACCACGGCGCTACTTCTCGATTCTGGGCACTAAGCTGCAGCTCATGGTATATAATGGAGGAATTGTGCATTTACAAAACGCTGAATTAGTGTCCTTCAGTGTGGTTGTTGCTGCTCCGTGTGGTCAGACGCGGTAGTGTTTCCCAACACCAAGGGCCCCTTTAAGACATCCTCCGTCTCCCCAGTGCAGTTCCTCCTCTGCGCCACAGCAGCAACTAAGAGGCCCGTTTCCCCTCCACGCTGATCGTCATAATCAATTACGTGTGTCCCCCCCCCCCCCCGCGTGCCACTGTGTTACCCACAATGCCGCTCTCCCGCCGCCACTTCGACATGCTCTCCCCGACCCGGGGGAGGGGGAAACGCGCGGCCACCTCTGGAGCTGCTCCCGCTCGGTAAAAGATTAGGGTCATTTCCTGGCAGTGGGGCCTGGAGTTCCGCCCAGTGCATTATAGCCTTAAACCCTGACCCGTATCCAGTGACTCTAATACGCAAAGAAAACAAACAAGCCAAGACATTAGCAGCGTTTCCCGGAGGAATACTACAGGGCGGGGCCGCCCGGTGCCGAGACATATGTTTGATATCGTTTATGTTCAGCTGGTTCATACATTTTTCTCAGATTTGCTCGACGGCCAGGAGGAGAGAGCTGGAATTCCCCCCCGATGCGAGACATCTGCCGCCGCAGCCCCGGCCCGGCGTTCACTCGACATCTGAAACGGCAGTTTTTGGTTTCCTTGATTTCATTTCAGCCCCGTAGAATAGACAGCCCCCCCGCCTCCCCAAAAAAGATTTAAGTGGGTAATTTCCTCGAGCATCTCCTTCTGTGTCCACAGGCTTTACTCTGTCACACATCTGTGGCTAAGTGGTGTGTAGATGGAAAGCTCTTATAGGCGCTAGGCGCTGAGTGTGCGGGTGAAAAGGCGGGCTCTTGGGAAAAACCACACAGAGTATGAAAATACTGTAAGTTCAGGAACCTTAGGATTTTAATTTCCTGCACGGCGCTACTCCTCTTCTTTTGAATACCCCCCCCCCCCGTCTCTTGCATTCGGCGCCACAGCACATGAGGTGTGTCACGGAGAGCCTATCAATGAAATAGCAGCGCAATGAAAACACACTGTGTGGAGGTGTGAGCGATGTGCTTTGACACAGCCGGTCACTCTTGGCAGCTGTGTGTGTGTGTGTGTGTGTGTGAGTGTGTGTGTGTGTGTGCGTGGCGGCGCAGTCACATTACTTAAACGCAAGCCTCTAATTGCCCGGGCAAAAAAAGGCCAGGAGCCGGTGCCAAGAACCGCAGCGAGCGTCACAGAGGGGGTGTGTCGGGGGTATGTGCCTCCGTCAGCCAATCGGCTTGCAGCTCCGGCGGGCAGGAAGTTGTGGCTTTCTGAACACGTGGTTGAGAGCGAGAGCGAGTGAGAGAGAGAGAGAGAGAGAGAAACGTCCATCCGGTGCTATTCGTTCACTCACAGCTACGATGACATCACAGGAGACTCTTTTACACACGTTTCTAATAATGGGAGCGGGCGTGTGAGAAGGCGATTTTGAGGGCTCGGGAGGTTGAAATACACACACACACACACACACACACACGCACACACACACGCACACACACGTGTCTTTTCGGAAGAAATGGGAAGGAGAAACTTATCTACGCGTGGGCGAGTGCTGAAAAATGTCGTCTCACCTTTCACAGAGCGGCGTTGTCACACACACACACACACTCACACACTCACCAAATGTCTCCCCAACACTCGGCCATTGTCGGCTAATGGACCGGCACAGGATGAAGTCATATCCCCCCACCCCTCCCCACACACACACACACACACACACACACACACACACACACACACACACACACTCACACACACACACAGAAGCCATTATCTCCCAGCCCTCAAATAGCGTCATACTATCGTCGCGGGCGTCGCA
Source organism: Liparis tanakae (assembly GCA_036178185.1). Lineage (NCBI taxonomy): Eukaryota > Metazoa > Chordata > Actinopteri > Perciformes > Liparidae > Liparis > Liparis tanakae. The sequence goes on from CM070105.1 coordinate 9,310,462, forward strand.
CGCCATTGCGTTAGCATGTCAGTGTAGCAGCGTAGCCGTTGTTTTGTGAGGGAATGCGATGTACAGTTTCTTTTTTTTTGGGGTGGGGGGGGGGAACAGCTTGCTGCCTTCGGGGAGAAACAGACACCGCTGTGCACCACCTCTGACATCTGACTCCAGCTTTAGGAGGGTTAGCTCGCTCGTTAGCTTCTCCCGCCATCGGAAGAAGCTAACGAGCCAGCTAACGAGCTAGCCCCCTCATGCTGCGTGGTAACGTGACATCAGATCGGCCCAGAGGATCACTTCATATGGCGGCGGCGCCCCAGCGGTGGTGAACAGCTGCTCTCCTCTGTTCTCTCAGCGCGTCGTTGCTCCCACGAGGCGACTGGGAATATTTTTAATTCTTGGCTGAATACTTTCGGGACAACGGACAGCGTCTCTGTGTTCAACATGTTCATTTGAAGAACCGGAGCCGAGTATAGCCTCCGGATTGACATCAGAACACGTTTAGCATACTGTATGTTGCAAGAGTCACGCTGCCAATTCCCAGGCTTGTCAATAGCATATTAAATGAATCAGTACTGAATTAATCAGGTACATCGTGTTCTCGGCAATTCGGACGTGCGGTTGTTGCTAAAGTGTTGGCAGCGGATCAAGAATGAACGAGGATCTTCATCTTCAATAGCAGAACAGAAGATAATTATTATTATTGAATCAGATATTCAGTTTATGATCGGTGCGCAGACACAATAGCTGCTTCCCCCCCCGAGAGGCTCACTGGCTGACCCGATCTGGGATGGCCTGGTCCGGATTAGAGGGAATTGATTTAATGGCTTTGGTTTAATGGCTCAAAAAGGCTTCACCCAGCGTGGGGACCTCCTTCACTGTTCACTGCTCTTTAAATGTTGTTCTCGTCCCGTCTGTCACTCGCACCTGTTTTCCCTCGTTTTTGCTCAGCGGCACACGCTGTAAAGGAATTGTGCTTTTTTTTAAATGTGTGTGTGTGTAGGCCTGTGTGGGTGCAGCGAGCGGGCGTAATGGAGACACGGAGCTGCGATCAATAGCGGCGGTAAAGCAACACACACCGCCTGAGGCCCAGCAGGGCTTTCAATTAGCCGGAGCCGGTGCACACCAACAGGACCGTCGGCTGCTTCGATACAGATGTCCGGACTGCAGGTGTTTGAGTGGGAAAGCCTTTCCCACACATCATTTAAATGGAATACTTCAGCCCCCTGGCTGTAGAGCCACAGACAATGCTTCCTTACACAATGAAAAGTACCACTTAAAAGAATTTCCACTGAAAACTTTGAAACCAGTGAACCACACATGAAACGGAGGCAATTGTACGTGTATGTCTAGGTGTGTGTGTGTGTGTGCGTTTCAGATATAAATCTCCCGCTGTTTGACGTTTAACCAGAAGGCCGGGGAGCATAAGTCAACATACACCACGTCACGGTTCTGCTGTTTCCAGAGTCTGAGAAAAATATACTGTAAATCAGATTAGCGCCGGAAAGACACAAAAGACACGCCCACAAATGTGTTTAAGTTGTGGCACTTATAGAACAGGGTGTGTATCTATAGGTTGTGAGGAATGTGTGTGTGTGAGAGCTCTGATGTTTAATCTCCTCTACGCAGATACGTGACAGGTGGGGCTCAAATCAAGTCAGCCCGCCTCAAGGTCAGAGCCCACCTCCAGAACATAATAGACTGCATGACCACAAGACAGAGACCCCCCCCCTACCCCTAACCCCACCCCCCCCCACCCCTATTACTTTAATACCGACATCTGAAATGCAACAGTCAGATGTCAGAAGCTGCAGAGAGAGAGAGGGAGAGAGAGAGAGAGTGGGTGGGAGGGAGGGGGAGAGAGAGAGAGAGACGCCATACTCATCTTTGTTTGGACTTTTGTACGATGTAAAAAAATCTAAAAACAAAGAAAAATAAATAAACCTCAAAGCACGATTAGGTGTCATACTACAATGTTGACCAGCTGTGAATGGCGGCCATTCATGTGCGATTAATTGAACACAGACGGCGGCAGCACGAGCCCGTTCCCCCAAAACAGCCGGCGTGACAGTGAATGGAGATAACCAGTGAGCACGGTAATTGTAACGCTGCGTAAGACGTGATTAGCTGCGATGTGCAGAGGGCAGCGAGGGGTCACGTGCGTGTGTGTGTGTGTGTCTATGTGTGTGTGTGTGTGGGGGGGGGGGTTTCGGTCCCCTGATTTCCCCCATGGTATTTCAACGTCTCCTCGTGTGATGCCTGCGGTGTCTCCCGCGTTACCTCGCGTGATGCTGCGTCTGAGCGAGTCAGACGAGGCGATGCAGTGTGCAATGTAGGTTATCTGTGGAGACTGCCTGTTGGGCCTGGAGGGAGGAGGGGGAGGGGGGAGGGGTGGGGATTATGAGTCATCAAGCTTGGGTCAGACTCCTCCCTCTCTAGCTGTATGCTGCAAGAAATATATAATTATAATCATTAGAAATGATTTATAGCAACAGACAGAGTTTTACGTCATCTTGGGACTCGTTATGTTCCTTTTTAATATATTTTTTTTTACAGTTTTAGTGTACGTGGTCCTATGTATATATATGTGTATGCAATGTATATATGTATGTGCATATATATAATATAAGTATTTGTGTGTATATGTATGTATATATATATTTATATATATATATATATATTTGTATTTATATATATATATATATATATATTATAAATATATTTTTTTGTACCTTTGTAATGTTTTTTCTTCTTTTAGTTGTTTTAATATGGAACGTGGATATATATATATATATATATATATATATATATATATATATAATTTATATATTTATAATATGTGTGTAATAGATATATATATATATATGGATATATATTATTTATATACATACATATTATATAAATATATACATATCCACATTCCATATTAAAAAGACTTTAGAAGGGAAAAAACAATAAAGGGAACAAAACATACATTTATATTAATATATATTTCTAGATATTTTTGAACATATATATATATATATATATATATATATATATATATATATATATATATTTATATCCACGTTCCGTATTAAAACCACCATATTTATATATATATATATATATATATATATATATATATACCCCTCATGAGTCGCACCACGTCCTCTTGTGTCCTCCTGTAGAGATCCTTCACATGCTGCTCCTTCATGACCGGTGTTGCAGCTTCCTTTAAACCCTCAGATTATTACCGGTATCGGGTCACGGTTCATCGCCCGACCACCGGGGGCAGCGGGGAGCGCCGCGCCGCCGTCACAAAGAATGCACCGGTGTCCCCGTCGAGGCGCTGCGGCCGAAGAGCCGGCGGGAATACTTGCTAAGAGATCAAAAGCCGTCCGCTTTGCTTTACAACCCAATCATCGTTAAAACTCCCACGACAAAAAGCGTTCCACATGTCCCGAAAACATGTTTTACTACATATGTTACGACTGTGATCTATAATTGGCGGTTTCCATGAGGCCCAGGTCGTCAGACGGCTCAATTCAAAAGGATTGTGCCGTTGCCTCCTGTGCAGCTGCTTGGCTTGTAATCTACAAGTGAAATATTTTAAATATGTCACGTTGGCTCCTGGCACTTTATTATTATTAATAATAATAATAACAATAATAATATTCCATCGCATTCTTCCCCGATCATTTATTCACACTCTGAAGAAGAAGAAGTCGCGGGATGCGAAACAGGAGTTGTGTAAACCTGAAAGACAATGTTTAAATGAAATAAGATTACACAGTCAGAGTCAAATATGAAGGTCATTCATGAACCTAAAGGAATACCCCCCCAAAGGAATAAATGGAACATTCCACAGAAAGAAAAAAGACTCCATTCATGTATCATGTATGTGACGATATATTATAACATTATTTAAGACAACACTGTTGTGGGTCGGTTCAGGTCTCGCTAAGAGACACCTGATTGATATCCCCGTTGTCCAGAATAAAGTACGTTCTTCATAACAGACAAACGTCGGTACTGTTGCTACACCCACTCGCCACCACGTTCAAATAGTTTGAGTCGGCACGGCGCCGTGAACCCGAATTTTAGCAAATGAGACGAGCTCCGTCTTCTAGTTTAATTCTAGAGACTAAATGTTGACTAAAATAAACAAATACTCCCTACGCACTTATCCAAGATTCAGCTCCCAGTCGTGAGAAAGCATCTGATGTTCTTGCCTGCACGCACGCACACACACACACACACACACACACACACACACACACACACACACACACACACACACAAACACACACACACAAAAAAGATGTAACAGATTCAGTGGGAATCACACCTCATGCTTTTCACCCCCCAAATGCCTTCAGACTGCTGAGAGATATAAACAAGCGCTCCTTGTGCCCCCCCAGACGTGTTGCTGTTGTCACGGATTAGATCTCCACGCTGCTGTCAGCTACCTGGTGTTTGTTGCTCATCCGTCAGCCGGCCCTGACTCATCTCCACTCGACAGGAGGGGAGCCTGAACGCCTCTCAGGCTCCCGCCAACACTCCACTGTGCCGCGCTGAGCATTTAACCGGCGTAAGACCCCTCCAGCTCTGATATTTTATTCAGCAGAAAGTGCCTGGGTTGGAATCCCAATTCTCTTAAACGGGGATTGTTAGCCCTCTGCTCCTCCACTGTCGGCAGCACCCAGGAGAAAGCGTGTCGGCGAGCGGCGTGTCGGCGTGCACTCGGCACCCAGATTACTAAATCTTCGAAATTCAGACCTAGTTTTGATTTCTGGAGCGTCAAATGAGGACCGAGCGACCGAAGCTGCTGTTTTTGGGGGTTCAAAGGAATACACATTTAATCCTGTGAGGATATTTAACGAAATAAATAAATCATTTCATTTGGTACGAGGTCCCATTTAAAGTAAATTCAGTTTGAAGTGTGTCTGCACGACCAGTGTGCAGCAACTCACATTGATGTAATTCATATTTAGAGATTCGGTGTGAAGGGCTTTCTGTGATGTACAGCCTCTCGCGACCTTTTGCCAAAACCCTGCTGGTTCTGTGTCGCTGGCCTTTCGAGGCCGAGGCCTGCGGCGCCCCACGGGGGCGATAATTGACGCGTGTCAAAAGAGAGCGCCTCGATTATTCTGTTTTAAAAGCGTCCAGCGTGCCTCGCACCATGCAGATTGGAGAATATATAAATATATAATATCTTTTTTTCTTTTTTTATGGCTATATATATATATATGGCTTTTTATGGCTATATATATATATATATATTTGTATATCCCATCTGGCCTGGGAAGGCCTCGGGTTCCCCCCCAGGAGGAGATGGAGAGTGCAGCCTGGGCTACCTTCCTTTCTTTTATAATTACATTGAAAAAAGACGTCTGAGATCAATACCACCGTATAAATAAACATTTTCCGATGCGGCAGAAGATCTGCTGCGTCAGCAAAGAAAAAGGGTAAAGGAATCGTACACTATTATTCCCCTGATGTCAATGTTATGTACGGGCTAGTTCTACATGCTGCACCTTTGTAACCGATGGAGGCATGTGGACCAGTTTGGGAGGCGTGTCCTACACCGTGCTATAGATCTGACTCCCCCCTCCTCCCAGGGCCACCAGCAGGCCAATCAGTTATGTTATGAATGGCTCTGCACCGACCTGTAGATCTCCCCGTTATGAGCTGTGCCGGTGCGCTGACGTTAATCGACGCCCCATTAGCGCCCTGACGGGGTCACGTGGTGCGGCGGGCAGCTGGAGGAGGCGTGACGGGGCTGCTGCTGTCTGTGTTCGGGTGCAGCTGTCGGGGGAAGAGGGCAGCACAGCGGCCCCCTCAGCACCAGCCCCCCAACAGCCGACGCCACTCCAGCTTTATTTCATGCACATTTTGTTTTTGACACCTCCTTATGTGTGTGTGTGTGTGTGTGTGTGTGTGTGTGGGGGGGGGTATTTGGATATATATAATATTTTTTTTTCTTTTTTTATGGCTCAACAAAGTACACCGAAAATAGAAGGAAATGATAACACCAGTAAATAAATATATATATATACATATATATTTATTAATTTTTCTATTTGAATGAGGCTGGAGGGCTCATCCACCATAAAATGAAGCGGGAAACCAGTTGCCTTTGTCTTAATTTGACTAAATGTGAAAATCAGTGGTGCCCACAGCCCCAACTTTCCGCCTGTCGCTCATTCGCCAGCTGCTTAATATAGGACGAAAATAAGGTTTGATGAAACGCTCCGCCGCCATTGGGCCGCTCGGTCAGAACAACCGTGGCGTAGTGCGGCATCATGGGAGTTGTTGCCCTTTAACAGTTGGTTAGGACCCCAGACACCTTGAGGAGCTCCTTCCTCCCATGACCTTTGACCCAGACGTCGTTTGACTAAATGTCTTAATCCTGTGATTTAAAAATGACAGATTCCTCAGGTTTGAAAGTTAGTTGGAAGCATTTGTGATGATGTAAATACATAATAAACAACATATATCACATAAGTTGAGTCTTTTCTAGACATTTTAAAGAGGAAAAGCTCGGTATCATCATTTTGATTAACCCTTTTGTTATTTAGAAACGGGGGTATGGACATAAAAGGAATAACTCAGCCACAAAGGGACCATTTGTATATGAAACTGCTATTACTCGGAGAATCCAATAAAAACAGAGTACAATCCGCGGTTAACAGTACAACTGGATCAAAACACCAGTTTACAAACCCTCCCACGACTTGGGAATATGATCCGAGTCTCATTCATCTTGGCAAACAGTAAAATCTGAGTTTTTAAAAACACTTCCTCCACTACCGTCTCATGCCAGGACTCATGAGGCGGTGGGAAGTGTTTTAAATATTCACATTTTGGTGATGATGCATGTGTCTGGTAGTTTTGCTGTTGTGATTGTTATTGTTTACTGTGGTGGAGCAAGAGAGGTTTTCCTCAAGGACTCGATGAAAGTAATAGATATGACACAAAATTATCATTTTCTTGGCCAAGTATGGATTCAAACAAAGACCAGCAATTCACATGATTTAACAATGACACTGAAGGCCACACACACACACACACACACACACACACACACACACACACACACACACACACACACACACACACACACACTGTACTTACTCAAAACACACGGCAGTAGTCTGTGCCACAAACCGGGTGATCCAGAAAGTCTGGCTGTTCCACTTCCCTCAAACCGACACCAATGGCACGTGAGAAAACATATTTACATACATCCATAAGTACAAACATACTATACACATGTGTGGGTGGCAGTGAAATATGTTCATCATGATGATATTGACGCGGCACAACCGGTTCGCATAGACTTCGCCCTACATGTCCTCCTCGCTCATCCTTTCTTCTCAGGCATCTATTTAAAAAAAGAAAAAACCCTGAGACTCAGAGATTGATTTGTAGCTGCTTGTCAATTTGGATGTAAGACCCTCAAATTAAAGCTGCAAGTCTGCACTCAAAGCACATCGTGAGTGTTTCATTCAAAATCCATTGTGGCGTGTTCAGAGCCCAAAGGATGAAAATGTCCAAATATTTATGGTATATATATATATATATATATATATATATATATATATATATATATATATATATATATATATATATACATATATAAACATATGTATATACACACACATATATATGTATATATATATATATATATATGTATATGTGTATATACATATGTTTATATATGTATATATATAGTATATATGCATATATACATATATATACATATACATATATATATACATATATATATGTGTGTGTATATACATATGTTTATATATGTATATATATATAGTATATATGTATATATATACATATATACATATCTATACTTGCGTTGGCGTTCTTTAAATGTGTTTTCCTCTTTTGGCCCGTGTGACATGATGATTTTGATTTGCATTTAAACAGACCATCAAATACACATGAATTAAAGGACATAATTTTTTCATGACTCCTCATTTACATTGAAATGGGTTTCGCTCGCTGCCATTCTTCCCCGTTATTAATCCCCTTTCCTCCGCTGGCGAGCCGTGAGCCGGTGGGCTCAGCGAGTCCACCGGAGACTGCCGAGCGTTGTGTAACGTCTCCGCACCATGGAGGGCGGTGGGTTCTGCCGCCTTAATCGCCTCCACATCGTTCATTTTAATAGCCGGTTCATGTTATTGAGTTTTGTTTTGGTACAATTATGGAGTCACAGGACTGTGAAAAGAGAATCTCTGAGTGCTTTACAACTTATCGTCAGCGGAGTGTGTCGATGCTTCATTCCACCCCAGTCTGAAAGGATTGTGCTGATCAGCAAAGACTTATCAATGCTCAAAATTATTCTTTCAGTATCGATTTATATTTTTAGTTTTTTAAACGTAAAATGGTCTAAAATGTGCAAAGTTTGCGGTTTTTGCATGATGAATCTCCTTAAAAATATATTTATTCCGTATAAACCACTATGTCCAGCGGTCCGAATTGCTTATCAGAAGTCATCAATGACTAGGCGGTACAGGCCGTGGCAACCACTTTGAACAAATGGTGACCAATCCGTGGCTTTTGCCGCAACACGTCTGAGATGGTTGTGATGTCAGTGATACAGCTCCAGATAAAGGTTTCCATGGGAACTTCTTCTAAACTCTACCCCTTTTATAAATACTTTATCTTTTCCGTTTGATTCCAGTAGGGAGGGAAAAAAAGGGGGGGGGGGCGCGGAAAAAAAGAAGAGAAACGACATCAAAGCCTAATTCGCCTGAATTTAAGGTCGTAGAAAAAAAAACAAATTATTCAAAAGAGAAACGAAGAAGAAGCGTTTCAGGGGTGAATTATGAAACGCACCTTGTCCCCCGACGGGTCCTTCTGATTGGCCAAGCAAACGCTCTTCTTCTGTTGGGCTCCTCTTTTGATTGTCTGATGGAGAGGAGCCTCTGAGTAAAGAGCATGCAGGGGTCAGTGTGCGTGTGTGTGTATGTTTGTGTGTGTGTGTGTGTGTGTGTGTGTTTGTGTGTGTATGCACGCATCCATACAGTATGCAGAGGTATGCAGTGTTTTAATGGAGGTGGTCGTTATCTGGTGGAACAGGAACTTCCTACTAACACATCCTCATTGCTGTCTGTCTGAAGTTCGCTAACATCAACCACCGAGAGGTTGAACCCCCCCCCCCCCCCCCTCCTTCCCACCTCTGAGCATATCAAACAAAACCCTAGCTCAACTTTTAATTTGAAGGAGGACGTTTGTGTTATTGCTCCTGTCAAAAGTTACGCACTCTCACTTCAATAATTCACGTGATTAAAAGCCAGCGAGCTGAACTTCGGTCTCGCGTGATTTATTCGGGGACACGGTTCACTGCTTATGCTCAGAACATCGGTTTGATCATATTATATGTGTGTGTTTTTGTTTTTTGTACTGTGTGATGAATAATTGATACGGCCTGAATATGAAACGAATGAGAACGCTGCTGAGTATTTTTATGCAAAAATATACAAACAAGAAATAAAAAAAGCCTAATGCGTGTGAGTGTGCTGCACCTTTGAGGCCATGATGAACACGCGTGGGCTTCTGAGTTTCGGGTCGTTGTTGCTCCGCCCGCGGCTGGAGGGGGAAAGTTGCTCCGCGCCCACTTTAGACGGGAGTTGAACACGAGCTGCTGGGGTCGGTTTGAAACGTGTAAATCACACACCAAAAGTACCGTTTCCCTCTTCAAACATGTCCGGGGGGGGGGGTGGGGGCACATGTACTTCAATATAATATACAGTCTTCATGTCTCTCAGCAGCTTCTCCTTTCCTCTTCATCGGGGAGGCGAACATATTATTACGCAGATTCCAGGAACACACAGATTGGAGTTGATGGTGAAGGCCTGCTGACAGCCCGCCCCCTCCCTTTTAGCCCCTCCCCCTAAGGCTGAGGACCCGCTCGAACGTGAAACCCGCTCGAACGTGAAACCACCACCACACCCTGAACACACCCACCGGTGCAAGCAAGAACATCATGTTCGATCAGCGCTGCCTCGACGCCTCTGATTGGTTGCTAATCTTCGGGGATTAAAGGAGGCTCGCCATCGAGCGGAGTGTGTGCAATTTGCGGTGTTTTGGAATTATTCGTGCAAACGTTGCGTCATTTACAGTCTGCGCTCGGACTGCACTGGAACTCGCTGCGCCCTCGGATAATAAGCGCATCAATCAAACTCGTCGTTTCAGTAGCCAAGCAAAGAATTAAATAAAAAGGTGTCACAGCTTAAGGGGAAATAACTGGTGCTGTGACAGATGATCTATCACCGACTCGCTGCTAGACAGGTGGAGCCTGTCTGAACACACATCCTAAAGGAGTGCTCCCTACCCTGCTTCCTCCTTCCCTCCTTCCCTCCTTCCCTCCTTCCCTCCTTCCCTCCTTCGACCATCCACCATCACTCTCAACGGTAACACTGACAAGAGACACGCTCAGATTCAGAGACATGTTTATAGAGAAAAGACATCCATCATCATTCTATCTGCTTCTTCCACTGCACACACACACACACACACACACACACACACACACACACACACACACACACACACACACACACACACACACACACACACACACACACATGCAACCTGGACATGTGGTGTATAGACTGCCACATGGACACAATTTCCTCCAGCTCTTTGGGCATACTCTCACACACACATACACACACGTACGCACGCACAAACACACACACACACACTGGTGGCATATGCACATGCACTTACAGAACTGTGTCTGTTGCTTTCAGACTGAATCTGGATGTAGTCTATGTGTGTGTGTGTGTGTGTGTGTGTGTGTGTGTGTAACATCCAGAGAAAGAAAACAAGGGGAGCGCATGGAAAAGATGAAGTGATTGAGTAACTCTTTTTTACTTTATTCCTCAATGTTTTGACAGCTCTGTTTTTCTCCACGTTTCACTGCTGCTTCTTCTTCCTCTATTTCCTCTTCTCTTCCTCCTCCTCTTCTTCTACACAGCATGATCACTTTGTTCTGTTTCTTATCACCGTGTCTGTAGTGAAAAACCTGTCAACTTTATGTTTCCTTGATGTACTCTGACATTGTTCAGACGAGTGGACTTATTGAACAACGAGGAGTGTGTTGGACACACTGCCCGTCTGTGTGTGTGTATGTGTGCGTTGTGTATGACGAAGCGCTCAGCGTTAATCACATCCAGGACACACAGGCACTTGGGGGGGAGTCAGGGGGCCCCGCGGCCCACAGTTACCCCAAACCAAGACAACCACCTCCAGCCCGCTGGCTCTGCCTTTCGGGGCCTCCTTTACCACCTTCTCCCCTTTCATGGATCCTGCCGTCCGGAAAGGATTTTAGATTTTAGTGTATGTGTGTGTGGGGGGGGGGGGAGGGGGGGGAGTGTGGTTGTGGCTCCGGGGCACCCAGGGGCCTCAACAGGCATTGTAGGCTTCATTACGCACTATTGAGTGTGTGTGTGTGTGTTGGTCCTTTTGAGAGGGAGCGCTGTGGTCTCTTTGCAGTGTGTGTTTTATTGCTCGTTAGGAGGCTGAGCTGAGCTGAGGTGAGGAGGGAGGAATGGAAAGGCTTTAGGAAGGTGACGTGGGGTCCTACAGGGGTTTGAAGGAGGACTCTAACAGACGCCCACGGTGGCTCTTCGGGTGTTTACTCCCTCGCCTACGCATCTGTACATCGAGGTAGTCCAGGCAATCTCGCCAATTTAACTATTACAAATGGAAATAAATGCTCCAGAATTTATTTGGGCACAGAGGTTTTTCCTAAGAAATTACTGATGCGGAAATAGGTTAAACATGCAAAAATCCAAGATGACCGCCATAAATACATCATGTCTCATATCTCCACTATCAGAAAAGACATTTGAATGATTTAAAATACTATTACATGTTTTTTGAGATAAGGAATCATTAAGAATATGTTTTAACTTGATTCCATGGCGAAAAAATCAAATATGGCCACCAAAAGTCCATTTCTTATGTTATTTGCATTGATATATGACATTTCATTGAATTAAATTGTATCCGAAGAAGAGTTGTTGACGGGGGCTGTTGATATCGCCATATCAACAGCTGGCAGCTCCGTCCATTCGCGCACTTTTTTTTCTTTTTTTTCACACACACACACACACACACACACATACACACACATATGCAAACAATTGCTCTTGTTTCGCAAACCATTTTGGGAAAATCTGTGAATCTGTTTTTTAAATGCAACAAACTCTTAAGTGTAACCGAGTCGCTGAGGAGCCGACGCTCATGTGTTCTCAATAGAACTTCTCGTAAGTCGATGCATTGACCCCGGCTTTTGTTTATCAAATGAAGTAAACAAAATGTAATCAGGACATGTTTTAGGAAAGTACGAAACGTTTGGCGAAGAACAACAAAATAAGAGAGAGTACTGAATATAAATATTAGAAAAAAGACATGGAGCATCTTTTGTTTGTTACTCGTTGCGGCGAAGAAATATACTGCATGTTTATAATTCTGTCTTTGCTGTCGCCTTTTTGGGGGGTTTCCCTGGGAAAAGAAGTCCTCTCCCCGGGCTGTTGGCATGGCAACAGCATCTGCGCGTGCACGTGCGTGTGTGTGTGTGTATGTGTATCTGTGTGTGTGAGTGGTTGCCCATATTGCTGGCACAATTGGACAAAGTTATGCAGTCACAGCATGTGTGTGTGTGAGTGTGTGTGTCTGTGTGTGTGTGTGTGTGTGTGTGTGTGTGTGTTTTTGAAGCTGGAGCAGGTTAGACCACAACTTTCTCAGAATGAAGGTTGGCATGACCGCTGCCTCCAAAAACATATTACGCTTAAGACAACTGACCTTTAGAGGGGACAAATGGTTGAGGGGCTTTAATTTCATCTGCTAATGTCACGCCCACACGTTGACCCCTCGTTGACCCTCCTCGTTAAAGCCCCTTGAATGCACCGAGACTCTTTGTACCCCAAAGCAAACAGCAGCGATCAGCTCTCATCATCCGTGTTGTCTAGTACAATGAGACACTTCCATAAGCTGTGAGGAAATGAACAAGTGTTAGGAAGTGGACATCTCTTGGGGGGGAGGGGGGGGGGGGGGTAGTGTCCAACAGTTTCACACCGAGTTCAGTTTCCACTTAAGGTGGGATGACGAGGAAATGTGAGGCAGCAAAGAAGCGTCTGAATGTGTGTTTGGGGAGAATCGTCTGGAAAGAGTATAATAATCATGGCTCCACCTTAAGAAAGAGGGGTGCGGGGGGGGGGGGGGGTGCTGTAAGTGGAGGAAAAGAGAAAATGTGAGAGAAAAAAAACCCAGACGTGAGCTGGATTTGTTTTCCAAAAGCAGTCACATTCTTGGCAGCACCATAGCTCGTCCTTGCCAGTGGAGGGTGGGAATAGGAGGGAGGGATGAGAGAAAGAGAGAGAGAGAGAAAGAGAGAGAGAGAGAGAGAAAGAGAGAGCAGATTTTTTTTTTTTCGCCCACTGCTCAGTGCATTCAAAGTTAATATGTAAACAGTATCTATAGATGTATTTTAATCTCTGGCCTCACATATTCCCTTCAAGCAGACACACATGGTTCATTTAATCTTTTTACAATGTACGCAGGTCTTGTTTGAGTATATATTGCCTCACTTAGGCGCTGCGGACACAAAACGTACTATTCTATATTTAGTCCATACAATTGCACAAACCAATCACAGCGTGTCCTTGGGTGTGTCTCCCACTGCCTTCGGCCCTGTAGGTCCGTCTTCATAGGAGCCTCTCACAGTGGACCTGGCGCAGTTGAACGAAAGTTCACGGACAGTTTCAATGAATGGTTTCATTCATTCATAAGGTACAAAAAAACAAAATAAACAAGTAAAAACACATGTCCGCCCCTAGTCCCAGGATCCATAATGGAAGAAAAAAAAGGTTTTGCTCTTTTAAAGCCGTCGTAAACTGAACATAGTTGGGCTTTTTGGACGGTTGGCAAGGCAGCCGGAGCTGCAGCGTCACTCGGACCGCCGGGGCGTGAAACGTCTCTTCTGGGGCAAACGAAAGCTTTGAAAAAAGTTGTTTGTTTGTTTGTTTGCGTCATCTTTGCACGACCAGCTAACTTCTGTTGTTTTTAACGTCTCTTTTTTCGTCCTTTTGCATCTTTTTGTCATTGTTTTTTATACAAAAACTGTCACTTGAAGGTCCCTCTCCTCCCGGGGGACCCGTTGGGTAATCCATCCACAGTTAGCGCTGTTAATCTGGGAGCCAGAGTAACAAATGTCAAAGCGGCTCTGCTTTCTCCCAAGAGGAGGGGGGATGAGGGGGGGTGGGGGGGGGGGTTTAATCATAATTAGTTCTGAAAGTGACACGCAGACGAGTGGAGGAGATCGGAACGCGGCGCGACAGCAAGGCAGAAAAAGCACGAGGGGAAAAAAGCACCAAAAGAAACAAGGTTGAAAGAAAAAGACAAACAAAACGAGTGAAAGAGAATCGTTGGAAAGGAGGGATGAATACATGTGCAGAAGAATTCAATTCAGTTTATTTCATATAGCCCAACATCACAAATTACAAATGTGCCTCAAAGGGCTTTACGATCTGTACACATACCACATCTCTGTCCCATGACCTTACAAAGTTTAAGCAAAGGCAAAAAACACACACAAAAATATTGCTTTCCAGTTGCATTGGCGTTCCCTGTGAACCTGCCAACCCCGGGTGTGCCCCTACACGTCCTTGGCTGAGCAGACAGTATCTATATGCACACGCACATGCAAACAGAAGAGAACACATGCTGTTACCAGCACAGTCGGGCAGGACACCGTGTTCCCCTTTCCAGCAGGGCGACGAGGAAGGAGTGTGTGTGTGTGTGTGTGTGTGTGTGTGTGTCTATGAAGACCTATAGACACACACACACATACGCAGCTGGCATGTGTAAAAACCTAAAGGGAATATTGTATGGTTGTTTGACATCTAAGTGAGGAACACATGAGACGGGCTGGCTGCCGCTGATCCCAGCGTGAAAGTTCGCCGGGGTCAAAGTAGGTCAAAGTGCAAACGGTTTGAAACCAGAGGCTCCGTGTTTTGGAATTTTGTTCTTTTTTTCTTCTTCTTCTCTTTCCCGAAGCAAAAATTTGTTTGCGTTCTTGTCCCTCAACCTCAGGTAAAAGGAGCGATGCAAAACCACCGCCCTCCTGTGTGTGTGTGTGTGCACATTTAGGTTGAACATTAACATTTTAGTGTATGCAGATGTCTGTGTTTGTGCGTGCTCAAGGTCAAAAGGTCAGACGCTAAGGAGAAGGGCTGCAGAGGTCGCCTTTAGCACTTTGTTGTGACCTATTAGCACCTCTCAATAAGGCCCTGGCAGCAATTAGCCGGGAACATGATCTACTGGCCTCTTAACGGCTTGTGACCCCCCCCCCCCCCCCCCACCCTTCAACTCCCTTTGCGCCACATCACTAACTTAGACCCCATTACTTAACCACCAATCACTCGCGCCACCCTTGGGAGTCGGGGAGCGCTGAATTTTACCACCGGGGTTCCTACTCAGGAGCTTTTGGTCTGAAACCATCACCACCATCACCATCATCGCCACCATCACCATCATCGCCCTCTTCTGAGGTTACTCGACAGACACGGTGGAGATCGGGCGAGAGCACGTTCCACGTCCAACGGGCGTTTCGGCGTAACGATCAAATTGCCGCGTGGGCGCCGGCAAACCACCAGAGCACGGCAGCTGCTGCGAGAGGCGCGTAGCGGTCTTGACAGGTGTCTTGTAGACTCGGCTACCTCCCCCCCCCACACACACACACACACACACACACACACCCTCTCTTCCCCTCCTTAAAGTTCAAGTATATAGTCAAAGAGCCCGCAACCAATATGCAGTCTCACAGCCCAAATTGTAAGACTTTGTGCAGACGGAGGGGCAAACAATGCGGTAAACAACGGGGTAAACAACGCGGTAAACAACGCGGTAAACAACGCGGTAAACAACGCGGTAAACAACGCGGTGAACAACGCGGTGAACAACGCGGTGAACAATGCTGTGAACAATGCTGTAAACAACGCAGTAAACAATGCAATAAACGAGGCAGTAAAGGAGGCCTACGTCCCCCACATAGACGCTTCTCCTTCCCTCTGTTGCTCATCTGCTCCTCCCAAACTTAATTGGACTAAAGACATACTTCCTTAATATTGTTCCAGTGTCTTTCAATAATAGCTTAACTTGATATCTCGCCCGTCAAACCGTAACGATTTCCACCCGGCGTAGAGCCTCGTCTCCTTTCCTCCCGAGGAGCGAGGGGGTGAACATCGATCTCTCGGAAACCGAGAGGTCATGTTTAATGGATGCTCGCCGTCTGCGGTGCGACCTTGTGCATTCGCTACTTATTCTTTTGATACGTTTTTCAACCCGGTATCTTGAGAGCGTGCAATTAAAAGGAGAACATTTTGTTCCTTCAGGGGAAGAAATGCAGTTTTTGCATGCCCAATTAAAATGTGGAAGCTGTCCTGGGAGGGAAAGTAATATCTGTGTGTGGGTGTGTGCGTGTGGGTGTGTGTGTGTGTGTGTGATGCCAATAAAAGTAGGTGTGGCCGAGAATAAATGCGGGCGTCATCCTTGCGTCTGGCTGGATTTAGTTGGATATAGAAATAAAGAAAATAGATCTGACAAAAGAACTTCTCACAACAAGGTCCGTAGATGATCCGGAGTTACCGGGTCACGGTTTTCTGGGAAATCGAGTCCCATTTTATCGAAGAGACGGCTTATCTTTAAAACTAGCTCTCTCACAACCAAACAATCTTGATTGGTAAACAACACCGCAGGTAACGGGGACTATATGTGGATTTGGTTTTAGAGTGAACTGTCCCTTTAAGAGCCTCTGCCTATACATGCACTACATAATGGTAGCCTTGTATCTCCCCGTTACATCACAATATGTGGTTATTAGTTCCCGCCCTCTCGTATAGCCAGCCGACAGAAGGTCACCAAGAAACTCTAAAGCCACTGGTCACCTGTCTAGAGGGGCGGGGTCAAGAGCACGACCCCAGACCCTCGTCTTTTAGTGTGCGTTGAGGCCGTGAAGCCTGAAGCCGATTGGACCGATTCGGCCTTTCGACGCGCCCCCGTTCTCTCTTCCCGTTGTTCGTCTTCCAGTCCAGATTGATGCGTTTATTTTGTCTCCATTCCAACAGGCAGCAGTCGTTTCTTTACCTCGTGGCCTCCTGCGGAAAAAACACAGGGTACATGATCTCAATCTCTCTTTATCTCTCCTCATCTCCTCGCGGCTCCAATGCCACGTTCTCCTTTCCGCCCCGGACCACTTGGCGATCTGGATGTTCGTGGCCCGACCTTGAAGATATGGGATGTTAATATGAGCATAACTTCCTTGATAGGGGGGGGGGGGGCAAGGGCCAACGAGTACATACAAGGACACAGTAGTTAAGAGGGCAACTACTGAATATATATATATATATATATATATATATATGGCCTTCAGAGTAGGAGTGTGTCCTTAACCAGATTTATTGCGTTCCGATTCGTTTTCCTTGAAATACCTTGATGGAGTGTTCTCGTTAGCTGAGCTTGTGAATGAAATGGGAACTTTACAGCACTTGTGGTCCTCCTAAATGCTGCTGGGGGGGCGTCTTATATTAACACTCAGGGCGACGATGGGCTCCAGTCACAAGTGCCCCGCAGAGGTGGCCGGCGCCGTCCTCAGAGGTCAGTGAAGTGGACTCGAGGGAAGAACGTGTGAACAGTAGCGCCGGCGGCAGCGTTGCAGTTTAGTTTTTCTCGCACACTTCTTTTTTTTTTTGGCAATGTATGAAAAAAACAACAACCCCAAAAAACAGTTAACATATAGAAAAATGGCATCAGGGAATAAGTAGACACGGTTAGTTGTGCTGATTGGATGTTGGTGCTTGTTGGTGCATGTGTATTCTTAACAGTCAGTCCGGGGTGGAGTCTATTTATATATTTATATATAATTATTTCTCTTATCTATCCACTTTGTACATTTATTCATAAATATTTACATATTTATGTATATATTTATCTCTCTCATTCATCCACTATATATATATATATATATATATATATATATATATATATATATTATTATTTATAGTGTCCGGGAGCTTCAGAAAGTTTCAGAAGGGGTTCTATATTGTTGTCATTATTAATATGGAATTTAATTTATTCATCTATTTTTTCTAAAAGGTAAAAGGTGTCTTTTCAGTTGCCTGTCAAACAATGCCCTCCCTCCATTCTCTCATCCTCCTCCTGATGGACAACTCAATGTTTGTTTGCACAAACAAAGGCCTCTGATGAAGCACACACTCCATTAGAGGAAGGCCTCCGGGCCGCATGTCATCATCACTGTCCTGTTTGCCGGCGCACCAAAGTTTTATTATCGGCCTGAAGTGGAGACGCCTTGTCCACAGAAACATTTGCATCCTCTTTTCATCTATACATATATTTATATCTATTTAATGTCAGGGGGTTTCTGAAAGGGTCAACTGGGGTTATTCTTAATGTTGTCATTATTAATATGGAATGTCATTTATTCCTTTATTTTTTTCCAAAAGGTGATTTATTTAATTTTTAATTTTCAGTTGCCAATCGAACAATGCCCTCCCTCTCTCCTCCATCCTCCACAACTCATTGTTTGTTTGCCCAAACTACAGCACACACAGTTGGTGTGATGGAGAGAAGGCCTCTGATGAAGCACACACTCCATTAGAGGAGAGCCTCCGGGCCTGTTGGCCGACGCACCGAAGCTCGTTTCTTATTGGCCTACAGGGTTCTTGATTCAGGCTTCTTTTAAATGGATACAAGTTGTTGAGGATATATATATATATATACATATGTATATATATATACATATGTATAGCAGCTCTTTATCTCATGCCTTCCGACCACTTCAGCCACATCCTCGGTGTCTCATGAATATACATATTCAGAGCGGTGTATCGTTGAAGGTTTCAGAGCTTCGTGAGGCTGAATGAGTTCTTCGGAGTCAGCGATTTAAAGGACGTCTTCATTCAACGGACTGAAGGCTGTAAAAGAAGGCGTTGAACTCACGGCCGCTGAGAACATTCAATCCCCTCGATGTGTGTGCGGTTTCTTTATTAATGAGTCACAAGGACCGCTGAGCCGAAAAGAACATCCAGTCAATAAAGTGTATGTTATTGTCAGCTGCATCGCAACAATATATGAATCACTACGTCAGATGTTATAGAAAATAATCTTTACCAAAACGATCAATAGATAATAAATATTGTCCTTAACTTGTCCGTCCAACAGCTTCAATATTGATTTAAAACCAAACTCATTTAAAAAAATCATCATTTCACCAGCATCCGATAATCTTGTCTGTGCTTCTTCTTCTTTTTGACATTCACAAACGTTGAATTGTCTCCAAATCCTAACGTTGTGCGTGAGCTTCCCTCAGCGTCGCGCAGGAGGAGTCGGCTGTGACTCCAAAAACAACTCGGATAAAGAGGGTTGTTTTTCACACAGATGTAAATCTCTCTATTGGTAGTAAAGGAAACAAAGAAAAGGCGATAATACTACGGCTATAAAAAAGAAGAGCCTCTCTTTGTATCACAGAGATATTCAGGCCCTTCAGCCTGTATAGCTTTTAAAAAGATGAATCAAGTTTATCAGTTTATTAATGTTGAAGTGCTGAAGCAGGAATGTTTTATCGAACGCTCAAAGAGTCGGATGTGTGAGGACGTCTGAAACGAGCAAAGGGACGAGACCTTGGAACATGCGCGACAAAATAGACCCTTCTGACTGCACACACCGGTTGTTTTTGTGTTTCTTACATCATTGATAAATCTGCTGATTACACAATTAATTACACGATTAGTTGTGAACATCCCTCCTCACAGCTTCCCAGGGTCCCGTTGTGTTCGAGCTCTCATCGAGAATGAAGAGAACCAGCACGTCTTCACACGTGACTTTCCTACTATATCTGGATCAAAACACAGATTTGCACTTTAGTAGCACTTAAATATCTTATTATGGTACTTTTGTAGTTTGACTATGTTGAGGAA
The DNA here is from genome assembly GCA_036178185.1 of Liparis tanakae. Taxonomy (NCBI): domain Eukaryota; kingdom Metazoa; phylum Chordata; class Actinopteri; order Perciformes; family Liparidae; genus Liparis; species Liparis tanakae. The sequence goes on from CM070105.1 coordinate 9,330,456, forward strand.
ATGTTACTTTCTGTATTCTTGTTGTTGTTAGTTTATACTCTAGTCTAGGTTGAAATCAGCGTTGTTACGGTCATGGAAAACTTGTAAAAGTCATGGAATTTTAAAATGGTCATTTCCAGGCCTGGAAAAGTCATGGAAAAAAACTCAAATCATAAAAGTTTTGGAAAAGTCATGGAAATTTGTTATCACGTGTTCATTTTTGCCGATTTTTTAAGAAAGTTGATTAAAATGTAAGCCGGCGTACGCTTTCAATACGCAAGATTTACTAAATTGTTCGTGTTTGGTCATGGAAATTTGGTATAAAGTCATGGAAAAGTCATGGAAAAGTCATGGAAATCCATTGGTCAAAATGTGTAAGAACCCTGTGAAATGCACTTATTGTCAGTCGCTTTGGATAAAAGCGTCTGCTAAATGACATGTGATGTAATGTGTCCTTTTCCTTCTCTTGCAGACTGGATCCCACTCCTCCCTCCGCATCCCTGAGACCCCCCCTCCTCCCCCCGCCTCCCGTCTCACACCCCCGGACCGGCCACGATTGACCTCCGACCCCTCACATCTCCGACCTCGCCTCCAAAAGAACACACAACGACCGGTCGAGGGAGAAGGACACACCGGGGACGGGACCCTGTCATGTTTCAGTGACGGGCCCCTCCCGACCGGCGAATGACCAGCGGGCATCCGAGGGTGGGGCTCGCCTCAGTCTCTCATGATTGGTTGCTGGATGGAATTAAGGTGAATGGAACTCGCGTCCAAGGAGCAGGACCGTAGCCCATCCGAGGGAGAGGAGAAACGGTGAGTCGGCGCTTTTGAGCTTCATCTCCGACGTTTGCGGCCGTTCCTTTTTTTCTCTCCTCCACTCAAACATTCCCGATGTCTTCCAGAGCAAATCGCCTCGCGCTTACTCTAGAGGTCCTCATGTTCTCGCAGTGTCACGTTGGTGTGTGTGTGTGTGTGTGTGATGTTTAGAAGTCGGACGCGTCACACGGCCTCGGATGTAAACATTTCCCCGAAATGAACGAGCTTGGCTTCCTGCTGTTGGTCCGTGACGCCGAGCGGGGGGGGAGGTCTTCTGAGGACAGCCGAGAGCCGGCGGTCCCTCCGTCGCCTGAATGCTCCTCATGGTCCTCCAGACGAGCCCCGCAACAGAAGCAACCGCTTTTTTCTTCCTTTCTTTCTTTCTCTTCTTCGCCGCTGCTTTCTTCCTCTCGTTTTGGATTGTTTTTCAGAGAAAGTGAGCTTCGAGCCAACCCCCCCCCCCCCCCCTCCCCCCCAGCAGAACCAGCCGGGCCGGCCCGAACACAAACAAACACGGCCCTGTTTAAGCCCCTTTCTCATAAATGAAAACATAATATTAGTGGAATGGAAGCTCTCTCGTAGAGTACAGTGCCGCCCGGGAGGAAGGCCCCCCCTCCTCCTCCTCCTCCTCCTCCTCTTCCTCCGTGTGTGTGGAAGGTGCCTCCGGCTGAAAGAAAAGTCTTATCAGACCCACTCAATCTGCTCCGGCTTTGTGAGGCGAGCTCAGTTAATTTACAGAACTCTTAGTTCCATAGGACAGATGGGGGGGAGAGAGAGAGAGAGAGAGAGAGAGAGAGAGAGAGAGAGAGAGTATTAGACTGCAGCGACTCCTCGCCGCCAGACCCCGGCTCTAAGACGGCGGCCGTGCGTTGGAGAGGTAGCCGAGCATTATCTCAAAGGATCGCCGGCGATATTTTTCCACGATCTCCCGATCACGTGGACGTGAAGCGAGGCGTTCGGGCCGAGGTGTTCTCACACGATGACAAAGGTTAAGCGGAAAGGGAAACAGGTTTTTATACCTCCGTGGGGTCCTATCCATAATGTTATTAAGACACTTGTAATAACACTCTGAGGGGGATGCGCACACGTTTAGGGTGAGGAGGGTGTCTCAACGCTGGAGCCATTTAAAAAGAAAAGTGTTTTCGTCATTAGACACAAGAAGACGTGAGAAAGCAGCTATTAAAGAATATGAAAATAACCTTTAACAATTATCCATTTGGACACAGTAATTCAAACATTACGCGTCTGCGTTGTTTCGTGTAGTGCGAAATTAAAATGGTTTATTTAGTTGAAAAGCCGCAGCCTTCTGTTTACGACATGCGGCGAGCACGACTATCAGAACAAGAACCTGAGTGGACCGGTCCAAACCGCTGCAGTTCACGTGAAATAATACAATTAAATCTGAATATTAATAACATGACTATTGGTATAATGCTATAACGCTCCTCGTGTGAAGAAAGTCCAGATTCCTCGCCGACATGAGCGCCTGTCAGCAGCTTTCTGTGGCTTTTTTTCTGTTTTTCACATGTCATTCATGTTTATGTGAAAGTATTCCAGCGCCTGTACTGAGTTGGGGGGTTAATTAAGAGCACAAAGAGTGAGAGCTCTCGGGGGGGCTTCAGACTGGAGCGCACACACACACACACACACACACACACACACACACACACACACACTCAAACCCCTCGTGCTCTCGGTGGCTTATTAGGACGCGTACGGCGGCGCGTGCCGCGCTGCATGCTGGGTACAGTTCAAACGTTGGCGTGGAGGCTGCGGCTTGCGTCACCTCCCCTCACGCGCCCCGCGGCTGACGCAAGGCGGCTTGCAGCGCGTTGCATCGACGGCGGTGGAAAGACGTGAGCGCCTGAGGGGCGTCGCCCTCGAGAACAGAGGGAGGCCCCGCCACGACTTCTCACGGCTTCAAGTGATTACATTTCTGATTCTGAATAATAACACACACACACACAGATTGATACACACACACATAGTCTAACGTCTAGTTGTACATGGTCATCTCCACATACATATATAGTACATAAGGACATACAGTACGTATATACTCATAAGTTTCTATTCATTTGTATCAATTAGATCATCTTTGGGCTTTTATCTAGTTATTCTGAAAGAGTTGAGATGATTATGTGAGATCTCATTGGATGATACACGCCTTAAAGTCGACTGTAAGCAGGCACATTTAAATCATTATAATCTGATTGATTGTGGTGATGAGGCACTTAAAACGAGCCGATACATTTTCCCATCACTTATGCTGCGTTCACACAGAAAGCTCTGAGAGGAGATTCATGAAAGTCATGAAATGGATGAGAATAAAGAGGATTTTCATCCAGTTTTCCAGACGTAGCTGTGTGAGCCTACAGGTGATGTTATGTATAAATACATGTATATGATATTAATGTTTTGAACCCAAACACGAGGGCGTTTGATGTTCCGACGTTTCTGGGATTCCCACAACAAGAGGACCATCAAAAATAGTGGTTATTTCTTTCATGACAGAAACTATAACTCTTTCCACAGAGATAAGCCACGCCCCGTCTCCAGCACCAATGAAGCTGATAGTCGGAGAGTAAAGTGAATATTCATGTGAACGCAGCGTTACCCATTTAACTCGTCTGATATGTCGCAGCGGTGTTAGATGTGATTATTATGGTCTGGAATTCCTCACATGCGTTCCTGATCGTCTCCTGCTCCTCAGCGGAGGAAAAAGAGTCTCTTTCAGTTGATTTGACTTTGTGCTGTTATATAATCATGGTTTCAGTGAGCCACGCTTCCCTCTTTTGATATCGGACGGGCAGGCGCAACTATGAGTATCCTGATGTATACTGAAGTCTGGTTTAAATGAACCAGATAGTTTCAGCCTTTGAGATCATCGGGTTGATTCAAGCTGGATAACAAGACATTTGATCGACTATGGGGGTCGGGGCTCCGGTCTCTGCACAGTGTGTCCTGTTGACAGTGATTCTAATGATTTAATTGCTGGGACAATAAGATAATAAGACAATAATATCTATACATATATATATATATAGATATCTCTCTCTCTCTATACAGTATATATATATATACTGTATATATATACTGTATATATATAGATATATATATATATATCTATATATATATATATGTATCTATATATATATATATAAATCATATAATATGGTTTGAACCCAATGTTCTGTGAACTTAGAGCACTCTGTCCTTGGGGCTCGCCACAGGTACAACCTGATCCTCTCGGCTGGAAATATAACTGTGGGATCAGCAGCCAGACATACAAGGAGAGATGCATCTTTACACGCATGTGGAGAAGGGGTGGTGGTGATCCTCTCCATATATGTAGAATGCATCATTACCCCCCCCTCCCCTCCTCCCCCCACGCTGTGTTTTCTCCCTCTGATGATCAGATTATTCTCTCTCTTGCAAAAAGTCAACATGATTCTGCGTCTTCTTTTTTTAGTCCTTCCCCTTTTTCTTCCCCTTCAGAGCACTTGTACCTTCAGAGTACTGTGGGGCTCCTGATGATATGGATTAGTCTCTTGATTCGTTGGCGCTGTTCACGCTGAGCGTCTGTGAGAGAGACAAACTGTACGTACCGGTAGGGTCGGTCTGGAGATGAAGTTCTTTTGTTTGGTAAACACACGGCAGGCTCTGTATGGATGTGACCATGAAGCAGGTGGAGAACATGAACCGAGGGCCGTGCGTGTGTGTGTGTGTGTGTGTGTGTGTGTGTGTGTGTGTGTGTGTGTGTGTGTGTGTGTGTGTGTGTGTGTGTGTGTGTGTGTGTGTCTGTGTGTGTGTCTGTGTGTGAGTGAGTGAGTGAGAAAGAGAATGTAAAGGTGTTTCTGAGAGCGTGAATCTCAGGGAGCTTGTCACTTTTATTTTGTGTGTGTTTGTGTGTGCCTGTGTGTGTGTGTGTGTGTGTGTGTGTGTGTGTGTGTGTGTGTGTGTGTGTGTGCGCGCGCGTGTGTGTATGTGTATGTGCGTGTGTGTTTGTGTGTGTGTGTCTCAAACATTTGTGACCACATTTACAGAAGGTTGTTGGTTTTGAAGGTGTAAAAAAAGAAGAAGAAGATGAAGACGAAGAAGTTAACAGCCGGAAACTGCCGGTTGGGCTTTTACATAAAAAGGAGAACATTATTTCAGGCCGATGCTTCTGATCTCTCGTTGCTCTGGAGTCATTTTCCCGTCCCTCGAGGACTCTGGTCCACGACCACGGAGCGGCTGCGAGGCTGGAGACACAGCGTGCCTCTGTGTGACGCCTCTCTGTTTTAGTGCGTGTGTGATTTTGCTCGCTCGTAAACAAGCGGACGTGCGACGCCGAGATAAGCGGCTGTGCATTGAGATGCGCCCGCTGCGCCCCGCCGATACTTAATCTACACGCCGTTTACGTCGCCTCGTCACACGGAGCAGCGGAGCCCACGCCCCGAGCATTCACAGGCGACGGAACCACAGCTTTAAGTTCAAACTTAAGCTTATAAAAAAGCCTAAAAATGCCCTTTTCTTCCATGTGTCGTCTCTATACGTTCACATTTAGCTGCGTGGTTAAACGCACTTCTTTCCTCTGGTGCGATGAACACAAATTACGATATTTAACGCTACGCATACGTCTTGAAGTAGCATCCGTGGAAGCAACGTACACAACATGTAGGTTGACGTGAACTAAAAGCAGCTAAACACAGGCCTGCGGGGAGCCAATCGGGTCTTCTTCTTCTTTTTTTAGATTTCATTGCACCGGAAGTAGCGAGCTGTATATATTGAGCTGTTTGCCTCCATGTTTACGATGGCTTCGTATGTGCGGGTTGCTGTGGAGCTGCGTGTTTGGACCGAGGGAGTTGTCTCGCTTTCGCTCCGTGGCGTGCTATACCGCCCTTCTGGCTGGGCCTGTAATTTAGACAGTGGTGGGATACACGAGGGAACAAAGTGTCCATTAGCGCTGGACGTATAGCGCGGGCCCAGCTGGAGGCCCGGAGCATGCCCGCTGAACAATAGGCTACTGTAGCGCTGCACACATGGCACAGGGGCCTCTTTCAGACCTGTGGTGGATATCGTTCTTCCACTGGTGTCTCTTTGTGTCGCTCAGATTGTTTCATGCTTCAGCTTCAGAGGCACTCTCGCTCTTTTTCACTTAAAACGTCACATACTTGACATATTTGTCTCTTCTCACCTCTCACCTGTGGCCGGCCATGCAGATAGTTCTGTTTTTTTATTTGTTTAGGTTTTTTTTCTTTTCGGGGGGGGTGGGGATGGGAGATTGCCGGCTCCTCCCCTTGTACTTTGGGTACAAGGGGAGGAGATTGCGGCAACGAAAGGGACATTTAACAAACAAAGTCAACAGCAACATGTCGTCCATGGAGAAGGGACATCGTTTTATTGTCAAACAAATGCTGTGAATCGACCAAAACAGGTGTTGTCTGTTTATCTCCAGCTTATTCCTCTGTGCCATAGATAGAGCGCCATTGTTGTCTAAAGACTATTGAAAGCACATCGGTGAGCTGCACCGGGAAACACGTAGAGCTCCAACCCACCTCCACCGTCCTGCTCGCCTCCAATAACCTCGAGAGCACTTCATGTGTGCTGATCTTCTTCTTCAAATTCTTCAAATTCTCATTAAAATTTTTTGTTAAATTCTTATTCAAATTCGTATTCAAAGTCTTCAAATTGTTATTCAAATTCTTCTTGTCTTCTAAACTTTGATTTGAATATAGAGCTGTGAGTTTCCTGTTTTGCTGCCTCAGCTTAAAAAAGAAGGAAAAACAGTCAAAGTCTCACGAGAGCCCTCTCTCACCTGAGGAGCCCGGGGGGCGATCACATGTCCGTGTCAGACTCCTCCCGCAGCCGCTGTCAGAGTCGCAGGTGGAGCAGCTGGCTGCAGTCCAATCAGGGTGGAGGGGGGGGGGAGGGGTGGAGGTGGGTGGTGCCAGCAGCAGAGAGCAAAGAAAGTCCCACAGATTAGAGGAAGAGGGAGGGAGGAGGCTGGCTGTATTTGACTGGGTTGGCAGGCTAAACATAGCACAGACATCAGGGTGAGAGAGAGAGAGACACACACACACACACACACGGACAGACAGAGAGCGAGTCCACACAGCAGGGCTGTGCAGCACCGGGCGTCTGCGACTGGGATCGGCGCTGCCATGCATATCCTCCAGTCCCCCTGCGTCCTCAGCTCAGTGCTGTAAGTTCCTCTTTTGGTGGCCGGCTAGTTGTTGACTCTTCTGCTTCCTATCGCACGTTCGATTGTGGCCTGTGTGTGTGGGTGTGTGTGTGTGTGTGTTGTACAACATGTGCAAATGTTCTGCACAGACTTCAGGGGGGGGGGGGGGGCAATCGGATTCCTATTGCTCTGACATGTCAAGATTAGTTTCATGAGTGGAAGGTACAGTATGTACACACGTCTGTAAAGGGCCGGCTCTGGTTGCCCGGAGAAGTGCAGTGTGTGGGTGTGGGACCTTGTGTGCGTGTGTGTGTGTGTGTGTGTGTGTTGCATTATTGTTCCGTCCCGGCGTTTTTTTTGGGGGGCAGCTGGAGGTTTGAAAAGCGCTCCGGTGCCGTCTCGCCCTAACCTGCAGAAACAGAAAACTCACATTCCATCAAAAGATCAGGATTAAAGGACGCAGGAGGCCGACGGGCCACACTCGTGTTCACCTCCAGTTCCACTCCTGTCACGATGAGCGCCCGGTGGAATGTCCCGCGTGCGTTTCGTGCTACACGCCGTCGGGTTTGGCGAGACGCTAATCGCCGGCGTTTTTCCTCCTCGCGAGCCGGTCGGGCCACTTGACAGCTCGCCTCTCTTGAGTCTTCCCACCGAGGGCTCTCGGAGCGGCGGGAAGCACTTCTGAGGTTAAGCTCTTTTCTTTTGTTCGCCGCCACACTGCTAATATTTTATTTATTAGTGGTATTCCTGGGCGTGATCTCGATAGAGGGCGAGAGAGCCGGAGCTTTATTCTAAAGGGCCGTGATTTGTGTAATTATCTTGTCATTACGTCTCCGCCGTGCGAAGCCGTGCGGCTGTTGTGTTGTGTTGCTTGGGGGAGGAAGAGGAGGAGGAGGGAGGGGGAAACTGGAGCAAACTGTCACATCGCTGTCAGCGAGATGCGTGAGGCAGAGAGAGGGAGGGAGTGTTTACCTGTGAGTGTCAGTTAGCGGGAGCCCCGCCTCGTCTTCTGAAGCTTCTCGCTCTGTGTTTATCTTTATTTATTTTCCGCCAACCTTTTGGGGAAAGAACAATGGCGCTCTGATTCCTCACCGCTTTACGTCGGGAAATATGGCACCTCGGCGTCGTTGTCATTGTTGTTGTTGTCGTACGCTGGCAAGTGCTGTTCCCAGGAGGAGACGACCATCATGTCAGCTGTCATTCGTCCTCCCCCCCCAACACACACACACACACACACACACACACACTTAAATCTCACCCCGGCAGGATCCCGGTATCCCGTCATTTGGAGGGGTTTCTAACAAAGTGCTCCAATCATGACAATCAGGCTTCATCTCACTGCTGCTTGAGGGTTTAATTTACTGCCCGGCAGCGGGAACAATAACGAGAACCAAACGCTGCTCCGAGCAGCCGCTGCTGAACTTAACAGGCGATCTTGTCGTTGTGTCTCCAAGAGAGACGGTTTGCTACCGTGAGCTAAAAAAAAGAAAGAAAACAGAAAACGTGCTGCCGTGTGAGAGGAGCGTGACATCGGATCCCACCCACCGGCGTTTACGTTTGCAAAGACCCAAAGCGGCGTCGTTGATCGTGGCGCAACACACACGGGGTCGTGCCTTTTAGTCCCCGTCCCCTCCTCAGGTAAACGCCGTTCGCCCTCGAGCTGCCGGCTCAGCCGTCACCAGGTTGAGAGCCGTCAGGAAGCAACGACACATCGCGTTCAGCGCCTCCTTTGCCTCTTTAGTTTGCCGGAATTCAGAAGGAAGAGGAAGAGGAAGAGATCGTTAGCTAACGCCGCGGCCCCATTTCCTGTTACGCCAGTTTTCACAGGAGGGGGGGCTAAACGGAGTCACTCTGCAATCAAATCGCTTCTCATTGATTCATTTCAAGTTCACTTGGTTGAGTTCAGAATCTATACCAAGTAAATGTAGCTTTTTTTCTACTTTCTTTGGATTGATATCTCCATTTTAGAGCTTGTCAGTGAGTGTCTTTTCAAATGGTGGGAATGATATACTTTGCCACCGCATTATCTCTTTTTTTAACCAGAGTTGCTTCCATTTTTTAAACAATGTTCAGCGCGGTCCCATTTCCTGTTACGCCAGTTTTCACAGGAGGGGGGGCTAAACGGCGTCACTCTGCAATCAAATCGCTTCATGAAATCGTGGAAATAAAAAATGAGTTCTTTGCGCTAGAGTGACTTGTTTTTTCCCGCCACCGTCTCCCAGGTTCCTCGGTACGTATTGTGAAGTGACCAATTAGAATATAATCAGACGTGTCGGCGTGCAGGACGTGTTTTATCCCAGCATGCAAAGTGCAGTGGAAGTCAAAGAGCTACTCAGAGCTGACAGCTTGAAACCTTTCCCACCTCGTGGGAGTGGATTGTGATTCTTTCCAGAGATGCCGTAGATTAATTATCCAGCCACACACACCAGGTGCAATTACCTCTTTGTGCATAATACATGTTGTGACAGCAGACGGCTCTATGGAAGCAATATGGAGAGAGATATTTCAGACATAGTTTTTTATTTCCACACTTTAATATATAATTTACTGAATTACCCATGTCACACTACTGCTAATAGACATTTTAAATAAATATATTAGTTTAATTAAATGATGTAGCGTACACTTGTTGTCACTACCTCATAGCATTCAGATATCGAGCCGTCGTGAGATATTTCTCACATAATCCGAACACTCTCGGTTCTCAGCCCTTTGATTCCTCGGCTCAGGCGGAGAAATCGTTCCTCCTGACGCCGAGTAAACATTGTCTCCGAGTGCAACGTCTCCTCAAAGCCGAGGTAGCCGACAGGCGGCGGCGGCTTCCGGACAGAGCGGAGCTCGACTTTGTTTCTGCTGCTAATGGAGCCACGCTCCCTCTCCTGGAGCCGGGGTTAAAGGGCCCGGTGTGTGTGAGGAGAGCTGCAGGCTACCCCGAGTGTCTGCGAGCAGAGAGCTGGACTCCTGGGACCAAGCACTCACCGACTCCCTCGCTCTCTCTCTCTCTCTCTCTCTCTCTCTCTTCTCAGAAATGCCTCTCCCCTGCTACTTTTGAGTCTCTCCCCTCCTTCATCTCTTCACTTTCATAGTTCCCTTCAGAGCAGCCAGTTCCCATCTGGGCTTTACACGCCTTTTCACATGTGTCAGTGCGGCCGCTGGCGCGCGCGTGTGTATGTGTGTGTGTGAGTGCACGTGCTCGTGAAGCTCATGCACTTTGTGTTTGTTCTGGTGTTGTGTTGGTTTTCCATGTGCACTCTGCAGACCGGGTCTTAGAAGTGGACGTAATCATCATGACATCACCCTTTGGTTTGTTGTCTAAAGCTACAGGGTCGAAGGCTCTGGTTCATTGTGGCCATCATGTTTAAAAAAACGGATAGCACCGCGGTAGCAACCTGTCAATCACCTTGTGGCCCCGCCCTTAAAGCTTCCCCTTCCTTGTAGTCTTTTTGGCTCTAAATGGACCATAATTTAATGAACTAGAAAATGTATTTCCAACTGAAAATGCATTGGAATACTAACATCTGAAAGCTTGAAGCTGAAATATATTTTCTTTAATTCAGAAAATAGCTGAAATATAAAAGAAAATAGCTGGACATAGCTGAAATAGGCTGAAAATATCTTAGAACAGCTTAACATCTCAAAAAGGGAAACTTCCTGCTACAAGTGTTGAAGCACAGAGATATTGAGTGGAAATGTATAACTGGAAAAGATAAGCAAAACGCTATCATGTAAATATTGAAAGATATGAAACACAATCCAAGCAATGAGAGAGGGGGGGAACATTCAGACACGATAAAAAGAGATAAATAAATAAAGAGACATAGCGAGAGCATGGGGTGGGGCATAGAGAGGGTGAGGGTGTCTTTCCTTCACTCCTTGCCTGGATTCCTTTTCTACCTTCAGTTCCTTTCTTGCTTCCTTTCCTGGTTCCTTTCCTCCCTTCCTTCTCTAGCTTCCTTCCTCCCCTCCTTTCTTTCCTTCCTTCCTTTCCTACCTACTTTCCTTCACTCCTTTCCTCCCTTTCTTACCTCCTTTCCTTCCTTGCCTCCATGCCTCCTTCTTTCCTACCTTTTAATTCCTCCCTTGCCTCCTTTCCTTACTTTCTTCCTTGCCACATTGCCTTGGTTCCTTCCTACCTTCCTTCCTTGCATGCCTTCCTTTTCTATCCCTCCTCCGCAGCTCGGACCCCACTATATATCATAAATGAGAATGTGTCTTTGGTTGTGTCAAACTGCTCTAATGAGAACACCTGTGTGCTGCAAACATCAAAGGTTGCCATAGTGATCACTTCAAAGGGAAGACAGTTGCTTAACATTACAGCTAGGGAACTCCTATCAAACTATCTAAAAAAAGTCAGATAACCATAGCTCCATTTCTTTCGCCAATATTTTTTGAGAGGAAGGATGACTTGATGAACAGATAGTGTGAATGGTGGGACTGTCGGGTAAGACATGTGTCTCTAGCGGCGATTTAGAAATCAGTCTGTGAGAAATCTTTTTGGAGGGAAAGATGTAAGGGTGCTCTATGGGGCATCATGTGGACTTCTCCCCTCGTTAAGGCTTCTCTAGAAAGATCTGAGAAACTGTTGGATTCCATAGTCACATGTCTACGACAAGCACACGATTCCCTACTTTACCCGAAAATAATGCCTAAAGAGTAAGAATTGCGGCCATAGTGACAATATTTAAAAAAATGTTTTCAAGATTTGGAAGTTGCACTGCACTCTAGCATCGACGCCACACACACTCATTGAACTGCAAGACGAGCTGAAAAACACACAAAAGTAAAACGGGGACAGTTAAATAATTAAAGGAGCTATGAAAAAAAGCTGAATTATAAAGTTATATCTAACGATTTTCTCAACATTTTAAACGTATGGTGGTGTCTGTAGCTAAACGTATGCCAACATTGTAAGCTTTTAAAGTTTAAAAAGTTTAAGCGGATTTGAAGCTTTGCTCCATAGGAAACCATTCATTATGTATTCCATACAAATATTAATCATTTGATAATGTGGAAAGATAAAAAATACAATATTATAATATGAACAGTTGAAGAGTTAGAAATATGAAAAGTAAAAGCAATCATAAGTTGAAAGAGCTGAATATTTTTATATTTGAACAGTTTCTCTGGCTTAATATATGAAAAAGGAGAAAGGGTCCAAAATACATAAGGAAGAAATAGAAGAAGAAGAAGTTTCTTAAAGATTTGAAGGACAATAGTTGGACTGCTGAAGCATTCCAACTAATAAACATCAAGCTGTATTAAAGAAGACTTGAAAATAGAGATTTAGACATAAACTCATGTTTACAATGTTTACTCAGGGAATACATCAAGAGAGAAGTAGTCATTATATAGACTCCTATATAACCAGAGAAGTTTATGTCTCACTTGTTTGCTCCGCATGCTCCCTTCAAGGATCGTCAGAAATTACATCATCCAATGATGATATCAAACCCGCCGGCGGTCGGTGGGTCTATTTACATGTATTTTAACATGTGTGTCTTATCTCTTTTTCTCTCTTTGTCTCTATTTTTCTCTTCCAGGTGGCTCAATGGCCCGAAAAGGAAGAGGAAGAACAGCCAATGTTCCTTGAAGAGTATGACTGGTGAGTAACCAACAGAGGGGGGAGGAGGTGGGATGGGGGGGAGGGGGGACTCAGATGGCATATAGGAAACAAACCTTGGCTTTCGTACCTGAAGTGTGAAGGAAGTGTCCTTAGAAACGCTATATAACTATATTTCGTTCAGCAATATTTTGATGCACTTTTTAATTATTTTCAGTAAAGGTTTATTTGCCGCTGTCAGTCTCACCACAGTATGCAGCTAGCGGTGCGTGACCCAACGCTGCCTCTCGCGTGCATTACGCATTCGATCGGTCTCCTTTGAACCTGTTGAAACTTCTCGCCGTGTGTCATCAACTAAACGAAAGCCTTGTGCTCTGTCTGCTTTCTCGTTGGACGCAGCACGTTGTCTGAGTGACAGCTCTAAATCCCTCGAGCTGAAAGAAGCGAGTAAAGAAGGTAAGAGAGAGTGGTGTTGATGGAGGTAGGGTGGGAGGGTGGAAGGGAGGAACACCCACATAAGAACACATCTCTCAAGAGCCTTTTGCCTCCCCGCATGCTTCCCCTCCCAGCATGCTCGTTGTCTCCCTTTCTGCGTGGATTTGTATACCATCTTCTTTTTTGTATCCGCTGTTGTCCACTTGTCCAAAGTATGACAGTGGGTCTATGTGCTTGTGTGAGATCGCATTTCACACAGTGTGAACGATGTCAGCGCGGACCCTCGGACGCTCCGACGCTCCGATGGGGCACAAAGAAAGAAAGAAAGCTCAAATCATGTCACAGATTATTAAAATCAATGCAAAAAAATCAAGTTTACTCTGAGACGACTGAATCATGATAAGTGAATGAATCCGTTGAGAGACATATTTAAAAACTTTGACTTTTTGCGTCTTTAAAGAAGCGACTCACGACACCCAGAGCCTTCATATATAGAAGCAATCGATATTGTCCCTGAAGGAAGTCTCTGGGTGTGCAAATAGGCAACTTATTAGCAAACAAGTTTATAGGCTCCGATTTGTTCTGCTGCCCCCTAGTGGCAAATATCAATGAATTCAGCTTTAAGAATGAATTTATCTGCTATTTAATTAGTTGATTTATGAAAGTCGCATGCCAAACGTTGGTATTTTCTACTTAATTTGCACATTAATACCGTCTCGGGGAACTGTGCATTGAATCCCTTTGGCTTGTTCAGACGGAAACCAGCAGGTTAAATAAAGACGTCAGAGTGAAGATGTTTTCCTGCCGGTTGATAAACTTGTGACGCGGCGGCGTTACCGGCTGCACTTCTGCTCCTTCAAAATAATAATGAAGGCATTCTAAGAGGAAAACTGAAGTGATGCAGCTGGAGTCCATTTTCATTCATGTGTTAATTCTGTAATTGAACTCGTTTTATGGTAACAGATGGATGTTTAAAAAAAAAGAAAAATATGCTCGTCGAGTGCCGGTCAGTGAAGGGCCGATGAAGGCGGCAGCAGATTCTGTTCAACAGCTGTTGTTTCCAGCTCCCTGTGTGTGTGTTTACAGTCTCATATGTCACCTCACTGTACTGTTGTCATGTAAGACCTTGGGGGTGGGGGGTGGAGGGGGTTCAAGACAATAATCAAAGTGTGTGGCTTTGATTGAAACACAATGGCAGAAACCTGTGGGGTACAACGTATTTAACTGGACTCGGGCCGCAGTGGCAAAAACAGTTGTTTGTTTTGTTTTTTTTGGTGTGTTTTTGTGTGTGTTTTGTGTGTGTTTTTTTTGTCGATGGGAGATTTTGCAGAGTCTGTCATAGGCGGGGTTGCTAGCCACAGTATTGATTTTGGACTTGGCTTCCAAACATAGTCCTCAGACCTCAGCCGGCTGGCTGCTCGCCCCACAACACACTGGAGCTGAAACTGGTCTGTGTGTGTGTGTGTGTGTGTGTGTGTGTGTGTGTGTGTGTGTGTGTGTGTGTGTGTGTGTGTGTGTGTGTGTGTGTGTGTGTGTGTGTGTGTGTGTGTGTGTGTGTGTGTGTGTGTGTGTGTGTGTGTGTGTGTGTCTGTGAGGCTTTCTCTTTCCATTTTAACTGTGTTTTGGATGGAAAGAGTTCAAGAACTTTTCAATTATATATATATGTTTATGTATGTACATATAAATGTATATATATATATATATACATATATATATATATCACTTGTGCCTCCTTATTTTTCTTACCCAACATCCTCTTCTTGCCCTCCTCCCCCTCCTCCTCTAAACACTGCCAGTCACAGCTCTTACCACGCCTCGATATACAGACACACTAGCATATATGTCATGCAAAACACACACACACACACACACACACACACACACAGAGCAACTGTGTGTGTGTCTGTGTGTTCAGACTCACACACACACATGTTTCTGTATTACGTTGTGACTCCTCCCCCCTCCATCTCTCCGTCGTATATCACAGTAAATGACTGGAGATCGGCTGTTTCCTGTGTCTGTGCTCCCCCCCCCTCACTGTGTAGGCAGAGCGTGGAAAAAGAACAAACTGTCCTGATCTCCAGTGCAGAGAGAGAGAGAGTTAGAGAGAGAGAGAACAATCCAAATAATACATGTTTATTATGGCCTTTACATTACCCAGTTAGTTTAAACCCATTTATAGACCTAATCTGTTATGTTGTGACCTCATTGATTATGTCTATATCTGGGATTAAAGAAGATTAATTAAATAAAAAAATTGCATTTTATGGCATACTTCATTATTATTATTACATTATATAACTTTTATGTCACCATGACAACGGGGAAGACTTACTGAAAAAATAAATGAAAACATAATGATAATATAATAATTTCAAGGTGCCTGTTAAGTTGGTTTTTTTGGTCAACAAACAAAAGGTGTTGTTTACGTTCAGAGTTGATCACAAACATGTGCATTCCTTAAGGTCTTATCTTTCGGCCATCGTTTTATGTCCGCGTCTTCTTTTTCGCTGCCTCAGCGGGCGCATCTGTTGGCTCTTCACCGCCACCAACTGTCAATCAGAGGGCCATTACACTGCTTTCTCACTCGAAGGACACAAAGTAAAGGTCTAATGTCTGATCTGAATTGTTTTCTTGCCTGTGTTTATGATTTAAGAAGGTTATCTTTATAAGATTAATATAAATATATAGCCTCCTTAAAAAGTTGTGTTTGTTATTGTAATACTCCTTTTGGCCACAAGAGGCTGAAATGTACCATGACGCAACGTTTTAAATATTCCTATTTAGATAACTTGCAAATGTTCCTTTTGGGGAAATGAAAACTCACCTGGAGAGAAAAAATTAAAAACTAAAGATGAATCATCTGCCAAAGCGTTCACAAAGATAGAAAAGTAATATTTATTTTATTCATTTTTCACTGTAAAAGAAAGACAGGAGTCAGGAAAGGAGAGAAAACTATTTAAGTAAGACTAACATTGTATCACCAGATTATTATTTTTTCATCACCTCCCTCTCGGGGTCTCAGTAGTAGCTTCTCATGGGCCAAGAAAATCAATAGAACCACACTTTGACTAGACAGTGTTGTTTTTCATCACCTCGCGAGGCTCACGGCTTGGTGGAGATGGATAGTGTTGCGTTTCTCCGAACATACATATATATATTATATATTATATTGTAATATTGTCTTAACCTTATCTTTGCCCCTCTCTCTCTCAGGGTACATCCCCAGCTACCTCGAAAAGGATGAGCCATGTGTGGTGTGTGGTGACAAGGCCACAGGTTACCACTACCGCTGCATTACCTGCGAGGGCTGCAAGGTATACACACACACACACACACACACACACTCAGGCAATTCCAAAGTTTCAGAGGCAGCAGGTTTATAAACACAAATAGTATGTTTAAAAAACCTTCTCGGCTCACGTCAAAGTCGACGCACATCAAGGTCAAAGACGCAGACAGAAGACGTACCGCTTGTCAGACTTCTTCTGTTCATTTGTGTCAATCGGTGACATGTGACGTGTGACGTGTGAAATGTGACGTGTGACGTGTAAAATGTGACGTGTGACGTCTGCAGGGATTACCCCGTGTCTTCACATGAGCATGAGGTCTGTTCGGGAACTAATTACGAGATCCTTCCTTTGTTTTTGGTGTAGTTGTGTTGCTTGGAAAAAAAAATCTAATAACCTGGACTGTCGGTCCCGAGTGTGCAAGCGCTCTGACACTTAGTTCATTCTGCCACCTCTCAAGAAATAGAGACATCCATTCACATTTAAAAGGCATCACATTCATATTGACAACTCGGCTGAGCAGTCAGCGTGTCTTCACTCGACAGTCAGTGTGTTCAGAGTGTTTAGAGTGTTCAGTGTGTTCAGCGTGTTTAGAGTGTTCAGAGTGTTTAGTGTGTTCAGTGTGTTCAGTGTGTTTAGAGTGTTTAGTGTGTTCAGAGTGTTCAGTGTCTTTAGAGTGTCCAGAGAGTTCAGAGTGTTTAGAGTGTTTAGTGTGTTCAGAGAGTTTAGAGTGTTCAGTGTCTTTAGAGTGTTCAGTGTGTTCAGAGTGTTCAGTGTGTTTAGAGTGTTCAGTGTCTTTAGAGTGTTTAGTGTGTTCAGAGTGTTCAGTGTGTTTAGAGTGTTCAGTGTGTTTAGAGTGTTCAGTGTGTTCAGAGTGTTTAGAGTGTTCAGTGTCTTCAGAGAGTTTAGAGTGTTCAGTGTCTTTAGAGTGTTCAGTGTGTTCAGAGTGTTCAGTGTGTTTAGAGTGTTTAGTGTGTTCAGAGTGTTTAGAGTGTTCAGTGTGTTCAGAGTGTTCAGTGTGTTTAGAGTGTTCAGTGTGTTCAGAGTGTTTAGAGTGTTCAGTGTGTTTAGAGTGTTCAGTGTGTTTAGAGTGTTCAGTGTGTTTAGAGTGTTCAGTGTGTTTAGAGAGTTCAGAGTGTTTAGAGTGTTCAGTGTCTTTAGAGTGTTTAGAGTGTTCAGTGTCTTTAGTGTATTCAGAGAGTTTAGAGTGTTTAGTGTGTTCAGTGTCTTTAGAGTGTTCAGAGAGTTCAGTGTCTTTAGAGTGTTCAGTGTCTTTAGAGTGTTCAGCGTACTCTTCTTTCTTTTCTTTTTCACATTTCATTTCCAGCTCAATGTTCGGCTAACCTCCCGCACCGTTTGCCTTCCAGCAATTAGACTCAACAAAGTGTCTCTAGATTTGGTCGCAATCTGGGTGCAGAGGAGATTTGATTAATGATTTGATCCCTGAATTGGTTTTATCGTACAGAGGAGGCGGTGATTAAAATCTCTCCGTGCGGGTTTGTCAGTCACACTGGAGCAAACAAGCCGACTCAAAGTCTCTCTCTCTCTCTCTCTCTTTCTCTCTCCCTCCCTCCATGTCTCCCCCTCACAGGGTTTCTTCCGTCGGACCATTCAAAAGAACCTCCACCCGAGCTACTCCTGTAAATACGATGGCTGCTGCATCATCGACAAGATCACCCGCAACCAGTGTCAGCTGTGCCGCTTCAAGAAGTGCATCGCCGTGGGGATGGCCATGGACCGTGAGTGTGTTGAGCCGCTGGTTCAAAAATAAAAATTTATATTTTAAGAAGAGGTGGCGGCAACGTAGACGACTGTGTGTGCTGATGTGCCTCTATATATTTATATGTATATACATATATACCTGTATATATGTATATACGTCACACAAAACCCTTCACCATGATTTGTCAATCCGTTTGTCTTTCAACATTTTGCGAAAAAAACAACCAATGAACACTCAGTAAATCACAAAGGACCTCCCACCACACAGGTGAGGCTCATTAGCAATCTGTCAGTCAGAGAAGACAGAGAACATGGCGCGAGGACAATGAGCCTCATTATATAGAGAGCCCAGATTGTTCCGGAATGTTTGATGTATAACACGTGGGTATGTGTCACATGCAAAAGCCTTTAAAAGGCAAATTTCTTTTGTAGAATGGAGAAAATGAGCCCAGCCTCCAGAGGGTGAACATATAAATGTCAGTCAGTTCACCAAGGCCACTGGTTCTGCTGTTGTACATTGTTAAAGATGACAGGACCAGTGGGGTCTCAAATTTTTTTTGTTCTTGAAATTCTAATGAATTTTAAAATGTGCGATTGATTAGTTAATTTGTTTTAATCGATTGACAGCCCTAATATATATATATATATATATATATATATATATATATATATATATATATATATATATATATAGAAGAGTTGTTTGTACTTTATATAGAAGCTGCATCACTAGACCATATATATGCAGACTTCAGGCAACAGGCAAACTAATTATCTCTCTCTCTCCCCTCCCCCCACACCTCCTCCTCCCAGTGGTGCTGGACGACTCGAAGCGGGTGGCTAAGCGGCGTCTGATCGAGGAGAACAGGGAGCGACGCAAGAAGGAGGAGATGGTGAAAACCCTCCAGAACCGTCCAGAGCCCACCGACAGCGAGTGGGAGGTGATCCACCTGGTGACCGAGGCCCACCGGCACACCAACGCTCAGGGCGCGCAGTGGAAACAGAAGCGCAAATTCCTGGTAATTGTTTTTTGTTTTTGTAAATCAACCCAATCGATATGTTGAAGCACCCGGCAGAAAGATGAACTCACCCTCTCTAGTTCCTTCTGGTCACATGACCTCTATTCTTCTGTCCATCCTGGAGAGGGATCCTCCTCTGTTGCTTTCCTGATTTTCCTGAGTTTTTCCTGATCCGATGTGT
Source organism: Liparis tanakae (assembly GCA_036178185.1). NCBI lineage: Eukaryota > Metazoa > Chordata > Actinopteri > Perciformes > Liparidae > Liparis > Liparis tanakae. Next base: position 9,349,624 of record CM070105.1, read on the forward strand.
GGTCAAAGGTCAGGGGGTGTCGTATGTGTACAGACTGTAAAGCCCGCTCAGGATAATTCGTAATTTGTGTTATTGGGCTGTATAAAATAAACTAAATTGAATTGAATAATTTAGCTCCACCTTTTTTTGAAATGCAAACCCACTTAATCTCTCTCTCTGTGTGTGTGTGTGTGTGTGTGTGTGTGTGTGTGTGTGTGTGTGTGTGTGTGTGTGTGTGTGTGTGTGTGTGTGTGTGTGTGTGTGTGTGTGTGTGTGTGTGTGTGTGTGTGTGTGTGTGTGTGTGTGTGTGTGTGTGTGTGTGTGTGTGTGTGTGTGTGTGTGTGTGTGTGTGTGTGTGTGTGTGTGTGTGTGTGTGTGTGTGTGTGTGTGTGTGTGTGTGTGATCCCTCACTGTACACTGTCTCCGTTTGCTTCTTTTGTGCCAAAAACAACAACAACGGTGGATTATATGCTCGCGATAATTCAGAAACGAGAAGGTTTAGTTTCTCAAAGCGGAGCCGAGGCTGTCGGAGGAGCTTTTTAGCGACTTTATCGCCTCTTTCCCCGCTGCCTCTTTCCCGTCTTTCTGCCTTTATTCCTCAATTCTCTCCGGCGTTCCTCTTTTTTTAAGGGGGGGATTCTGGGCTCTTAACCAGAACTAATTCCCTCCATAGTTCTCATTCACACCTCGACTCTCTCTCCTCTTTCATCTGCGTCTTCACGTCCATGCTCCCTCTCTCCCCGTCCATCCTCACTTTCCCCGCTCATCCAGACGTTGGCAGTCCAGAGTTTCTCTCCCTCTCTAACCGACTCCCCGCTGGGCCGGGATCGATCCCGGACCGGCCCGATCCCGTACCGCTGCGTGGATTATTAGTGTTATCATCATCATCATCATCATCATCATCATCATCATCATCATCATCATCGGTATATATTCTCCAGCTCTGCCTTCATACCCTGAACGTGTTTCGGGTTGCCTCGTTCCTGCAGGCTCTTTGATTCTCTTCTCATGAAGTGTCAGATCCAAACTGCTCGCTGGCCACGAATGAATGCAGCTCATCAGCAACGATTTCACACCTCGTTTTGGGCACTTAGACGGCGTTTCGTCGACACTAAAGAGCTCTACGGTTTTATTATTCTTTTGACACCTCGTGTGTCTCGCCCATTTTAATACTTGGCCGAGCCTCCAGATCCTCAAGAACGTCTCTCTCTCTCTCTCTCTCTCTCTCTCTCTCTCTCTCTCTCTCTCTCTCTCTCTCTCTCTCTCTCTCTCTCTCTCTCTCTCTCTCTCTCTCTCTCACTCTCTCATTAACAGCTGTGTGCACGTCGCCAGTAGTAGTCATGGTTAGTTTTTTATAGCCATTTGTGTTGGGCAGTACATTGAAATCCCCTCTCAGGAACAAAAGCACATCTATATGTTAATCCCTTCTGCTCAATGGTGTAAAACAAAACGCTTAACACAATTGTCTTGTATTAATGATGTCTCAGTTCAGAGCACATCGGAGCCAGATGGACATCCTCATTCCTCTCCTGAAACCAACCATCTGACGAAAGGTCAACAGTTGAAGGTTGTAACTGATGAGACGGCAGGAAAAATATGTTTCCTCCCGGTCGCCAGTTCCCAGCGCTCGCTGTTGGTTCACGCCAATCCAAATAACGGCCGCCCCCTTCGGGACCGAAGAAGCGCCTCTTGGAGGAATGCTCAAGCCACATTGAGTTTTACGATACCTCCCCACAATATTTAGCCCCACCCCCCCCGTGCAGCGGCGAAGACATAAATAATCCCCTCGTCGCATCTTTGGCGTAGGCATCCCAGTGTGTTCCCCCGGACGCCGCCCACCTGGGCCACGCAGTCAAAAAACTTACATCAACAGCCGCGGGGAAATCGGATTAGTCCGAAAGCAAGACGTGAAGGACCTCTACACACACATTTACAGATTGGTGTAATTGGAATCACTCACATCCCTAGGGCAGGATATATTTATTTATTTTTGGGGCTTGGCTTTGAGATTTTTTGCAGCCACACATGCAATGGAGCTGTGTGGAATATTGTTTATTTTATTTTATATATATATAAAAAAGAAAATGTAAAACATCCAGAGTCTGTGGCCCAATTGACCGAGGTGGTCCACCTCATTGTATTTAGTCCGGTGGAAAGAAACTAGTTCCTCCATGAAACTGCTCTTGGTCCGTCAAAGTTGTTCCTACACTTGTTCACATCGTCCACACAGCATTGGCTTAAGTCCCGCCCCCCTCTGGATTCTGATTGATGGTTAATCCCACGTACCCGGTCCCGAAAAAGAAGGACTTTTTTTCTCCCGAGCGCGTTATTCGGAGCGGTTTGAAAACAGCATCCTCGATCTACTCTGTGAACACACGCATTCCCGTCCGTCCTCCTCTAAGTGGGCGCTTATCTGCCGGGTGACGCGTCTCCATTCATTCACTCCCCCAGGGCACAATCGGCCCTCCTTATCTAGGGAATTGATTTTAATTGGTCTCCCAAAGGCAAGTGAGCACTTTATAGGAAGGCCACACAACAACTGTGTTGTGCCCCCGCTTTATTATTGATCCTTCTATATAATCCTATTAGAATCTTCTGGGCTCTTTAATTTAAGACACACAGCCGCACTCTCAGCTGACGCTCCTCTAATGCACTCTGCGGTCGAGGAGGAGCAGCGCTCTCCTCCTCTTCTTCTTGCCCTCTGCACTTTGTTCTTTCCTTCGCTTCCCTCGGCTCACACATGCGCTCCTCGCCTCCTCCGTGATGTCATCGACGCCTAAAAAGATGTCTCCGGTGTTGGATATCGGCAATCGATACCTCGAAGGCATCGGAAAAAACAAGTCAAAAGATCCTTTTTGTACACTTTGTTTGTTTTGTGCGTTGTAAATTAATACTTTTATTACTTCCCTCGCCGGTCTGTGACACAAAGCCCCCCCCCCCCTCCCCCCCCGCGCCGCCCAAGCCCGTTGGTTTCCACTGAAGACATCTGTCAAATATTTTTTAGAAGATAGATAAATAAATCTCAGTAGATAGATAAACATCTTCAATTCAAATAGGAAGAATTAGGGCAGTTGATGGGGACTATTTTCAGCGGTGGATGAATCCACGTGTGTGTGTGTGTGTGTGTGTGTGTGTGTGGTGAGGAAGGAACAACAGTGCTGCTCATTCATGTGTTTTTAATGGCGCTCTGTGGCTCAGAGGAAGATGAGACGTCAGGCTTCAATACACACACAATATGTATTAATAGGACCATTTGGCTCTTTAACTGGATTTGTTTACAATAATAAAAACAAGTCTAGTGGCTCTTTTGCTTTCGTGTCTCGGGTAGTTTTCTCTTTTTTCCGACCACGCTCTAATCCTTCGTTTTGTTTCCCCGCCGCAGCCAGAGAAGATCGGCCAGTCCCCGGTCACGCCGACGTCAGACGGCGACAAGGTGGACCTGGAGGCCTTCAGCGAGTTCACCAAGATCATCACTCCTGCCATCACCCGCGTCGTCGACTTTGCCAAAAAACTGCCCATGTTCTCCGAGGTGAGTGGCGGATAGTTCAGGTCTCTGAATGCAAACGGGCAAAAGCACAGGTGAACGTGTGGGTCTTTGAACGTTACGCCTGGCTTGTAAAAAAAACCTACCCAGAAGCCTTTGTGGATTAGCAACATGTAATCATGTGTTTTTGTTTCTGCTCGTGTAATGAGACCTTAGATTGGATAAGTGTGTGTGTGTGTGTGTGTGTGTCTGTGAGAAAGAGTCTGAGATGAAAAGTTGTTTCTGAGAACATGAATCTCAGGGCGATCGTCACTTTATTTTCCTTTTTTTTGTGTGGCATATTTAAAAACGCTGAATTCATTCAGATTGTTCCGTTGTTATATAAATATTATTATTATTATTATTCTGGATGCTGCTGTTCAAAGGCGAGCGCAAGCGAGACTAAATTCCTCCCCTGTGCATTCTGTTCGTTTTAGAGATGAATAAATCAAATGGCGGCAGATAAGGACGCAGTTTGAGTATTTCAGACCCCAAAGCCCATAATCAGTCACGCTTATCACGTTATCGTTCATTCACAATAAAATATATTATATTATATGTACCTGTTCGTGCCACTGCAGTGAATTAGAGATAAGAACGCACGGAAACAAATAAAATAAATGAGGCGTGCCCTCCAGGTACACATCCACCAGACAGATCAAGACAAATAATGCGCCCGTCAGTCCAGAGCAGCGGAATATAAAAACAAGCTGCCTGAAGGTGAGAGAGGAGTTCAGCAGTAGATCTAATGAAATGGGTCTCCACCCTGAGATTCTAATATCCATGTAAATCAGGAAGTGTTAGTCATAATGTGTGTTCATCAGTGGAAAAACTATTCTGAGACTGTGTCGCTCCACAACATCAGTACCCCCCACACACACACACACACCCCACCCCCCCCCCCCCCCGGCTCCTCCTCTGACTCCTCCCTCCGCCTGCAGCGTGCGTGATGATGTTGTGAATGTGTGAGGTTATCCAGAAATACATGCATGTGTGTGTGCCTGTGTTTGTGTGTGTGCCTGTGTTTGTGTGTGTGTCTGTGTTTGTTCTGTAAAAATTGAAAACAACTTTTCTTTGTAAATTAATTATGCCTGTGTGCCCTATATCTTTTAGAGGGGGGGGGGTCATCTACTCTACTCAAAAAGTATCTTTTGTCTTTTTCTGAACATCTCATGAAAAAACAACTAAATAACCCCTCATTATATTTTACAACTGACTCTTTTAGGAAACCAAAAGTCTGTTAAAAACAAAATTGGAACACACTTTGGTTTCTACTTTTCATTTAAGTGTAACGTTTCAACATTCATGTCAAACACAGCTGTTGAAAAGTGCAGCATAAAAAAACTACTGATGAAGAAATAAATAACCATCCAGATCCTCCTCCAGTCCCGTTGGTCCATAACTCAAATAAAAGAAACAACCACAAAGACCACATTCTCTGTGGTCCTCGTGGACTCCGATCCACGGAGAAATGTGTTTTAATAATCCAGCATTAACCCCCCCCCTCCTCCTCCTCCAGCTCCCCTGTGAAGACCAGATCATCCTGCTGAAGGGCTGCTGCATGGAGATCATGTCGCTGCGAGCCGCCATGCGCTACGACCCCGAGAGCGAGACGCTGACGCTGAGCGGCGAGATGGCCGTGAAGCGCGAGCAGCTGAAGAACGGCGGGCTGGGCGTGGTGTCGGACGCCATCTTCGACCTGGGCAAGAGCCTGGCGCAGTTCCACCTGGACGACACGGAGGTGGCGCTGCTGCAGGCCGTGCTGCTCATGAGCTCAGGTTGTTGTTGTTGTTGACATCGCACATTCCCCTTGACTTCCTCTTTCTACGACAAAAAAATTATATATACCGCGCCACTGCACGATTTGGCGCAGGGCGAGGTCGGTTTAATGTAAATGTTAATTCTTCTGTCTCCCGTGCCCCTCGGAGACACCATTCCACGACGGCCCATATTCATTACACTGTGTACATCGGGGGTCAGAATGTAATTATGGCTTCGAGATTAAAGTCCACATACGCTGTTGAATGGACTTTAAATTCCATCCTAAATGTGATTAAAAAGCACTTTTTCCCTCCCAGTTTGCTCGTTGCAGAAACTCCTAACATGAGACTTTTATTTATTTATATTCTTCACATAAATTGCTCAGTTTTGAAATGGTATGATGCAAACCAGAAAGCCGGTGGGTGTAATATTAGTTCCGCCATGTGTGCATGAAGGTGAAGAGGTTTGACCGTCACGCCCTCCGACACATCTCTAATTCTTATTCCTTCCATAAAGTCATTGTGCGTCGGCACCGGGGAAATAAAACAACCTCCGATAATTAGCTTGTGTCCGATGTTTGCTGACTGAGGAACGGAAAGCTGAAATGAGTCGGGGATCTTTTTCTGACGACTTTCAGCCTAAATCTATTCAAGAAAATCGTAACTGATGAGGCTAGTGTAGTTGCTGTTTGAGGGTTTTGTGTTGTTTACACTTAGTGATCAAAACTGTCTTAATTATATATATTTGAATGTCTGTTGCGATGATGGTTTTTGTCTCTTAGAAATTTGCAGGGATAAGTTGCTCTAAATATTCACTGCGGTGCCTTACTTTACACATTTACCTGACGCTTTTATCCAAAGCGACTTACAATCCTGTTACATTCATACACCGTAGACGCAGCTACTGGGAGCAACTCGGGGTTAAGTGTCTTGCTCAAGGACACATGGACTAGGGCGGGGATCGAACCTCCAACCCCATGATTGAAAGACGGGCCTGCTACCCACTGACCCATAGCCGCCCCTTCAGGCTCTTCATCACGAGGCGTTCAACAGACACACTCGTTTATTGCCTAATTCGCCTTTTTAAATGTGACCAGGCCAACGCAGTTTATGGTTTATCATGCACTCATTGTTCCTCTCTCCCCCCCCCCCCTTCCCGCTCCGCCCCCCGTCACCAGACCGCTCGGGCCTGACCTCCATGGACCGGATCGAGAAGTGCCAGGAGACGTACCTGCTGGCGTTCGAGCACTACATCAACTACCGCAAGCACAACATTCCTCACTTCTGGCCCAAGCTGCTGATGAAGGTGACCGACCTGCGGATGATCGGCGCGTGCCACGCCAGCCGCTTCCTGCACATGAAGGTGGAGTGTCCCAACGAACTCTTCCCGCCACTCTTCCTCGAGGTCTTCGAGGACCAGGAGGTGTGACACTGGGCCGCCGCCTCTTTTTCTTTTTGTGAGGGGAAGAGGACGAAGAAGCCGAAGATGGGAAGGGCCATCTTTTCTCTTTTTTTGTGGGGGGAGGGGAATAGAGGGTGGGGGGGTGGAAGGATGGATGGAGGGAGGGAGCCCTCTCCCTCTCCCTCTCTGTTTTTCTCTCGACATCGCAATTTTACAGGACGCGGTTTTAGTAGGAAAAAGAAGCGACTGGAACCGACGGCAGAAACAACACACCAGCAACGGGAGAGCGGAGCGGGCGGAGAAACACCGCCTCCTCCGCCTCTTTCTCCTCCTTTTACTCACCCCGGCGCGGGGGGGCCCTTCTGACTGAGCATGATGTCTTATCGAGTAAGAGTTGTAGCCATTTGCCAAGACACCTACACACACACACACACACACACACACACACACACACACACACACACACACACACACACACACACAGAGATACACTCAGCCTGTTCCACCTCAGTTCTTCAGAGCAGCGCGATTTTCAGGGGTCCATCGTGCCCCCCCCCTCTCTCTTTTTTTTAAGGCCACATATTTACACACCTTTTCTGGAGCCCATGTTTCCAGCTTCCACACTGGCCAGCACCTCTCAGTATTATTTCTGAATACGTGTTCCGCCAGTAATTCAGAACGTGTGGACGGGGGCAGCGGACGCAGCACGCCGGAGAACATTGCAGCGGAGCGCCCAGACTCGCTCGCTTATCAATTCCTTCACTCAATCTGAGCCGTTTACTAACAGCTGTTTTTGTTCTGTTGGAGCTTCGTACTTAGAACCCAGTGAAAACCGGTGCTATATTTATACAAGGCTACTCCACTTTTTATGAAATTGTGTTGAAAATGTGCAGAACATGGCTCCATATCTACCTTGTTTTTTGTCATTGGACCGGCTCCTGTGACACACACACACACACACACTAACACACACACACACACACGCATGAGCTGACTCGTCATTGCCCGTGCTGCCGCCGTCTTGTTAATGACAATGAAGCTCTCCTCTCTCTCTCCAGGGAGTCAGAGCATTGGAAGGAAGAAATAATTATGGCGGGGGGGATGGGGGGAGAACGAGAGAGACACTTGGAAGGGGAAGAGAGGAGCAGAAATAGAGAGAGGAAACCGGATTTAACAGCTGAACTGTAAAGTCTGAGCGGGAGTCAGAATAAATCTCCTGCACGCAGCCTCCGGCAGCCAGACGGCAGAGCTCATCTTACACACTCTTTCTCACACACACACACACACACACGTTTTCTCTCTCTCTGTCGTTCTCTCGCACACACACACACACACACACACATAAACACACATCACCTCAGAGTAACGCGAATGCCTCATTTTACTGTATGCACTGCGCGGCGGTGTCGATATACAGCCCGAACCTGCAGGGTCTGTACAGAGTCCTCTCCTCACGGACTCTGTTCAGTGTGGCCCTCCCAGGCTTCCATACGCATTCGCCTTTCTTTTTTCTTTTCTTAAAAAAAAAACAAAAAAAGATGGGCGTCACTGAGAGCAGGCAAACGCCAAGAAGGCTACCATTTACCTCAAAAAGTGGATTACGCCCCCCCCCCGGCTGGGGGCCGCGCGACTGCCCCCGTGGTGTCAGGCTCTACCTCACCTCTGTGGACACGGGGCAGCTGCCCACAGCCGACTCACAGGCACACACACACACACACACACACACACACACACACACACACACACACACACACACACACACCCCTTCATGTGTTCAGCGCGCAAATGTGCATAATATTTACGCCGGTGTCACCGAGAGACAAAGAAAAAACACTTGTGTCATGAACACACACACTCTCACTCACACCCTCAGTGCTGTCACTTGGTTGATATGCCATTGAAGACATGAGGGGCCGGCCATCTCCCCCCGGAGAATACTTTTTGTTGTTCCCGACTCCAGGGAATGGTTCCCATCGCATTGAGGTTATCTCTTTTTGTTATCCGGGACCAAACGTCGTATCTTTATTATTTCTTTCCCCCGGGGGAAGGAGAACATTTTGGATTCTCCAGTTTCTATGAAATCGTGGGGAAAAAAGCGACTCGCGGGAGCAACGGAGGACAGATCGGCAGAGATGGTACCCGGAAAGAAAGAAGAAGAAGAAGAAGAAACCCCTCGGTGGCCACGCCCGTTTGGATCAGCGTGCTGGGAAAGGTTTCCTTCTGCATCGCGGAGATCTCCCACGCTCATGGCGGCTGCAGTTGGATCTTCACAGGAAATAAGCTTCCATGCATAGACTGAGCATCAGGCGTGAAACGAGAAAGAAAGTAGAATGTTCTCCACCGAAGTTAAGCTCAAAAGCTCTTTTCGGTCCCCGTGCACTTTACCAACGCTCACCACTATCGCGGTAATACCTCACGGCGGAGATCTGAGCGTACGAGCCGAACCACCATTCGAGAATGTCGATGACGAGCGCCCGGTCGGTCGGTTCCGGTTACGGGGCCGAGCCGAGTCGGACTGGGCTTCACCGCTCCCGCGGGAAGAGAACGACAGGACTTAAGAATCTATTTTATACATTTTAAGTAAGTAGTTCCCGCCCGGCGCCTGTACGGGACGGGGCATCTGCGTCCCTGAAGAAGTACCTAAGCAGAGCAGCGCGGCAGAGGGATCATGGGAAGTCGGCCGAGCCTCGCCACTCCGACTTCCGGAGCGATGCTGGGAGGAGAGAGGAACCGCCCCGCCCCGCCCCACCCCGCCCCGCGCTTCTTGAGCGCCATCACCACTTTCAGAGCTCCATCACCTGCCCTGCCTTACCCTACTTCCAGCCCCACGACGAAGCCCTTTCCTGGAGCCTAGCTCCAGACTAAATTGCGCCCCTCCCACCATTATAACGGCCCCCAACCAGCCAGGCTGGTGGGAGCTTTTGCACTACTGCAGCGGTCCTCCCTTTCAGCCCCTTGGATTAAACCAATCCCTCTCCAAACCAACCAAATCCTGCGTCCATTTGGGGGGCTCTGTGGAACAGATGCTGTCTCAGTGGGCTCAGTCCCAAACCTGACCCGCTAGTATTAGACCAACCCCGCGCTGGAGAGTAGTAATAATCTTTGTGGTACTAATTTTCCCGTCACCACTCCTGTATTGGCAGCCCTCCCCTCCATCATCTCATCTCCTTTCCTCTACCCAAGTCCCCCGTGACACCAAACGGGACGCAGGCCTCTCCCTTGTGAGGCGCGGCGGGTCCTGAACGCCCTCCGGAGGGGCGCCACCGAATGAATGTGATCGGCGAAGCAGCGGGGACGGGAACGAGAGATCGAGAGGATGTAGGGGAAAGAAAGCGGACGGGAAACGACAAACAAACGACAGCAAGAAAGCCGAGGGGTCTTCGACCCTCACTGCCATCAACGGCGTGGGAGAGAGAGAGGGCGCCGTGGCCGGTCGGAGAGACGATGTAAAGGAACACTGGGAGGAAGGGGAGGAGGCGGCGGCGCAGGGATTCGTGCGACCTCCTCCCCTTTGGGTTCTCACGACAACCGCGTACGAGCCCCTGCTCCCATGCCAGCTGACACCTCCAAATGCCCCCCCCACCCCCCCTTCAGCTCCCTCCAAAAGGATAACTTCCAGCTTTCACACGTGGTGAGGATCAGAAAGAGAGATGCCTCATTCCAGAGGTGCAGGTTTGGAATTTCTAAAACGTATGCGTTAAAAAAAAAGAACTGAAAAAGAGATTTAAAGAAAAAAAGAAGAAGAAGAAGAAAAAAAGAAACCCTATTGATGTCCTTTGTTCTCGTGAGCTGACTGTGTGTGTGTGTGTGTGTGTGTGTGAAAGTCGGGGTTATAATGCTGCTTTACCTTCTGAGTCTGATTTAGATTGAGAAGAAAAAAGATATATGAAATGATTATGAATCCACGAAACAAGATGAAAAGAGATGACTTTTAAAAAAACTTTTAAAAAAAGACTCCTGAACAAAATTTATTGGAGATGTTTTTATTTTTTATTTTGTATCATTGTTTTTCTTATTTTTTTTTCTGTTTGTTTTTTGACGCTTGAACTGCTTCTGTGTAAAAAAAGGAAAAAAACAGCTGTAGTCACTTTGACCATGCGTGCAGTGTAACAGAAAATATTTCAATTCTTTTTCACATCTATACTTTGTGTTGAAAAGCCAACTGATCTGTTTGTCTGTGTCTGTCCAGTTGTCCGTCCCCTTTTATCAGGAGGAATTTACAACCAACAAAACAGGAATTTTTAAAATATATATGTATATATACATATATATATTCTTTTTTTATGAAAAAACACAAACAGGAAAAATAATGCAACAGAAACTGAAAATACAGAAAAACTTAAACAATCTTGTCATACCTCACACAACTCAAAGGTTATATTTTACAGGCACGTGAAAGTTCAGAGATGCATATATATAAAAAAAGATGTATATGTTAAAGATAATATGTGCTTGTGTGTACGCATCAGTAGAAGTTACAAAAGGACTCCTCCCTCAAGCTTTTGTGCTCTACCTTATTTGGTTGTGAGACGTTCGAGATCATCTGCGAGCGGTTCACCAACTTAAAGGCACAGTCTATAGACATAAACTTAAAATGTGAATGGCCCAGAGACTGAGGGATTAAGACTTTTGTAATGGCTGAAAGTTTTATGGTATTGAATGTAGCTGACAGGAGGGGGGGGCTGGACCTGAGCCCGGCACCCACAACCCAACTTCCACACACCAGCAGAAAAGATAGTGGTGTCACATAGACGTTACAGAAAAACTACAAAACTGAGAATATATATTGCCCGTCTGCAAGGTGCAATGTTGTGTATTTTTATATGTTGTTTTTTTTTGTCTTTTTTTTCTTCTGTTTTTGATTTTCATTTGATTTTGTTATTTTTGTGGGCCATAACCAAGGATGTAAATACAAAAAGAAAAAAAACATACAACACTCAAGATTTATTACAACAAAAGTTAATTGAGCCTCTCCGTCCTCCACTCCCATGTAAGAGAGTGGAAGGGTGGGGGGGGTGGGGGGTGACAACAAACAAAAAAAAGTAATGTGTAAATGCTTCATCCATTTGTATGTGTGCACTCTCTCACATGTGCATGTTGATCCATATTCAGAAGTGCCCCGTGACATTAATCATGAACCCTGTGCCTCCTGTTGTTTGCAAAGAGAGAGATTCGTACCCCTCGTATTCTCACCACGACATCACACGCTGCACATGAACGCTGACAGCTCTCTGTGTGTGAGTGTGTGTGAGCCTATGGAATCAGATTAAATTCTTCCAAACTATTGATGTGGGTGTCGCCAGCAGCCACAGTGGCCAGAAGGTTAAGAGGGCAGTGAGAGGGTGTAGTCGGGTGGGAGGTGGGGTGGGGGCATGAATAAGATGGTTATCAATTAGAGTAAAATGTCGGCTAACGTGGCTGCAACACACCCTCGTCAATGTTTGAAAAGGGCAAAATGGATTTCCCCGTTTGTCCGCCAACCTCATCGCCTCCCCGAGAAGCCAGCCTGAAAGAAAGGAGAAGAACATATATCTTGCATCTCAATTTCTAAAAAACAGTTTGTCGTGAACCTGGACCAGTTGACATCAGGCGGCCAGCAGAGCCCCCCGTATGCACCCCTCATGTCAAGTTTCTTCATGCAGATGCAGATTTAAGACACTAAGCCCCATATGTGCCTCTCTGTCCGAGAGACTCGGCTGGGGGTGGAGCCTAAAGCAGAAGCTTCACACATAGCTCAAAGTAAAGAATATGTTCAACATCTGGATGGAGTGCATCTGAAACCATTTCCTCCACTAAATGCCACTTGAAGCGAGTACCTTTTGAGGCTGGTTTTGCGGGGGGCGGGGCGGGGGGGGTCCAAACCCATCCCACCCACCATAGATATTATGATCCCGGTTTATTCTCAAATGTTGACACATTGGACCAGGGTGGATATTGTCTGTGATGTTTATTTTTTATTTTTTTGGGCTTCATTGTTGTATTTGGTTCCCCCCCCCCCCCACCCCCACCCAACCCAACCCACACCACCCCCACCCCCACCCCACTTATGCCAAATGTAGAGTTTGTGAAGACATGCAAATAGCAAGATGTCTATGCAATTTCCCTCCTGCGTACTCCGAGAAGACAAGCTTGGTGCAACGACAACAACAACAACAACAACAACAAGGCCCGTCTTGGCTATGAAATTAAATTCGACCTGGCGTGAGTTCCGGAGGTTTTTCCGGGGGTCTCGGAGGACAAGTAGGAGGGGCACTGGGGATGTTGTGGAGAGGATATGGATTCTACGAGATGTGCTTTTTTTTGTTTTTGTAAACTGCTCAGAAAGTGGTGTGCGTGTTCATGTGTCTGTGTGTGTGTTGTTTGGAACTGTGGGTATGTCTACTTGATGCGATGCTCTCAGTGTTCGTTGGGTCACAAATTAAGATCTAGACAAGTCCCTAAATTCTATCTTACTGCAATATGTGTGTGAAGCTTTCATTTATTTGTTATGTCCCTCAACCAACTTAATGTAACTTTAAAAGAGTATTCCGGATGGTGGATGTTTGTAGCAGTCTTTAAAAGTCTTTAAAAGAAAAAAATATCTGAGATGAGCATCTCCGCCCCGCTGACCCCTAGTTGACCTTGAGCACTTAACTAAAATGCACTTTGAGTGGCCCAAACCAATCCGAGAAAAGTGGAACAATCTTTGGTGGTAATAATTGCGACAAAATGAGAAAGAAAAAGTAAATTGCACCCAAGCCAAATGCCTTTTACGCCATTTAATGGTTGTTATTATTTTTTTATTACGAAATAAGAGTTGTAGCCTTTAGACAAAGACCGTTAAGGACTAATTATAAAGTTTACAATGATTATTTTATTGAAGTGCAATAAGTGAATGAGTGGACCTTTCGGCGTATTTCTCGTCTCCGCAGATCTTTTTTTTAATTATGTATTTGTGAGAAAAATAATAATCTTGTGATTGCTTTTAAAATGTGCCCCACCCATGAGAGCATCAGCCTAGACCCACTCCACACACACATGCACACACACAAACACAGACCACTTTTTGTGACTGGGTAAAGGAAGCTATTGAAGGATTCTCTCAGGTAAAAGAACATTTTCTAATAAATGATGATGAACCTTAGATGAAAACCCATTGTTAGCTCATCTTTTCTTTGTCTTCTCAATTCACAATCAGAAATGTACCTTTTTGTTCCGTCCTGTGTTCGGTTCCTTGACTAGTATCCGGTAGACTTCACGGATTTTGGATCCCCGAGTCTACCTCAAACACGGCGAGTCGAGCCCACATCGCTTTCTTAGCCCCCCGAGTGAGAACACATGTGTTCATGTGTGGAGGTGGAGAACGCTGCGTCTGTTTGCTTTGTTGTGAGTGCCTGTGAGTCGTGTTTGTTTCCGTTTGCATGTAAGCCCACGACCGCCAGGCAAAGAAGAATCTATTTATTTAAGGCCAAATATCTTTACAGTATCTTTACAATTCTTACAGCATGCTCTATCCTTAGGAATAACATTCCCCTGAAAGGAGGTATAGCAGAAGGAGCAACACCAGGGGGATGCACAGACATGCACAATAGATGTGTATGAAATAGACCAACGTAGTAGAATTACAGATTGATCAGGGAGGACGGCATGCCAAACGGAGAGAGAGGCTGAATATCCCGGAGGATGACGATCCAAATCCAAAACATCTGGAATGAGGCACTCAGAGGGCGGGATGTCTCAGGGTGGTTCATGGTCCAGCACAGAGGAGCTTGAGTTAAAGAGAGAACAAGGAAAGAACGAGAGACAGACAGACAGACAGAGAGAGAGAGAGAGAAAGAGAGAGACAGAGAGTTCCTGTGCTTCTGGGTTTAAAGTTACAACAGGTTTTTTTCAGATTGTTTACAGCACTCTCATCGGCAGGATCAACATGGAAATTAAGCACAAGGCTAAACTGAGTCACAAGGCGTTTGTTTAGCTCCAGTGAATCCAGGATTATGTCTGTTATTAATGATTAAGTGAGAGAAATAGCTCCTGAAAAAAACAACAGACTGCTATGATTGGCTGTAGCGAAAAAAGAGCCGTTAGAGTTAGCAAGCTAGCTATCTAACTTGCTGGCTAACGTGCTAGTTTAAGTCCTCCACGCTTCGATGCTACGCCGCTTGCAGAAAGTTAGCCGAAGAGTCGTCCGCCGCTCAGGAGAACAACTCTTCTTCTATTATATTATATCAGTGAGCTGCTCTCAAGCTATCTGGAGTGACCTTTGACATGCAAGCTAACATTAGCAGAGATGAGATGGACATGTCTAGGGGAGCACAAATTTAAGAAGACATTTAGAATATGTCATACTTAGTCATTTAGGGATTACAAACATAATCACTCACAGTAAGTCACATGAGAACTTGTTTAAGAAAGTAAAAGAAAATTGAGTTTCAATCTCATAATCATGACTTTAAGTAAGTAAAATAAATTGTAAGTAAAACAAATTGTCCTCCATGAATATGTTCCTATTAATTAGTTTGATATAATCTTGATTGAAAATATTTTTTATTTTATCATCCCCTAACTTCTACAAGTCTTGTTCTTAAATGTTTTGAGCCAGCCTGTTATTTACTTCCATCATGGTGCTTGATCATGTGACCCTAAACCAATCACATGTTGACCTTTCTCATGAACACGTGCCAGAATGTGAACAAAACCAAATTCAGCCACTAGAAGTACATGGTTCCCATCCAAGCCAGGCACCATACACCCGTATGTGTATGGATGTGTGTGTGTGTGTGTGTGTGTGTGTGTGTGTGTGTGTGTGTGTGTGTGTGTGTGTGTGTGTGTGTGTGTGTGTGTGCGTGTGTGTGTGTGGCTGTCTATGTTCCTCCGTCCGCATGCTGATGCTATTTCCCCAAACCACGACTGTGCATGTATATAGGTGCAAGCATGTAAATGTCGGTGTCCATGCTCATGTGAGAGAGCTGTGTGTGTGTGTGTGTGTGATCGCTTCGCTACGAACACCTTTATATATCCAATCAACCTTGCCCCCCCCCCCCCCCACACACACACAAAAAAAGCACCTTTTTAGGCCGCGGTACATGACAGAAGCTCTGTAAAACAGAGTCCTGTCTTATACTTTCATTATTTTGCTTTTTGAAGAATGTAGCTAACGTTGTGTTCAGCGGGCTAACGGAGAGCAAGAGGGAGGCGGCCGGCGTGTCTTTGTGAGCGTGCCTGGTGACATTTCAGAAGGAAAGCTGCGAGTATTTCCACAACACAAAAGCCCGACTGTTGCCGGCAGACCAGAGCAGATCCGTGTCTGCAGTTCAAGGCTTTCACATTTGTGTTTCTCTTTCCAAACGATGCCCTTATTGATCGCCGCTGTATCCCTCGTCCTCCGCGGTATTGTTCTACGCCATGTTAAATGGGAGGATTTATTATGAAGTCTTGCACGTTGGAATCTCCGGTAAGGAGCGAATAAGTGTTGCAGGCTGGTTGCAGTTTTAGGACTCCCAGGAGGGATTATTAGGTCATCGCAACACACAATATTAAACGGCGGAAATCAACGGCGATACTCTACATTAGCCAAACAAGAAACCAGTAGAGAATAGTTAGCCCCCTCCCTTCCCCCACACCGTGAGCTGAGTGATAATCAAAGTGCCAAATCGACTTATTGGGCGGCACCGTCAACACTTTGAATCGTTCAGTTTAAATTACGACTGCTGCGCCACGATTGGTCCGTCCATCGTTTGTGTGTTGAAGGTTGATCGAGAGGCATTGTGTAAATAAGAGCGTTGTATTATCGCAATGCGAGAGAACACCCCCCCTTGAGCGGACGCCTGAGACTGTTGCATCGTAAAAACCTAACTGAGAGCACTTAATTAAGAGGTGGTGGTGAGATTTATTTTTATACAGATGGGTGAGAAATCACATGCCTAGACAGCTAAGAATGTACACAAATTAGCTCATGTAATAAATAGTATATCAATCAGAGATGCATAGATCTGAGATTGGATGAATTTTGTGAATCTGTGTTAATAAGAAGAAGGAGAAAAATATGCAATGTTTGTCAGGTTGAAAAATACGGTTTTGAATCGGTTCAGAACCGCTCAGGTTTGAAGAACCGGCCTCAAAGGGTGCTTTGCCGTCCTCCTCCCTCCTCCCTCCTCCCTCCTCCATCCTCTGCGCCTCCTCGTCAGTTCATCATCACCTACACCACCTACACCACCACCACCACCCGCTCCCGGCACATATAGAACACACTGTTGTATGCAAAACCAGCGTAAATGCTCTCTGCCTAGCTAACGTTGAAACCTAAAGGAAAGGGATTAGACTTGTGAAACTGTTTTGATTTTAATTTTTCTCAACAACAAAAAACTGCAGCAGGTCCGAGCCACTTCATGAAGCACCAGCACCACCGACAGCCACCTCGTTGTGGCCTCACGACCACTGGGAACGTCTCCTTTGACACCTTTCCCCCCCGCTTACAGCGTTTACAACTGAAAACAAGAACTCGGTGACGCATGTACAGAGAGCTTAGCATGCTTATTATGGTATGTTGTTAAAAAAACATTTAACGCAAAAAAAACACACGCTATGCTTCAAAGGGGTTTCTTCAACAGCAGGACCTGTGTTTCACGAAAACTAAAGACAAAAAAAAATATCAGGTACCAGGTTCTGTGTCTTGTATGCATCGATGTTTCCATGTCAGGTTTTATTTATAGATGGGGTTATGTTGTACAAATGTCTATGAACTGTCTGTGTCTGTGTTCACTATTCTCCGATCCGCCGAGGACGGTATAGTATAAAACAAAAATGTATTTTACCGATCGATCAAGAACAAGGAGGCAAACGAGCTGTCAGCGTTCACAGTGTGCAGGAGTTGACTCAGAATAACCACAGGATGCCCGTCTGAAGGCCGTACGCTGCATTTAAACTCAAACCGTGTGTTCCGATGTTTCCACCCACAGAAGCTCGCTGAAGAGGCGGCGTTCTCTCGGGGTGACATTTTTGATTTTTTTTTTTGTTGCTATTGTATTTTTTTTATTGTCTTTTTTTATTTTCTCAAGGACCCTGTTCAGCCTGCTCTGATATTACGCGACTATTCACACATTCTAAGACTTCAAACCAGCAGTAGATGTTTAATAAAGCCTACATAACAATAAAGTAGACAAGTAAATCCGCTAATAAATAAAGAAAAAAGAAAAAAGACTCACTACAAAAGCTAATACAACAACCTTTCTTACTTTTTTTATCACTCCTCCAAGAGTTCCTTGCTTCACTGTGACTACTGGAGAAAAAAAATAGAAGTACAATGTGGTCTGCAGACACTCAGGGGTCACGACCTGTCGGCTCAGGATCAGGGTTAGTCGGAAGGTGCCAAAGACAGGAAGTGAGTTGTTTTTGTCAGTTATGTTGTGTCAACTTGTTGTCACGGCTCTACACGCAAACTACAGACCAGGCAAAGTATCACGTGCGAGAGATCGAACGTATCACGTTTCCTGGACGGACCTCTCCCAAAAACACTCGGCGGCTCATCGGAAAACTTAGCGACTCATAAGGTGGAAAATAAATAGGTCACAAGAATAGGTCACAAAAAACCCAAATTAGCCCAACCAAGGACTGTAAAGTCAGTAAAGCGAGGC
Source organism: Liparis tanakae (assembly GCA_036178185.1). Taxonomy (NCBI): domain Eukaryota; kingdom Metazoa; phylum Chordata; class Actinopteri; order Perciformes; family Liparidae; genus Liparis; species Liparis tanakae. Next base: position 9,367,897 of record CM070105.1, read on the forward strand.
ATCGTTGGTTTCAGTACAGACTAAAAGGAGTTTACTGTGATATTTAGTCGCATTGCTTTAATACGTCTCCCAGCAAGACATTCTCACTCTTCAACTGCCTTAATTTAGCTTGTGTCCATTTTTGAGACATGACGATATTCGCCCGTTATTATATTTCCATTTTGTCAGTAGGGCATCGTGGTGCATTGGGATTAGAATACGTTGCTTTTGTTGCATATGAGGCGTTACATAATTAAAAAATCGTCGATGTTGACTTTTCTTGGTTCCACATGGGGCATGACGCGGCTCTCCTGGGTGAAAGTCCTGTGTTTGTGGAGCCGACCGCCCACCCCAACCTTGTTTAACCTTCACATACCAGGAAAGTTATCTCTCTTTTTATTAGGATTTTTGAGTGAATGGGCGACATCTTTAGAGTCCAGTGTGCTCTTCTAATATACGTGGACGCTGTTGAGTGCAGAAGGATTTCATGGTCAGAAGTCACCTTCCTCTCACATAGTTTTCCCACCTTATAAGTCACTAAGAAGAAAAGCATCCCGTGATGTGTTGATCGTGAATTTTAAGCGACTACATTTTACAGGTGCGGAGAAAACAAGAAGCCGAGGGGAATAAAAAAAAGTCAAATAAGATATTGGGCTGGCAGTGTGAAACATAGTTTGCAGATGCATCCGAGCACGCAGGGAAACACATGGCCATTCACTGTACGAGCAGCGGAGATCTCTCCTTCAGTCTCTATCCAGATGTGCCGGATATTCAAATATTTTCAGGGTTATACAAAGTGTAGCAGAAAGCACTTAAAAGTGTATTCAGTTTCCGTGACTGACAACATACAGGATACTATTTAAATGTTCCCTGATACCAGGAACCCCAGCCTCCTGGTGTCTCGTGCAGGTTCAACCAGACCGACCGGGAAGCATCTGAAAATATTATATATATATATATATATATATATAATATATTAGTCCCAGGTTTTTGTTCCTGTCATTTCTCTCACATGGTCATGCAAAAAAAAAAAAGGAAGGATGTTTTTAGGGTTCATTTCAAACCGGCCCGAGCTTCAGGCGACGCTCTGGGCCGGATGAAGACGCTCCGTCTTTCAAATAAAACACAAACACGCGCAGGAAACCTCCGAATATCTACTGTGATCTCTCACGCCGCCCGTACCTCTATCACACCGAGAACCCGTCTCACCTGGACCTGTCCCCCCCACCCCACCCCCTCACTCTGCTGTCCCCCCCCTCCCAGTCCAGTGGTGTGATGTCAGTTTTTTTTGTGGTGGGCTGCTCACGACAGGTCCAGACAATCAGCGTGTTTGTAAATGTCAATGTGTGATTTTCAAATCTTTGTTTATGGTCAGGGTTATAAAGGAAGATATTTTTATGGTAATTGTCGCTGGTCTATTTTACTATACATTTATGTAATAAATATGTGACTAAATTTACATCTCACTGGCTCTCTGGGCTATTATTGGCTTTCAGTTCTCCGGGCCAGCTACGTCATGTGCTGGAGGGTTTTCATTAATGGACTAATAAATTAAACCCACAAAAAAACACCAAAAAAAAAGTTTTTCTTGTTATCACCTCATTGTCTCTGTTATTTGCAGTTGTATATAAAATTCTTGTTGACTGATGAAGTCGCTGTACATGAGAATAAATCATAAATTACCTTTCTCCATCTTGACTGTATCGTATCTACAACCCAGATGCTGGATATGTTGTAAAAGGAACAACGTGTAAGATCTGGCCAGCATTTTAGTTTAAAGAGACATTCTCAAAGCTTTGTATTTAAACACATTGTGGCCCACTGGTTCAAAGTATAGCAATATTTATTCTATTGCAGTTATTGCCGTTTTTCTTCATATTGACGAAACATTAAATATGTACAATATTTCAGAAAAGTTAGTGTGTCCCTCTGGATGCAGCCACATCGATGAACTCTGCACATATTTACATAGTTTTCACTCAAATAGAAAATCTCATACTGACATCTAAAGGATTACTTGTAAAACAAATGCAGGTAAGGGGGATCAGGAGGGGGCACAGGTGGGGTCCAGCAGAGAGGTGAGGGGGATTGGGAACGAACAGGTGGGGTCCAGCAGGGTGGTCAGGTGGGTGGAGGGGGGGGGGGAGACAGGGGGGACAGGTGTGGCCCAGCAGGGACATTTGGGGTCCAGCGGGGAGAGGCGGGGGAGCAGGTAGGTACAGGTGGGGTCCAGCAGGCAGGTACGGTCAGGTAGGTAAGTTGTCAAAGATGTGTTGACAGAAAGCGAGGGACATGAAGGAGGATGAGGAAAAACTCAAAGTTGCCTGTCTGAAGAGGAAGTGAAGAGAGGACAGTGAAGAGAGGACAGTGAAAGGAACGGCGGGCAGGAAGAAGGACACCAGAGTCTGACCAGAGAGCGTTGACCTTAAGCCAAATACACGTTAAGCACGAAGACGATACGACAACGCACATATTTCCATTCAGTTTCAGCAGTTTGGTTGAACTTTGTGTTCCCGCTCTGTCAGCAGTTCTCTCTTTTATAGCTGGTCTAGTTATTAGGGGTGGAATGCGGATCCCTATTTCTTTGGAGTCGGTGGCCTCACGGTGCACCTTTTAGTACGAACTGATGCTCTGATGATCGCAGCATCGACACGTTTAGCACCTCACTCAGACTCAATCTGCGGTCCTGAAGCTGCCTCCAGTAATAATAGATGTAAACGCCCCCCCTCCCCCGTAGCATAATCCAAGATGAGCACTTAATCCCACGGAGATTGAGGACAGCTCTGTTCGCCGGCTGTCTGCGAGCGCCTCCACTTGGAGTTTAGCATCTGCAGGAAATAAATGAATAAATCTTTTACAGTCGCACGTGGCGAAAGGGCGTGAAGACGAGAGGAGGCCTGAAACATCGGAGTCACCGAGGTCCGCCGGGTCGCGTCGGTGCCGCCGGCTGCTCGGTTCATCAGCTCGGCGGTTTATTGATGGATCAAAGCCGGGCTGCGAGGTCTGAGGCAGCCGGTCCACGGCGTCCTACAACCCGGAGGAATTTGTCACAGACGGGAGAAGGCCTGCACGCTTAGCCCCCAAATAAAATATATATATATAAATATAAATAATGCTCTACGAACATGCTATGGGGGGGGGGAATAAATCCACATTATTGCATTTTACCTCGTAAATCCTCATGTCAGGAGTCCGTGCTTTTGCTACAAGTTAGTGGCAATTTGGATTATCAAATTGTGGAAAAGCTGCCATCAGCTCCCTTGAGACGCCTTAAACTCACACGGTGCAGAGATGGAGTATATTACTTCTTTCCAAAAAACCTCACGAGGCATAAAATGTACCGCATAAATTGAGATTTATGGTCGAAGAGTTCCCCGTCACCGGCTCCTTGTAGAAACCAGGCGGATCCTCGATGGCTGACACCAGGCCATGTATTATGTTTTAGGAACTACAAAGTCGTTTTTATGTACTACTACTACTATTTTTATGTACGACTGTAAATCAAGAGGAAGTATTCTCCTGACCCAAAGCTATAAAACAATAAATAATCTCTCTCTCTCTCTCTCTCTATATATATATATATATATATATATATATATATATATATATATATATATATATATATACATACAGTATATATATGACCTATATATAAATATATATGACCTATATATATATATATATATATATATATATATATATACATGTATCTCTCTCTCTCTCTATATATATATATATATAGAGAGAGAGAGAGAGAGAGAGAGAGAGAGAGAGAGAGAGAATATATAAGCTTCATAATAATCTTTTTTATGTACAGCCCAAATTATATGTTCTTCTTTTTTCTTGCAAAAACTTGTATACAGCCCCAACAACTCTAAGTCTGGTTTGAATTAACCAGATAGATTGATTGCGGATCAGCCTTTGAGAAACCGAGATAGCCTGATTCCAATCCTCGGGTTAATGTAAACTGGCTAACGGGACATCTGATCGGGGCCCTGCTGCTCTGTCGAGTCTTCAGAGAGAATCAAATCAGAGAAGTTTAAAGAAACAAGGATCTTGAGTCGGCTCGCGTCCGCAACACTACTCAACGTGAGGTTAAATGGTTTCCTGGGTTCTGAACCGCCTCGTCTCTACCTGCACGCGACGCTCAGGAACATGAGTAACGAGCCGCCGTGGCTGTGGTCGGACTGGCACAAGAAGCCGGTGTAATTGGGTCTATTAGTGTGCGGCAGGTGATGTGAAGGACCTGACGGCCGGGGCCCTCGGGGGGGAACGCGGGTCGGTTCTGTCGTCGACTGGCTGAGGGCTGGGTGGGTCTCACGTGAAGTCCTCCGTGTGGGTGGAAGCTGTTGTGGGGGCTGTGATCTCACCGAGGCAGCTTTTCCGCCAACCAATCCCCTCGCTAGCTGTTTGGACTATAGCCCACCCCCACCACCACCCTCTTTCCCTCCCCCCTCCTGCTCATATATGTGTCATGCGCACACCCTCTCCCTCTCCCTCTCCCTCTCTCTCTCTCTCTCTCTCGCACACACACACGCTTCATGCTCCGTCATGGCAGGAATTTTCCACTCAGCAGCAGAAGAACATTGCAGCCAGCCGTCAATGTCAGCATGAGCTCGAGTCCCCGGGACCGCTCTCAGACGACCCCGTTCTCCTCTGACCCCGACCCTCAGTGCACAGCTAACACACGTGCACACCCACGCACACACACACACACACACACACACACACACACACACACATGCACACACACAAATTACACAGTGCACTGAGCCAACGTGGTCCACGCATATTGGTCTGCAGCCACCTTCTTCTTCTTCTTCTTCTTCTTCTTCTTCTTCTTCTTCTTCTTCTTCTTCTTCTTCTTCTTCTTCTTCTTCTTCTTCTCTGAGTGCACAAAACACGAACGTTTGCGTTTACCAGGACAACGGAGCAGAAGAATGCAGATCCGAGTACTGGGGCCCGAGGGAGACAGGACGGCCTACTAATACCCCCCCCCTCCCTTCCTTTCCTCCCTCCTCCATCTCTTTCACTCTCTTGTACAAGGCTCCCTGCTTCTAAAGAATCCGACATGGATCAGCTCCAACAGGAGCTCTGTTCTTCCTCCTCTCATCTTCATTTCTCAATCTCTTCTAATCCTCCCGTCTCTCCTTTGTTTCGGCAGCGCTCGGTGCAAAGCATCGAGCGTGCATCGGAGGCCTCTTATGTAAGCGTGAGCCCACTCCCCCCCCCATGCCGTGTGCCCATACATCCCCCCTCCCTCCCCCCTATGCTTCCTCCTGAATCAGGTCAGGTGAGGACGGCCCTCAGACAGCCCCGCCGGGGGAGAACGTACACATGATCCTGGAGGCGGATACCACATAGGTTGAGGACAAACAATGGAGTATGGAGGGGTTCTTTGAGGTGAATGTCGGCAACAATGGCGGCAACCTATATAAATGTGTGTGAGAGAGATCTAACGGTTGCCTGGTCACACCTGATTCAACACCATGTTAACATCAATAGACAAGTTGTCCACTTTCGTGTACCCTTTGTGGCCAAAAGACTGTGAACACTCTTTAAAGAATTCTTCATTTAAAGAATTCTTCTTTAAAAGAAGAACACATTTGAGAGAGATATATGGAGCTACTGCCAGGGATTATCTTAGTTTAGCATAAAGTCTAGACCGGGAGGCAGTTATCCTCGCAGAAACACGTATACTACTTGCACTTTTAAAACTGGATTCATCGCCGTAGCAACAGGGGTTAAAGGTATCTAATGTGTAGGTTTTGAGTTACGGGTCATCATCTTATTGTACACAAAGCACAGCTCAACAGAGACAGTGTTTTACTCTCAGTTTGATGTGGAGGAAGTCGTCTGACCATATCGTTCATATTGTATCCACGGAATCTTGAATAACGGGCGTGATAGGTGCGATCTTTCTCTATTTTTAAAAGACTACTTATACAACGAGCGGAAATTGACATGTGTTGCAGGTTTTTCATAGGAAAACACAATGAAGAACGAGTAAGTCGTCGTATGAAGACACGTTGTTCATTAGCTTTTATTAAACCGTCATATCAACACAGCTGGTCCTCGTCCCGAAGTCTGCCATGTTGCACCGCCATGTTTCTACAGGAGCCCAGAACGGACACACCTAGCCTATAGAGAGGGCCTTTTGCTTTTTGTACGTTACCTGCTGAAATAGATGAGTACAGACCATGAGATGTAACGCTGCTCCTTTAAGAGTCAACATTGTCGTGTATACGCTCTGAAGGTTTCGCAAAAAAAAAATTAGGAATCTTGACTGCCGACAGATTGACTGAATTTGAGATGAGCTCATGAATTATAGCAGACGTTACCCAAACGGCAAACAGCTGAACAAATTCAAGGTTGTATTTATTTATTTATTTTACAGAACACATGGGACAGAAAATACTTCTGAAAATGAAAAATGCATTGAGTGTAAAAAGATCATGTGGGACTTCTGAGGAAAGCGTCCTGGAGAGAATCCATCACTGCCTGAGTTCACATAAAAAGACGTACGAATGTAAAATGTATGCTTTTAAAGATGCAGGAGTGGCGATGTGAAATATGGCAAGTCAAGCAAAAATAATTAACCAAAAGATTACAGAGGATCAGAGTTTATCTGGCGTGACTAACTGCAGCGAGATGCATGCAGACATCATCTCATAGGTTGACTCTTTCTTAAAATTATGAAATATCCGAGGTTGTGTGAGCATGAAGTCATCCACGAGATCAGGAATCAAGCAGAGGTCTGTTATGCTAAACAAGTGGCATGTTTATGACTGGAGAATGGGGATTAAATATGAAAAGGAGACGAGAGGAGAGCGCCGTCTCGACACAGAGGACCTGGAGTGTCAGACCGGTCCATAGGATGAGGTCACGGAGGTAAGGATGTGCTGGGAGGTATACGGAGGGTCATCCCAGGGCGAGAGGGAGGAAGGATGTCTCCATGTCCTGCATACCGGCGTCTACTCCCAACATAAACACCATACACCAGAGTCTCCATGATTCAAAATGCTGTTCGTGAGTGCAAAACCATGAATCACGACGGCATGCAGTGACACTCTGCGTGCCGGCCAAGATAGAAACAGAGATAAAGCTGCAGTGGTAGCCTGAACTGAGTGTTCTAACATTGTCCGTGTGCAATTAATCGCTATAAACTGTGCAGTGTCGAGTCCATATATGTCTTAATAATTCAGTTTTGTTGTGACTCGGGAGTAATAATTTAATACATGGTCCGTGGACTCCCTAAAATTTAACCCAGATGTGATTGATTGAGCATAACACAGTGCGGCCTCCGCGGTTCTGGGACAGTTTTAGATGGTTGCAGAGATTAGTGAAGTGTGGATTAATTGGGGTACAATTCATCCCCTATGGGGTTGGATGGGGTGGAGGTCCAGCTGAGGGGGAATAAAGTATTTCTTCATGGACCTCGTTTTGTGTATGTTGAAACAGGAAAGGGCCAAACATTGAAAGCACAGTGTCTAGAATATCCTTGTGTGCGGTATAATTAAGATGTTACACTTTCCTGTCACTCAAATGATCCAAAATAATGAAAATCAGCTCACAGACCCACATACTCATGGTCCTATAAGGCTGTCTTATGTCCCATCTGAGCTAAATGTAAAGAGCAACATGTCTGAAAATATCTTAGACCCATCAGTTAGTAAATTCTTCATTGCACTGTGACTAATTACTGAGACAACAAGGCCTCGCCAGACATAATGCAGCTCTTGCTATGCTCGGCGAGGGCCAACGCTGGATTGGTTTCAGGCCGACAGATCATAAAACTTAACCCACCTAATGAGTTGTGTGCATTCTTATAAGATGTTGCACTCGATCATATCTTTGCCTAAATCTGTTGAAATGTGCATCATACATTTACACAAGCCATAAACTATTCATAAGACAAGGACCAGGACCATAACAGAGAGAAGCACATCCATTTATCAGTGTGAATGTATGCATGTTTGTGTCTGTCTGTGTATGCGATCTGTTATTTTATGTGCTTAATGACGTTGCTGGCAAGTGTGTTGTGTTATGCAGCCCCTGGGAGCTCAAAACAAATCCCCCCCAAATGACAATAAAGTATATCTTATTGCATATATTTATTTATTTTTTTGTTAAACTGGTATACCTCAGAGATACATGTGATGGATCCCTTTTATTAAATACAGATGTTTACACTCTGCTGTCAGGACTAAAATGACAAATTGATATTTCACAGTAAACACCCCACTATGTGGAGACAGATAGTGACCTTGAAGCGGGAAAAGCCATGTTTTGCAGACCGCTCTCCCCCTGGACACACAGGTTCGAGTTCCTTCCCTCTGGAAGGAGGCTGCAGTCCATCAGGACCAATTTCTTTACAGCTGCAGTCGGATTCATCAACAAAGACCAGGAACCCAACTGACTAACTCTTACATCCCCAGGACAATTAATTAAATTAAAATACACTTGCCACTTTTAACGTATAAAACATACTTGTTTCAAAGTACTGTTATCTGTAGTTTTACCACATTTATCTTTAATGTATGCCTCTTTTACCGTTTTCATTATTTGTTATGCAACTTTCACCAAGTAAAAATCCTTTCACGTGCAACGTACAGTAAGGTTTAATGTCTATTATTAGGATTTTTAGCGCTATCGTGCGGCAAGTACTGGCGTGACTGGCAACGTCAGATCTTACGTACTTTACGTAGAATGACGTCACTGAAAGTCGACTACGTTCCATAATGTCTGCGCGTGTCTGCGGTCGCTGAAACAAAACACGGCTCGAGGGAAAGAAATGGCAGACGTTGGAGTCGACGAGCTATCGCAGCTCGAATATCTGTCTTTGGTGTCAAAGGTGTGCACGGAGCTCGACAACCATCTGGGAATAAGTGACAAAGATTTAGGTGAGTGATTTTGTGGCGACGAAGAAGAATCCCGGATAGCTATCTAGCTAGCTAGCGTGAGCTAAGTAGTGCTAGGTAGTTAACGTTGGGTTAGCTCGCTGCTGTTAGCTAGCCGCAGTGTTTATGTCAAACTGACCGTCGTGTTTCTACCCTGGAGGGATGCCACTGAAAGCGTGACTTAAACTGTGGGCTTGCAGTACAATTACGTCTCAGCGTTACGATAGATCCCAACGTATTGCGACGTGAACTGAGCTAGCGAGAGCTAGCTTTACTAGCTCTGAGTGTCTTGTTTATTGTGTTGTCTGATTGTGTCGCAGCGGAGTTTGTCATCGACCTCGCTGAGAAACAACCGAGCTTCGATGGATTCAAAGCTCTTTTGCTTCAAAATGGAGCCGAATTCACAGTAAGTTCATCGCCACCTTGAGCTAACAGTCAGAAGCTAAACCAAGGGGCTAACTAACGCTAACCTGGTTAACTAACCTTAACTAATGGGGGTTTCTACACTGTTGTGTTGTAGGATTCTCTCGTCGGTAATTTGCTCCGGCTCATCCAGACCATGCGACCTCCACCCCTGTCCTCTATGACTAAAGGTAAACGGAGCATCCAAAGTATGAATATACTGTAACACGTTGACTCTGAATGACGTCACAGAAAAAGGTAACAATATGGCTCTGGTGAAAAGTTTTTTTGTGTAATATTTACTAGTATTTTATCTGTATTGTCACTGCGTAACTCCGATATCTTTGTGGTTCCCTTGTGCCATGCCATATGGGGTTGCCATTTATACATAGATGTATTTCTCCTATGGGAATAATCAAAACTACATTTAATGAATAACTTCACGTTTCCAGCCTCGGAGGCTGTGGTCAAGCCGAAGACTGAGAAGGACAAGCTGAAGGAGTTGTTTCCTGCACTGTGTAGAGCAGATGAGATGCCACAGAAGGTACACGGTGTCTGTTTATTGCAACGCGTTACTGATAATGCAACGCGTGATTTGTTGGGCAACGGGCTATGAACTCTATTAAACATAATAATGAACCGCGTTGGATGCTCTGCTGGTGGCTGAAGGGCAAATGATCTGGAGTAGAGCTATGTGACATTTTTATTCCTACACCAGGCTGCTCCTCGCTTAGTGTGCATTTTTAAAGTTAGTAAAGGGAGTCACGTACCAGGATGGCTAACTTGTATTAACATATAATAATGCCATAAGTGAATATAATAGTAAATCTATATGACGATCAGTAACGGTACTGTGCCTCTGTGGGCCTAATTGTTTTGTTTGACTGACTTCTCAGAAGGCACTAGATGAAGATGAAGATGATGTGAAGATAGCAGCTGATGTCATGAAAGAGCTGGAGATGTTTCTGCCCAGTGTCAGTGGGAAGGACCCTAAAAGCAGGTAAGACGACTAACGCTGGTCACATGTCTACGCCTTTTGAAAAATATATTTTACATGTACGGAATGATGGCTTTGTTGAATATAGGATAACAATGACAACCAGTAAATATGCATTCCTACAATAACTGATGTTTACTTTTATGTACTATGCACACTTATCCTCACAGGTCAGAAAAGGGGCGACGCCACAGCCGGAGTCGCAGCAGAAGCAGAGAAAGAGACAGACACAGAGAAAGAGACCGAAGTAGAGACGGAGACCGAAGTAGAGACGGAGACCGGAGTAGAGACGGAGACCGGAGTAGAGACAGAGACCGAAGCAGAGATGGAGACCGAAGCAGAGACAGAGATAGAGATCGAAACCGAAACGGAGACAGAGATAGAGACCGAAACGGAGACAGAGATCGAGAGGACAGGAGAAACCGTCATCGCTCCAGGTCTCCCTCCAGAGATGTGGATCGGCACAGAGATGGCGACAGAGAACGCAGCAAAAGGAGAGAAAAATCTTCCCGCTGGTCTGAGCGCTCACCGAGTCCCAAAAAAGACAAAGACCAAGACCAAGACTCCGATCGCTGGAAGGACAAACATGTGGACCGCCCACCACCGGAAGAGCCGTCTGTCGGTGACATTTACAACGGCAAAATCACCAGCATCATGCAGTTTGGATGCTTTGTTCAGCTGGAGGGATTACGGTCAGTATTCAGTAGGACTGAACCAAATGTCTATATTCCTTCTGTGTAAACCCGCCACAGTAGAACATTAGGCTACACTAATATTCAACTGTGACGGGTTTTAAATTAGTATTATACCATTTGTAGAATTGGATGTGTGGGTATGATTGTTTCTGACTTATTACATAGTTTATTGTAAAAAAAAAAAGAAAAGTTAAATTCCCCTCCTATTTTTTTTAAAGACATATCTGTGGGCCATTCAAAAACAACATTTTCACTTTGCTGCACACAAAAAGATCACACACTCGTATTAAAGGGGGAATCTAACAGCACCATATAAACAAGACATTTTTTTATTTTTTTAAGGTGATAAAATAGAATTTAAAAGCTTCAAGCTCGTAAAATGAAAAGACATTCAGTACAGCCCTAGTGTTCATTCACACGGGCCGTGAAGACAACATTGGCGTAACTTCAGAGCAGCTCAGCCTCCCGGTTACAAATAACATCACATCAGTAAATTGAATTGCAGATGCATTCCTACGATGTGTGCAGGTGAACTCGGGGAGCAGAAGTCACCAGGGACGTGCTGCAGCTTTCTGTCTGTTATTTTAAGTAAAACATGGTGTCCTCTGTTCCTAGGAAACGGTGGGAGGGTTTGGTTCACATTTCCGAGCTGCGCAGAGAAGGACGCGTGGCCAACGTCGCTGACGTCGTCAGCAAAGGCCAACGAGTGAAGATCAAGGTGCTCTCATTCACCGGCTCCAAGACCAGCCTCAGTATGAAGGTGAGAACATCAGACGAGGACTTGTATCTGAAGTGGAAAACATTAATTGTGTGGAGATTTCTCTGTGTGAAAATTGAGCTCTTGATTGCAGCATTAGTGCTTCACTGATTTCAAGATTATGTTAGCGCTTGTTTTTAATTTAATCTTATATTCCCTTTATAACCGACCAGATAATTGTTTGAGGGAGTCATTATCATTTAAGTGATTAAGCTGCTAATGCTAAGTGAATTCCTCATGAGATATTTGGAGACTATATTGTGAAATGCTATCATCATGGGATCTGCTCTCATATTAGCCCCTTATTGTCCTGATTTTTTTTCTCCTCTTTTCCAGGATGTGGACCAGGAGACGGGAGAGGACCTGAACCCCAACAGGAGGAGGAACGTAGGCCCAGATGGGGATGAGATCACCATGAGAAACCCCGACCGGCCGAGCAACATGAACCTGGGCCAGCCCCCGGAGCTGGAGCAGGACGACACCCTGGAGCGCAAGAGGCTCACCAAGATCTCTGACCCAGAGAAGTGGGAAATCAAACAGGTGGGTCTTTATACAGCTTGAGCTGCTTTGATAACGCCACTGAACGTCTATTTACCTCTTTTCTTTACACTCATGCACTGTGTCTTCCCTCAGATGATTGCTGCCAACGTCTTGTCCAAAGAAGAGTTCCCTGATTTCGACGACGAGACCGGGATCCTTCCTAAAGTCGACGATGAAGAGGGTAGGAAGCCTCAGTACTGCTGGTGTTGGCGCTTAGCTTGAAGCGCCACAGCGTCAAAGTACCGCCTGACGTGTTCCCCTCTTGTTTGCTCTGCTGCAGACTGCTCTGCTTTTAACTGTTCTGCTTTTAACTTAGCTGCTTTCTAAATTGTGTCCGATTTTTATTTAATATGTTGTACGGCGACCTTGAGTGCCTTGAAAGGCGCCTTATAAAACCAATGTATTATTATTATTATTATACGCCTCTTTCTTTAAAATATAAAAGATGTTTTGTGGAATTTGCTCATTGATCGTGTTCTCTGCCATTCAGATGAAGATTTGGAAATTGAGCTGGTTGAAGAGGAACCGCCGTTCCTGAGGGGACACACCAAACAAAGCATGGACATGAGCCCGGTCAAGATTGTCAAGGTACTGCACATGTCTGGAGATGTTGTATCGCATGTCTGGAGATGTTGTATCGCATGTCTAGAGATGTTGTATCGCATGTCTAGAGATGTTGTATCTCATGTCTAGAGATGTTGTATCACATGTCTAGAGATGTTGTATCGCATGTCGTTCAGGGAAGACTACAGCGTTAAGTTTAGACTTTGCTTCTGATTCATCTGTCAGCTCAGGATTCTGGAAAATATCTAGTCTGACAAATTATTAGAAGAGAGTTCTTGTGGAAGATAATTTGTACATCCGACAGCGCTGTTCAACATACATTTCCGAGGAGTCTAAACACACATGGCGTCTGTGGCCTGTGCGCCTGAGTGATGCGGTCCCGTCTCTCCCCTCTGGCCATAGAATCCAGATGGCTCCCTGTCTCAAGCCGCCATGATGCAGAGCGCTCTGGCGAAAGAGAGAAGAGAGCTGAAGCAGGCTGCACGAGAGGCGGAGATGGACTCCATCCCCATGGGGCTGAATAAACACTGGGTGGACCCGCTGCCAGACGGTAAGAAATCCATTAGATGTGCACATTAAGTGATTTACGAAGTTTTGAAGAATGATTCATCAAATCCCCGGGTAGCCGTAAAACCATCTGCCAGCTTGAAACGTGCATATTGATTATCTTACCCTCTCCCCTTTTACGGTTTTAGTAAAATAGAGATGTAGTTTTTGCTGAATCCGGTTCTGAATAAAGTCTCAAAGCAGCGCTTTGCTTTACCGACACAACAGTCCTGAGTCTTACCTGCTCCATGACGGCAGGCCGCATCCCTCAGGCCTGCCGGTACTGGAGATGATTATCTGGCTTCCTGCAGCCCCAGATGTGGCCGGATGGAACCGCATCGCCGTGTCCCCGTCACGGGGCCCGGGCCGCGCAGACCGCATCCGATGTGATTTCTAGCCTCAGCTTTTCCTTCATCATCATCATCGAGCGCTCCTCCACTCCTCTCTTACAGTGGACGGTCGGCAGATTGCGGCGAACATGAGAGGCATTGGCATGATGCCCAACGACATCCCCGAGTGGAAGAAGCATGCCTTTGGAGGCAACAAGGCCTCCTACGGAAAGAAGACGCAGCTCTCCATCCTGGAGCAGAGGGAGAGTCTGCCCATCTACAAGCTGAAGGAGCAGCTCATTCAGGTCCGTCGGCTTAACAAAGGGACACTTCTCTCCCATTCGAGTTGGATGCTGCACGTGGGAGTTTGTAAATGAGTCTTAAAGACGTTTATCCTGTGTGTTGTGTTGACTGGAAACATGGCTGAAAGAAACGGGTTCAGTACCAATGCCACAGCGCAGGTGGTGGCTACGTCCGTAGTATCATTACTTTCTTTTACCCGCGTGCACTTTAAAAAACATATTTTTCGTTTGTGGACAGTATCTTAATTTACCAAGTATACATCGGCACAGGTGTAGTATTTAATATATACCATCCAGTCTTTCAAATTAAATAATAATAATACCCGCGTGCACTTTATACTTTTTAAAACCGACATATAAGCAATAGGAGGAAACGGCTGCCACCATAGTGCATTTGGTAACGTTTGCTGTGGTTCAATGTGCCTCAGGCGGTCCACGACAACCAGATCCTGATTGTGATCGGAGAGACGGGCTCCGGTAAGACCACGCAGATCACTCAGTACCTGGCGGAGGCGGGCTACACCACCCGGGGCAAGATCGGCTGCACGCAGCCCCGCCGCGTGGCCGCCATGTCCGTGGCCAAGCGCGTGTCCGAGGAGTACGGCTGCTGTCTGGGTCAGGAGGTGAGGGATCCGTCGACGCGTTTAACGGCGTGGTTAAATCTGAAGATGGCTAATATGAACGTGTGTGTATTTGCTGTAGGTGGGTTACACCATCCGGTTCGAGGACTGCACCAGCCCCGAGACGGTGATCAAGTACATGACGGACGGGATGCTGCTCCGAGAGTGTCTGATCGACTCCGAGCTGGGCCAGTACGCCATCATCATGTTGGACGAAGCTCACGAGAGGACCATCCACACCGACGTGCTCTTTGGGCTGCTCAAGAAGGTGAGCGGGCGGAGCGTCTGAGTTCACACACGGAGGGGGAGGAGTCGCCGTACGAATGAGACGCTGAGTGACGTCTGTGTCGCCCTCAGACTGTCATGAAGCGCACGGACATGAAGCTGATCGTAACCTCGGCCACGCTGGACGCCGTGAAGTTCTCCCAGTATTTCTACGAGGCGCCCATCTTCACCATCCCGGGGAGAACGTACCCGGTGGAGGTCCTCTACACCAAGGAGCCCGAGACGGACTACCTGGACGCCAGCCTCATCACGGTCATGCAGATCCACCTCACCGAGCCTCCGGGTAGGTTGGATGTAGACGGCGTCCTTTCCCCCCAGTTTAGCCAAACATCGGCATGAGTCAGAATTGTGTGTGTGTGTGTGTGTGTGTGTGCAGGCGACGTCCTGGTGTTCCTGACGGGACAGGAAGAGATCGACACGGCCTGTGAGATCCTGTACGACAGGATGAAGTCGCTGGGGCCGGATGTCCCTGAACTCATCATTCTGCCGGTTTACTCCGCCCTGCCCAGCGAGATGCAGACCAGGATCTTCGACCCGGCGCCCCCGGGCAGCAGAAAGGTGACGAGACGCTCTTATTTAACAGCAATCTTTCAAACGTAGAGGAAACACGGCTATCTATTATTAAACTGCAATGCTCTTCTGCATTAAAATGACAAGACCTATGTTGTATATATTTTTTGGACTTTTGTATTTACATTAACCCAAATGTTATATAAATGATTATAAACACACAAGTCTGTCGTGTTAATGACGGTACAGCTCTGTTACATCTGGTCGCCGGTTTATTGATGAAATATATCCATGTCCTAGGAAACTATTTCCATCTTATCTTTTTGCTTGTATAAGTGGTCTTTTAAATAATAATATTCAGTAAATAGTTAGTTGTAATGTCTCATTGGATCTTAAACTGACACCTTTTATTATTATCATTATAGTAGTGTTATTTATTTAGTGTACGTTTTCTATTCCTTATCGTTTTATAAAAGCCCCTTCAGTGACATCTCTAAAGCAACGGGGTCCAATGAAACGAGACAAGAGTTTTTTCGTGACACTTGAATAATCCTCTCCTCCCGTCAGGTCGTCATCGCCACCAACATTGCAGAGACGTCTCTGACCATCGATGGAATCTATTATGTTGTGGATCCCGGCTTTGTCAAGCAGAAAGTGTACAACTCAAAGACGGGCATCGACCAGCTGGTGGTGACTCCCATCTCACAGGTGCCGTATATTTAGAAAACTTCAAGGTTTCCTGATATTTTAGCAATTACTGAATTGTATATACATATATATTTAAAATCTATTTATCTATCTGTTTTTGAATTCCAGGCCCAGGCCAAGCAGAGGGCCGGTCGAGCCGGCCGAACGGGCCCCGGGAAGACGTACCGGCTCTACACGGAGAGGGCCTACAGGGACGAGATGCTGACCACCAACGTGCCCGAGATCCAGAGGACCAACCTGGCCAGCACCGTGCTGTCCCTGAAGGCCATGGGCATCAACGACCTGCTGTCCTTCGACTTCATGGACGCCCCTCCCATGGAGACCCTGATCACCGCCATGGAGCAGCTCTACACTCTGGGCGCTCTGGACGACGAAGGCCTGCTCACGCGGCTGGGCCGAAGGGTGAGGAGGACTCCTACTGCAGAATACATCTTCACCGATGCACTTTGTAGTTTGAATAAACAAACTGTGTATATATAAGGCTACGCGTGTTCTTCTGTTCTAATCCCAATTATTATTATTATTATTATTATTACCCTCCTAAATATGTTCCTCTTTCCCTTCCAGATGGCCGAGTTCCCCCTGGAGCCCATGCTGTGCAAGATGCTGATCATGTCCGTCCACCTGGGCTGCAGCGAGGAGATGCTGACCATCGTGTCCATGCTGTCGGTGCAGAACGTCTTCTACAGGCCCAAGGTACCTCACCACCACGCCGCGCGTTATTTATGTTCGGGCTGTATTTGCAAACCAGGATCAAACTTTATTGTAATCCTGTTTTACTCGCCATGGAAACTGATAAATTATCTAAATTATTGACAATTTAGCTTATGCTTGTTTTATTTGTAGACTAATAAAATGTGTGTTTATATAATTTCCTCAAGTTCTGTTTACTAGTTAACTTTAAATAAAGTTTTGTCCTCATTATTTGAGCTTAACTTTCCTTAATTTATAGTGCACCGGTTGATCGGACAATATTGGTTCCAAAATAGTTTAATTGGTCAGATGGAGCAAAACACAAACTTCTTCTCTTCTTTCTCTTCTTTCTTGCGTTAAAGGACAAACAAGCTTTGGCAGACCAGAAAAAGGCAAAGTTCCACCAGCCGGAGGGCGACCACCTGACGCTGCTGGCCGTGTACAACTCCTGGAAGAACAACAAGTTCTCCAACCCCTGGTGTTACGAGAACTTCATCCAGGCCCGCTCCCTGCGCAGAGCCCAGGACATCCGCAAGCAGATGCTGGGCATCATGGACAGGTAGAACCTTTAGCATCTCGATAATCTAACACCGACTTTAATATCTGCCTCGCTTCCCATGAGCCTCCAACATGCGCTCTCCTCTTCTCTCCAGACACAAGCTGGACGTGGTGTCTTGTGGCAAAGCGACCGTGCGGGTCCAGAAGGCCATCTGCAGTGGCTTCTTCAGGAACGCAGCCAAAAAGGACCCCCAGGAGGGCTACCGCACCCTGATCGACCAGCAGGTGGTGTACATCCACCCCTCCAGCGCGCTCTTCAACCGGCAGCCCGAGTGGTACGGCGACGCGAATAATAAATGACCGGTTCCTTTTTCTTTCTTTCTTGATAATTTTCCAAATGTGTGACGTCCCGCCTCTCTTTTCCCGCAGGGTGGTGTACCACGAGCTGGTGCTGACCACCAAGGAGTACATGCGGGAGGTGACCACCATCGACCCGCGCTGGCTGGTGGAGTTTTCGCCGGCCTTCTTCAAAGTGTCCGACCCGACGCGCCTCAGCAAGCAGAAGAAGCAGCAGCGCCTGGAGCCGCTCTACAACCGCTACGAGGAGCCCAACGCCTGGAGGATCTCGCGGGCCTTCCGGCGCCGTTGACGTGTGTGACGTCACGAATGCGGAAAACCAAAATAGTTTCCACGATGATGATGATGATGAGTCAGCTGGGTCGACCTGCACCACTACTCGCTACTTCGAAGTTCACTTTTTTATATATGTTGTACATTTTCCCCAGAAGCTCCGGCGTTAATCGTTCTAGGTCCGAATTTTAGTGTCATTATTTTAGGTAACGTGGAACTAATATTTCCATAGCACTAATGTGATGGAATAAATAAAAAAAGGTCCACAGGTGAAGTTTAAAAGTTAATCTTCTGGGATGAGATTTCTTAAAGACAGTGGACTATTTATGTTGACTGTAAACTGCAAATGGCGTAACGTTATGCCCAAATAAGACCTTTCTGCTTCACTCGTCCCGGTGGTCATTAACGTTGAACGGCGTGTGTTTGATAGGTTTTGTACGATGGCTTGGACAACTGTCACTCGTCTGTTTGTTGCTCTGCTGAACCCGGACCACGCGTCCTCATTAAATACAAGAATCTTTTTTAACCTTGGATTTCGTTTTTGTTGTGAACTTTTTAAATGGAAGGAACGGTGCCGTAGATACTGAGATTATTAATTTGAGGTTATCAATCGGAGAATGTGGTGTTGGTCAAGCTGCACAGAAAGGAGAAGGGAAATGTATTACTTAATTACATTTCAGGGTATTATCAGCTAAATAAATACAAAGTATGACAGCTCAAAGCATTCACTAAATGGAAAGATGTCCCCGTTTGGAGTATTAAGCCCCTTTTAATGCTGCTGCTTGAGATACTTTGTCCTGCATTCAAAATGTATAAATAAAAAGAACTTAAGAGAAAATGTCATGCATGCAAAATTATTCACAACGCACTAATGCACAATGGCCGTTTCAGAATAATATCTGTATATCACTTAAAATTTGTGATTTTTTGTTTAACCATCACTAATAAAGGGGCATTTAAAAGAATAAAGATATATAAGATTCTAAGATATCCAGCTAAATCCATAATAATGCTTCATAATCTAGGATAATAATACATTATTAATTAAATAAATGCCGGTTCTCACCTGTATTACTGTCATCTGCCTGCTGACCGCCAGGGGGCAGCAGCGCTGCAACACGCGCGTTCACAGCTCCAACGGAAGAAGGAGAAGGAGAAACCACTTCCTGGTCAGATACCACAACAAACGAGAGAAATGGCTGCTTCGGAAGAAATACAACGCCTCGAGTATTTATCCCTGGTGTCGAAGGTGTGCACGGAGCTGGAGAATCACCTGGGATTCAGCGAGAAGGATCTGGGTATTGTGACGTCACTTTTCCTCCACTGAAGTCAGGGTTGTTTTGCTGTCGGCGCGAGTAACGTAACACCGGTTGATGTTTTGCAGCTGAATTCATCATCAATCTGGCCGAGAGGCACCCGACGTTTGATGGATTCAAAGCGACTCTTTCTGAGAATGGAGCCGACTTTACGGTAAGAGAGCTCACACACCTAATGCACATATTTATTATTATTGCTTTGCATTTAAATCCACATTTCTGGTTTCAGGACACGTTTATTGGTAATCTACTCAGACTTATTAATACTATGCGACCCTCAGCATCCACAAGTACAGGTAACCTTTCTGATATGTTTATATACTAATACACTGTACGACAACTATGTATATTCTGTTAAACGTTATCTTCTCTGCTGCGTGTGACAGCTCATCAGTCAGAGACAAAGCCAAAGAGTGGAAAGGATATCCTGAAAGACAAGTTCCCAGCTCTATGTAAACCAGATCATCCTGCGTGGAGAGTAAGACATTGTTATTAGTATTCTCTATAACAGAAAATGTTACTTTTTGTTAGAAATACATAATATTTCAGGCGTTATGGAGCGGTTGTAACTCATTATTATCCCCCCTTCAGATTCCACCATGCCACCCAGAAAAAGAAGATGACGCGCAGGTGGCAGCAGCAGCCATGAAGGAGCTGGAGATGCTTATGCCTAACTTCTGTGGAACAAGCTCTGATGATAGGTACACATTTTGTACTAAAAGTGTGATTGTTGTTTGGAAAATGTAAAAGTTAATGATATATTTTTAATCAAATCGTCTCTTTATAAAAAAAAAAATCCTTTTCTCTCCTCGCCTGCTCCTCAGGGCCGACAGGAATTCGGACGCTCCCAGAAGTCGAGACGCAGACAGGCAGACCGGACGCCGGCGAAGTCGCTCTCGCTCCAGATCAAGAGATCGAGACGGAGACGCAAAGCCCGCGCACAAAAGGAAACGGGTGTGGAGCGACCACCCGCCGAGCCCTCGCCGAGACGGCGGCAACAATAACGCCGCCAACAACAATAACAACGACAACAAGAAACGGGCGTCGCGCTGGAGCGACCATCCGCCGAGCCCTCGCAGAGATGCCAACAACGCCGCAAACGATAACAACAGCGCCGCCGACAACGACAACAAGAAGGATGAGAGAGACTCTGACCGCTGGCGGGACAGACTTGTGGATCGGCCTCCGCCGGAGGAGCCCGTCGTAGGCGACGTCTACAACGGCAAGATCAGCAGTCTCATGCAGTTTGGCTGTTTTGTGCAGCTGGAGGGCCTCAGGTCAGTCTGCCGAGAGTCTTCACAATGAGAGGGATGTTTTTTTAAATCCTGCTTCTTCTTTGTGTGGCTAGTAATAATGGACGGAAGGAATGGCTGCAGGTCTCCCTGTTGTTAAACGTCAATCGTCAACCACTAGAATGCCTGATGTGTTGCATTCAGATTAGTTCTTTTCCCAGCCTATCGTGTTGTTATGGTGACCGCATCTGGATGCTGACCTGTAGTGTGCCAACTGTCCGCAGGAAGCGCTTCGAGGGCCTGGTGCACATCTCCGAGTTACGCAAAGAAGGCCGCATCGCCAACGTGGCGGATGTGGCCACCAAAGGCCAGAAGGTGAAGGTCAAAGTTCTGTCCTTCACCGGAACCAAAGCCAGCCTCAGCATGAAGGTGAGTCTCCTATAAAAGGTCCGAGGGGAATGTGGTTTGTACGCTCCACCTTCGGGAATCCTGAGGAATGGTTCACCGTGAAGGAACCGGTTGGTACACGATACCGAATAACTCGCTGGTCATTAGTTAGTAATGAAGGTGAATCATGAATGATGCACTGTTCCCCTTTTTTAGGCAATAATAAGTTAAAAAGCACAACTCATGTCACCGTTATACTAATGCACACATGAAATAGCAAAAAGCAGTTTGAATCGCATCTGATATGGTATTTAGTTTCCTTTTAAATTTTGGCAATAACTAAGTGCTCACTGGTGTTTACGTTGCCAGGATGTGGACCAGGAGACGGGGGAGGACCTGAACCCCAACCGGAGGAGGAACCTGGACACCGGAGAGGACGCCATGAGGAACCCAGACCGGCCCGTCGAAGCATGCCTGGTGGAAGTAGAGGAGAACCCGCTGGAGCGCAAACGGCTCGCCAAAATCACCGACCTCGAAAAATGGGAAATCAAACAGGTATTCATTCATTCACCCGATGTGTCGATTAGGTGTGACGAGTGACGTCTTCCGTGGCAGTTCAAAATAAATAAATGCCGTTCCGTTTAGATGATCGCCGCCAACGTGCTCCCGAAGGAAGAGTTCCCAGAATTCGACGAGGAGACGGGAATCCTTCCCAAGATGGATGACGATGAAGGTAAAGCTCGCCCCCTTTTCTCACGCTTCTCCGAGAGAGGGATGCCTCCTCGTTGACGGTTCGCTCCACAGACGAAGAGTTGGAGATCGATCTGGTCGAAGAGGAGCCGCCGTTCCTGAGGGGACAGACCAAGTTCAGCACCAACATGAGCCCGGTCAAGATCGTGAAGGTATTCAATACGCGTCAAACAATATATGAACGAGTTGCATCTTTCAATAACCGGCATAACACCTCAATAGCACGATAAAAAATATAAATGGACTTTCAGAATTGTTGCCCTTTTTGTAGGCGTGTGTGTGTGTGTGTGTGTGTGTGTGTGTGTGTGCGTGTGTGTGTGTGTATGTGGAGGGGGGATACAGTTTGTGACTCATTATAGAAACATTGATTTTAAATGGAATTTTGATAGGGCAAATGAGAAGATGTCTCAATATGTTGTAAAATAGTAATAAATACAATTTTGAAGCCTCGGCTCTCGGGTTAAAGCCTAATGTATTAAAATGCATCAATTCATTCTGATAATGGCCGCAGGTTTAGAAATTTGGGGTTTTAATAGGGAAATGTTTGAGCGTAATAGTTTGAGAGTTTGTGTTTTGGCCGTTTATTATAGACTTATTATTACATTACATCCTTACATTTTTGTATTCAGTTTAAATGATGTCATCGCCATTAACGCAGCCAAAAATAATCCCCAAAATGGATGCATTAGGTGCCGATATAGTTCCGTAGATGAACTTCGGTAACTTGTCTCTACTCCTGTTTTCCCTGTGCCCATCAGAACCCAGACGGCTCGCTCTCCCAAGCCGCCATGATGCAGAGCGCCCTGTCCAAGGAGAGGAGGGAGCTGAAGCAGACGGCCCGTGCAGCCGAGATGGACTCCATCCCCACCGGCATCCACAAGAACTGGATCGACCCGATGCCCGACTGTAAGGGACCCGCTCGGCCGAACAATCGCTCACCCGGAAACTCAATTCAAGGGCAAAATCAATCAATATGTCGCGTGTCAGAGATTTAAAATGAAATTGAACCGCCGGGCTTGTGCCAGGCCCATTACACTGTGACATTGTTTCCCTGGGCACGGCTGGAGATGGTTATCTAGCTTCCCCATGAGGTCGCCCGGCGCGCTGACTCATAATGCAATGGGACTCGGCCTTCCGCGGCCCGAGGGGACGGCGGGAGCTTTTTACAAGTTCGCTACCTCCCGACTCGGAGCGCGACGCTCCTCGGGATGACGGACTCGATATTGCCGCAGTTCATCTCGATTAAAACTAATCGGAGGGGATCTTGCAGGAAACTTAAGGCCGGTCCTGTTCCTCTCCCCTGCAGATGAAGGGAGGCAGATTGCCGCCAACCTGCGGGGCCTCGGCGCCTTGCCGGCCGATCTGCCGGCGTGGAAGCGGTACGCCTTCGGAGGGAACCAAGTGTCGTACGGCCAGAGGACCGAACTCTCCATCCTGCAGCAGAGAGAGATGTTGCCCATTTTCAAGCTCAAGGACCAGCTGGTTCAGGTACAGTACACTCACGGGTCAGTTTGGGGATGTTTTTCGTATATAACACGTCTGTTTTTAAGACTCGTGGGGAAAGAAGCATCCAGGTTACACATTGATGGGTTTGCTCCACTGCTTTGTAGAGATTTATAGATATTTTAGATGTCTCCTTAGTTCACTAAAAGGTAGCATCAGATAATGCCTCTTTTGCATATTTAAAAATACAATTTCAGAAAACTTGTAATACAAAAATAATTGTTTCAATATAAGTAGTTCAACTGTGGGAAGTTTCATCGTGATATTTATTAATGTAATTAATTCATGTTTTCCCTTTTCTCCTGAAGTGTTTCCCTTTACGCTCAATGTTGGGAATGTAATGATAACAAATAATATATTTATTATAATAAATAATACACTGTTTGTTTAGCACTTTTCATACGAGAAAGGCAACACAATCTGCTTTATGAAATGGAAATAGACGCAGAAGGAGCGTTACAAACTGGGAAAGAAGTCTAATTTAAAATAAGTAATTAATAAGTAAACAGACTACATTTTAAAATAATGAAATGATGCATAGAGGACAAATGCATCTAATAACGATATAAAAATCTGTACTTAAATTTCCCACATCAATACCATCAAAAGGTTGTTATTATTATTATTATTATTATTATTATTATTATTATTATGATTAGGGTCCACGTACAGTTAAAATATAAATGTCACAGATTGTAGCTACAGCTAATTTGCATCTGCATTCCCTTAAGAGACAATAACAAACATAAAACAATAACAAACATAAAACAATAAACATAAAACAATAACAAACGGTACAGGATAAGACGCACTATAACAGTACATGTGGTAAGAAGAACATAAAATACACACAATGCAAAGCTACAGTACAGCACTTTAAAAGTAAGGAGTAAAAAACATTAAAAGTAAGTAATACGTAGTAATGTTGCTCCTTGAGTTCACCGGTGACCAGCTTTAACTGATCTTTTAGATATTTTTCGAAGGTGCCGATAGAGCTGCAGATCTCCGTCTCCAACGAATCCTTTCTCTCTCCGCAGGCCGTCCACGACAACCAGATCCTGATCGTGGTGGGAGAGACGGGCTCCGGTAAGACCACGCAGATCACTCAGTACCTGGCGGAGGCGGGCTACACCGCCAGGGGGAAGATCGGCTGCACGCAGCCCCGCCGCGTGGCCGCCATGTCCGTGGCCAAGCGCGTCTCCGAGGAGTACGGCTGCCGTCTGGGTCAGGAGGTGAGGGATCGCCTTCGTCTGGACCAGAGAGAGACCATAACCGCTCCTCCCTCCTTCCTGTAACATGCGTTGGATCTTCTTTCTTTCTTTTTTACTCCAGGTGGGTTACACCATCCGCTTCGAGGACTGCACCAGCACGGAGACGGTGATCAAGTACATGACGCACGGGATGCTGCAGAGGGAGTGTCTGCTGGACGCCGACATGAGCCTGTATTCCCTCATCATGC
Source organism: Liparis tanakae (assembly GCA_036178185.1). NCBI lineage: Eukaryota > Metazoa > Chordata > Actinopteri > Perciformes > Liparidae > Liparis > Liparis tanakae. Next base: position 9,392,499 of record CM070105.1, read on the forward strand.
TGGATGAGGCCCACGAGAGGACCATCCACACCGACGTGCTCTTCGGACTTCTCAAAAAGGTTTTTAAAATGATTTTATTTATTTGAGGAATATCAACAACGCTTTCTTTTCTCCACACACCGTAAGTTCCTCTGTCTCTTTTTAGACGATACAGAAGCGCAAAGACATGAAGCTGATCGTGTCCTCGGCCACGCTGGACGCCGTGAAGTTCTCCCAGTATTTCTACGAGGCGCCCATCTTCACCATCCCGGGGAGAGCTTTCCCGGTGGAGGTCCTGTACTGCAAGGAGCCCGAGACGGACTACCTGGACGCCAGCCTCATCACGGTCATGCAGATCCACCTGATGGAGCCGCCGGGTACGCTGGTGTACAAGAAACCTCAACACAAGTCTCTGTGGGGGGGGGGAGTGATGGAAGTGATCTTGCATGTGACCAAATGTGTGCGTGCAGGCGACGTCCTGGTGTTCCTGACGGGACAGGAAGAGATCGACACGGCCTGTGAGATCCTGTACGACAGGATGAAGTCGCTGGGGCCGGATGTCCCTGAACTCATCATTCTGCCGGTTTACTCCGCCCTGCCCAGCGAGATGCAGACCAGGATCTTCGACCCGGCGCCCCCGGGCAGCAGAAAGGTGTGATATATGATTTAAATATATATATCTTTTTTTCTTTTTTTTCTTCTTCTTCTTCTTCTTCTTCTTCTTCTTCTTCTTTCAATTAGTTTTAATTAGATCTAAAAAGGGTTGATACATGTCTGATCCTCCCGGGCGCCACCAGGTCATCATCGCCACCAACATTGCCGAGACGTCGCTCACCATCGACGGCATCTACTACGTGGTGGACCCCGGCTTCGTGAAACAGATCGTGTATAACAACAAGACGGGCATCGACCAGCTGGTGGTGACGCCCATATCACAGGTAACGTCAACGCTGGGATGGACATGCAGGGGGCGGGGGGGAGACCGACCGACCAACACAAACCCTTAAAGGACACATGGTGTTCATTTATTTCAATGACAACCACAGAGTGTGCACGTTTGTCCCTGCAGTGGATTGTTCTTGGCTTTTCATGGAACTTGTCCAAAGTCTCTCGATATGGGAAGTCGGAAACATCTGGCCCATTCATTGAGCTCCGCCAAGATGGTCTCCTTGCAGCCTCTTGCGGATGTCTGTCTTGACCCGCAAATACCTGAACTGTCAGGCTTTAAATGTGATAGCTGAAAGCTTAAAATAGCCTAATGGGAGGGGAAACACTGACATTGTGTTTGCTATAAGATGAGATGAGGCTTTAATGTCTCAAACAAACAAACAAGACCGGATCTCCTGTTTTAGTTAAGGCAACATATCAGAATGCAACAGTTCCTCTCCACTGCCCATCGTACAAGCCGCCCTCACACAAAGGGTCTTCTCGAAACGCCTTTCCAGGCCCAGGCCAAGCAGAGGGCCGGTCGAGCCGGCCGAACGGGCCCCGGGAAGTGTTACCGGCTCTACACGGAGAGGGCCTACAGGGACGAGATGCTGACCACCAACGTGCCCGAGATCCAGAGGACCAGCCTGGCCAGCACCGTGCTGTCCCTGAAGGCCATGGGCATCAACGACCTGCTGTCCTTCGACTTCATGGACTCTCCTCCCATGGAGACCCTGATCATCGCCATGGAGCAGCTCTACACTCTGGGCGCTCTGGACGACGAAGGCCTGCTCACGCGGCTGGGCCGAAGGGTGAGGAGGACGGGGACGCGGCACGGCGTCCTTTACTCGTTTGATCCGTGCACCGCGTGTTCTGATCTTCGCTGTGTCTGACTCCCATCTGTCTGCGTGGTCCAGATGGCCGAGTTCCCCCTGGAGCCCATGCTGTGCAAGATGCTGATCATGTCCGTCCACCTGGGCTGCAGCGAGGAGATGCTGACCATCGTGTCCATGCTGTCGGTGCAGAACATCTTCTACAGGCCCAAGGTTTGTGGCGCACGACGACACCACGACATCACTGTTAAAGCTTCTGTGAGCCGACGTGCATCAAGAGACACGAGATGCGACGCTCCTCTTCCCTCGTTCAGGACAAACAAGCGTTGGCGGACCAGAAGAAGACAAAGTTCTTCCAGCCGGAGGGCGACCACCTGACGCTGCTGGCCGTGTACAACTCCTGGAAGAACAACAAGTTCTCCAACCCCTGGTGTTTCGAGAACTTCATCCAGGCCCGCTCCCTGAAGAGAGCTATGGACATCCGCAAGCAGATGCTGAGCATCATGGACCGGTGGGTGAAGCTCCACCGCGGCGCCCTTGTTGCATTACGGCGTTTGTTGAGATTGTTGAGAATGAAAACACGTGCCACGCTGACCTCGGAGTAATCACTGGAGCCGTAAACATATGAAGCAATGTGTGTACATGTGGGCCAGAGCCGGAGGGAAAACACACACGGCATTTAACTTGAGTCTGACATTATTTAACGACACTCGCTTTTCCTCCAGACACAAGCTGGACGTGTTGACCTGCGGCCCCGCGACCATGCGGGTCCAGAAGGCCATCTGCAGCGGCTTCTTCAGGAACTCAGCCAGGAAGCACCCGCACGACGGGTACCGCACCCTGATCGACCAGCAGGTGGTGTACCTCCACCCGTCCAGCACGCTCTTCAACCGGCAGCCCGAGTGGTGAGGCTTCTTCAATTGATGTACAGATTATGAAGTAAAACTTCAAAGTGTTGAAACTATAATTTGAGCATTTATTGTAGTTCTAACATGTTTGGGTTCTTTTTACTGTTATGACTTTTAAATCCTGAAAGTAATTTGTGACTAGAACTGCATAAGTAGTACTGAATATTCTGCTCGTTATACTCTATTACACTGGTTCTGAAATGGGGGCACGTGAAGGCCCTCTCGGGGGTACGGGAGATTTGTTCAAAGCATATTTAAAATGAGCATCCATGAAAAAAAGCTTTTGAAAATAGTTGTTTAATAAATATTCAATAAAATATAAATGAAAGTTCATGAACTGAATTGTATATATTATATAAAAAATGCTGCGTATTAAATCTTTTTTCAACCCACAATGCTTTGCACTGGTCAGGGGATAAAATAATAATTAATAATAATAATAATTAATAATAAAATAAAAAAATTAGAATAAATAAATAAAAATATTTCACGAGGTACATCACAAAAATAAATTGAGAAGCTGCTCTATTAAATCCATTAAATGTTCTCTAGGAAACTGTATTATCTTTGTGGGCCACAACATGTGTGGGATGTTTTAAACAGAGAGAAGAAGAGAGCCGCGGCGTGATGGCGGTCCAATGAGCGGCGGGCGGTCCCGATGCTTCACGGCTGTGTTTCTCTGGTCCCTCAGGCTGGTGTACCACGAGCTGGTGCTGACCACCAAGGAGTACATGCGGGAGGTGACCACCATCGACCCGCGCTGGCTGGTGGAGTTCGCGCCGGCCTTCTACCGAGTCGGCGACCCGACGCGCCTCAGCCGGCAGAAGCGGCAGCAGAAACTGGAGCCGCTCTACAACCGCTACGAGGAGCCCAACGCCTGGAGGATCTCGCGGGCGTTCAGGCGCCGCTGACCGTCTCGTGGACCGGCCGGCCGCACTGGGCCGACGGGGAAGAGCGGAGTGACCGAGACATTTCATTTGGTTGTTTGGCCAAACCTGGATGATCCGCTTCAACCTCCATCGGTTTGTTTTTTGACATGTGATATTCTAGAGTAATGTTTTCCGGCCTTGTTATGTCTACTGAATATATTCCACATATTTTGTAATAATAAAGAATAGTTTTTCGTGATTGCCGATAAACTCTGGATGCGTTTTTATTCGTTGCTGCCTGCTAATGGAGTATTGATTCAATGTGTGTGCTAAGCGTTAAAGAAATGAGGATTTACGGGAAACGAGCATCTGCTGAAGAAACTCAGAAGTTGACTCTGTATTTTTAAGCAATGGCTGCAAACTTAAATACACGGTTTGAAGGAGATGATTCCCCAACAGTGTGATGGAGAGGAATAATGAGCAGCTTATAAAACATCGTAACAACTACTAATGACAATCAAAGCAAACACTGATCATGAAAGTACAATAATGTATTTCCCTATTCAAATTTGGTACTTTTATGCAAAAACAAAAAGGGGCAGTACGGTTTGTGGTTTGCAGTTAGAGGACAAAGAGGTTTTGTTTATTTTCGGGAATTTTCAATGAAACTAAATACGAATACAGTTTAGTTTTTTCTGTAGTTATTTATACTTTTACATTTGGCCCATCAACAATCTACTTTTCATAAAAAATGTAGGGAACATTTATTATACTATTCGCCTTTTGTTCTTTTCTTTTGAAATACCATAATGTGACTTTTTTGACTTTCTATGCCATAAACACCCTAAATTTTTTATTTTTTACATACAAAACTCGTGATTCTTTTCTGCATTCATTAATTTAATATACTACAGACAGTTTTTAGACATAGTATACTGAACTTTTTAGTAATACTATGAATTCTATGCTATACAAAATATACAATGACATGTTCTCAACTTAGTATGGTATAAAGAATGTATTATTTATAGAAAACCTTTTAGTGCCTCATCACATAAAAACAGGAAAGAATAGTCTCGACTTCCATGTGGGTATTATTATGGGTATTTATTACGCAATCTCTCCAACCACAGTCATGTTTATGGATCAAATAGGCCTCCGGTGTGAGTAGAATGCAGCTCTTAAAAACATAACAAAACAAAACAAAAAATCCCAAATGATGAGATTAATTTAAAACAAAAAAAACGCCATAGCCTTATATACAAGTGGATGGGGTGGGCATGTGCAAGAGGTGCATGGGCTTTCAGGGTGTGTATGATGATGGGTCAGTACGACGGGAAGATTTTCTGAAGGTGGAAGAAAGGAAGGAAGGAAGGAAGGAAGGGGGAGGGGGGGGGGTGGCTTTAGTACATGTAGCCTTTGGAGTAGGGCTGGGGGCCCATGTTTTGGGGGGCTTGTTCCGTGGCGTAGGGCCCGCCCTCGTCCAGGTGGGACAGGGGCACCGTGTCCTCCTCGTTGACGTAGCGCTCAAACTCGGCCTTCAGGCTGGGCCGCTGATTGTCGGGGAAGGCCAGAGAGATGAGCGCCTCGGGCTCGCACACAAACTTGTAAACGTAGCGCTCACCGGCCACCTGGAGAGGGAGAGGGAGAGGGAGCGGCTTGAGTCACAGGAATACATGGAAACACATGGTTTGGGTCTGAAGCCAACCCTGATTTAAAGAAGCTGTGCACAAGAAATAGTTTTGACCCACTCACTTAAAAAAGAAAATGAATATTAATATATATAGATATATATATATCTATATATATGTATATATATATATATATATATGTATATGAATGAATATACAAACAAGTACATTTAGCGCTGTGTCTCTTACAGTTGCTTATAAGTGCTTTACTATGAAAGAAATGGAGGCTAGTTCCCAAAAATGTAAATATTTCTTAAATAAACTCAGTTATGTCTCTTTGTCTTTTAGTTTCTTTTAATTTGTTCTTTTTTATTTTTGTGTTACTATGTGTTTATTATGTTTTTTTTTATCTAAATGTGATTCACCTGGTTAAATAAAGGTGTAAAATAATAATATGGCTTTATATATTATAATAATAATAATAATAATAATAATAATAATACGGCTTTATATATAATAATAATAATAATATGGCTTTATATATAATAATGATAATAATAATATAGATTTATATATAATACTAATAATACGATTAACAATAATAATTATTATTACAATAATAATGGCATACTATACAATAAGAATTTTATGGCACCTTTTTGTATATTGTATATATACTCCACTTTATGGCAGACATTTATATTCTTGGTGCGTTGTTGTGAATACCCAGCTGTGCCAACACTAATTTACAACCAGGAAACCCCTAATGACTTGAACTGATGAGTAAATGACTAAAAGCCATTAGTTACATATATATATATATATATATATATATATATATATATATATATATATATATATATATATATATATATCCTTTAGAAAAGCATGCTATAATAAAGTGGTACCAGTTATCTAGTTATGATACTATGAATACATAAGGAAGAAGACTTTAGCAATTTATCATTTAAAAACACATTTGAAATGAACCTGCTGCAGTTATTATAAACACACACAGGAAAGACATGCATGGCCCCTAAAATCTGCATAACTTTAAGATGACATCATCTCAGAACAAGGACACATGATGGCTGCTGCGTGCTGTACCTTCTGCATGATTCCCTTCTCATAGTAGTAGCGCAGGGAGCGGCTGAGCTTGTCGTAGTTCATGGCCGGACGGTTCTTCTGCATGCCCCACAGCCGGGCAACCTGAGACGGGGGGGAGGAAATGTCTGTGGTTACACTCCTGGCTCAGTCCAGCTTTGGTGAGGCTCATTTTGTTTTTTAAAGGAGAGTGGTGATTTGCATGCGTTTGAAGGGCTTTCGGACACAGCCCTTCTCATATGACACGTCAACAAAAGAAAAGTGTCGGCGGCAGCATTTTTATTATGAATCCAGAATTGAATATCCCCCCCCCCTAAAAAGAAATCACATTTTAGACAGCTTGTGTGTATTTCCCCTGCGTGACCACTAGGGGGTCGTCTGTGGCAGGCCAACGCCTCCTCTCTCTGGCTCTCTCAACTCTACACGGCGTCAACACGCCAACATCCAGGGGCGACTCCCCCCCCCCCCTCCCCCCCATCCCCCACATGTGGATTCACTTCCTTTTTATGTAACTCATTACCACTTGAATGCAACCAGTGTCCCACAGTGTTCACGGGGAACTCAGAGGCGCGGCTGGTCGCTCGCTACCCGACGCTGAACTGTCGGCGGGACGACGGGGGCCTCGAACTCTTGATGGGAGACGAGCGTCGAAAAGGGAAGTCAATCAAACAGGGGAACCGACAAACCTCCCAGATGGTGGAGGAAAAGCGTAAAGCGGGGAGGGGTGGGTGGGTGGGGGGGGGGGGGGGCACTGAGATTCATGACTCAGGAGGAGACAGGTTGTATCCCACTGTGGCCATCCAGCCAGCAGCCCTGTTTGATCTCTGAGTGTGCTCTCAGCCCTAATTGCTCTTGTAAAACTCTTACCCCCCATCCATTTTTAATGTACAGTGAGAAGATAATGGAAAACACAGTATAGACCTCTGCGTGTGAGGACCCACCCAAACGGACGCTGGCTGCCTCGTCCAATCAAGTTGCTTGATTTAAACGGCGTCGAGAGAAAACAACAATATATATATATATATGTGTATAAAAATGACTCGACTACAACGTGAAGAGGCGAGGGACAACGGGGGTCGGGGGGGGGGGGTGATGGTGCAACGCGCTCGTCCTTCATTTATCAAGCCAGCGTTTGGCGTGTTGAATAATGAATGTGGGACTAATGGAAGACGGATAACAGAATACACCCGAGAGGAAAGTGGCCAAATCTCACTTCTAAATCTCTTCTTCTAATCTAGGTAGCGCCTAAAAAGCCGGCTAACGTCAAATCATTCGAAGAACAACTCCCTCATCAGATTCATATCGACGTTGTGATCTCTATCGACACTTCAGGGGTGCCGGTGCTTTTTAAAGCGCCGTCCCTCTGAGATGATGGGAAGACAGGTTTGATAGAAAGAGGCTAAAGATTTGTTTGATGTTGTTGTGTCGGGTAGACACACATGCAATCGGGCCTAAAGACGCCCGCTTCAGAAGTCGCAAAAGTCGCAAAAGTCTCCATACAGGTTAAATGCTGTGATAAATCAAAGAAAGTCTACATTGCTCCAAAAAAAAAAAAGAACATTTAAAAGACGGTTTCCGGACTAACCTCTTCCGGCTCGATGAGCTTGAACTCCATGCCGCGGCCGGTCCAGGCGATGAAGTGGGCGTTACCCGGGTCGTCCAGCAGGGCCACCAAGAACTGCCAGAGCTGCAAAGAGCCACGGCGCTGGTAAGGTGCGCCCTCGCGAAAAACTCCGCCCCCTTCCTGCTTCACCTCACCTAGGAGGAGGAGACGAGACCAGACGTCATTTCATGGAACACGTGATCGCGAATGTCTCTCGAGCGTCTCCGGAGTTTTGCTTGTCACAGACACAAAGTCATTGATACGTGTTGTGCACTTTAATCTGCGTCTTCACGTCGGAGTTCAAACGTTTCTCGTTTGACCAACGAGGACATTTCGACCAGCTGGAGGAACTCTCCGACTCAGTGGCGCCAGAACTCGTGTTTGCATATAGTGACGTAAACTGAATCAAATGGTTATTAACTACCGCTTATCAAATGGACCGATAAAAAAAGGGCATGGAAATAGGACATAGGAAATAGGACATAGGAAATAGGACATAGGAAATAAAAAAAAAATAGGAAATACTTTTTTTCTTGATGAACACTGTGATGAACATAAAACCAAGTGATTGCCTCCCGCAGGTAAGTGGACACTGATTGGTTGCGGGTTGTTTACCCGTCACCGGATCCGCGGTACACAAGTGACGGAACGTGAGACGCTCAGCTCGGTTACTTAACGCTGCCGGTCCTCAAAGAACTCGCACACTTCGCTGGTCACCGGCGGCGCTGACGCCCTCGGGCTCTACTCCCAATCTGCTTTGGCGTCAGTCACCAGCAACACCTCCCACCACAGGGGGGTTGGGAGGGGGTGGGTCGTGTGTGTGTGTGTGTGTGTGTGTGTGGTGGGGGGGGTCTCTCTTCCCACCGTGACACGGGAGTCGAAGCCCTCTCAACCGAGCTGCCGGGGACTCGAGGGCCCCGTGCAGCCGCCTCCCACGGGACCACGGCGGGAGAGAAACTCGAGACACCTGAGCAACACCTCGCCAAGTGGGCTGCGGTGGGGAAATTACATTCTGAGGGGGGGGGGGGGGTGCAGCTGGCTCACCTTCAAACTTCTCTGGAACCACACGGGAGTCATTTTCAAACAGATAGCCTGGGAGACAAAGGGAGAGTTGTGTTAGTTTCAAGGGGCCTCGAACTCAGCACGGCAAGGTTGTTCATTCGGGATCCGGGCCAAGATCCGAAAGAACCGCCGGCGACACGACGCGAGGATCCGGTCACGCTCCGAGGAACGTTGAGCCGAGGAGCGTGCGCTTGGCTTTTTGCTTTTTGTTTAAAAATAAAGTAGGAAATAGCACTTTCAGTCGCATGGAAAGGATTTTATGTTTGGAAACGTTCTAAAAATCGACTTCTTTTGCTCCCGTTTTCAGGGCCGTTATTATGGTGACAGACTTAGGAGTCACGAAGTCGGCCGGTGGACGAGAAGAAGTGGAATTACACAAAATGAGAGTGAAGGGAAAGATTGTTTTCTTTTTTTGTAGAGGAAATACTGTGTTTTTTTTCCCAGGAGTAATGTTTATTCAGGGATTCTTGAGGCGGGGGGGGGGGGGGGGGGGGCAAGAAACACTGCCAATGGAAACATACACACGCCGCTGGTTAGCCAATGGAAACACGGACACTCGGCGCTGGTTAGCCAATGACCGCAGAGATCTGACCAAGGAAGATAAAGCATCGCAGAGCAGATTGGAAACATGCAGCTGAAATACTGACATCACGACGAGGCCTCCAACTGGGAAACCGCCAACCAAGGTCGGGGAAATATCAATGTTTTCACAATAAAAGTCCCATGGTGGGTGAAATATGATTGCTTTTCACAATAAAAGTCCTATGGTTGCTGGAATATGAATGCTTTTCACAATAGAAGTCCCATGGTGGGTGAAATATGAACTTTTTCACATTAAAAGTCCTATGGTTGTTGGAATATGAATGTTTTTCTCACAATAAAAGTCCCACGGTGGGTGAAATATGTATGTTTTCAAAATAAATGTCCCACATTTGGTGGAATATGAATGTTTTCATAATAAAAGCCCCACGGTTGGTGGAATATTAATGTTTTTTTACAATAAAAGACCCATGGTTGGTGGAATATGAATGTTTTCACAATAAAAGCCCCACGGTTGGTGGAATATGAATGTTTTTTACAATAAAAGTCCCATGGTGGGTGAAATATGTGGGCGGCTGTACTGGGGTAAGGGGGTCCTGCAATCACAAAGTCATCGGTTCGATACCCGCTCTCCCCATTAGTTGCAAGTCAAAGTGTCCTTGAGCAAGGCACTGAACCCCCAGTTCCTCCCTGGGCACTTCACTGCAGCCCACTGCTCCTTAATAACTAAGGATGGGTTAAATGCAGAGAATACATTGTGTTGCTTCTGTACCTGTACTCTGTGCAATGATAATAGATTGAATCCAATCCAAATATGAATGTTTTTTCACAATAAAAGTCCCGTTACCTTCATTGCTTTGCTGGGGGTTTGGGTAGCCCTCGTTGTGGTGGTATATAGAGGGACAGCCAGGCACATCTGTAACGGAACACAAACAACTACAGGTCACATTTTTATTGATTTAAAATCACTTAATCGTCTTTCGCAAATTTCCACAGTGAAAGAAAAAGTTGACATTTTGAGCCTTTGTGTTTTGTCAAGCATGCATTTAATTTGCTGGACCGTAAAGTGCTGACGAGGGGTTGATCGTCAGAGAATAATCACTTTTGGAGATTCCAGTAAACCAAAAAACAAAAATGATTGCTTACTCAGCCAATATCAGCTTGAGAAAGTGTGTATATATAATATATATATTATATATTTAGTGTTCGCCTTTGAGCAAGGACAAACGTTGCATTTATCATATCGCCTCTCTTGTCTCGGCCGATATTTTTAGGCCATGAGCGAGCGCCCTCACCAGACCAGAGCGGTGCGACGGTATACAGTGTCTGCACTGTATCTGGGCACTATTGACCGACTCAAATAGGCGCATTCACCGAAATAGATTTCATATTCCTCCTCATGAACCTTCAGGCACAGCTCTCTGCGAGCTGGAACACGTATTAATGTTACGAGCAAAGACTTTTCTTTGTGGTCCACATCCTGAGATCGCGCTGCTCTCCTCGTTTTTTTTTTTTTTTTTTTTGCTTTGGCTGTCTGTGAATAACATTTAAAAAAGGTGTGACACCGATTCTTCTATACGCCGTCGCCTCTTTCATGTGTCGTCCGTCAACCGTAGGAAATAGACGAAGGGGGAGCATAAAAAACAGAAAAGGTGCAGCTCTGGGCCTCCGGCGCAGGCCGTGACTCACTCCTGGGGAATGCAGCTGCAGCTCTGTGACTGTGATAAGATGCCACAGGGGAAAAAATCAACCCCCGCGCCCCCCACACACACACACACACTCGATCGCACTGTAAATAATATGTCTGCGAGCGTCGGCAGACTCCCACGAGGGAGTGATCGGCAGATTGGGTGTGAGAGCGGCGGGTTAATTGTGCACTGAGTGGCGTGACCAGTCTGTGTCTTTATATGCAACACAATAGCGGTGATTAAGACAATTTGTGTGTGAGAACTCGTCTCGGCCTCAAGCCGGCTCTCTAAATGGGACGCGAGACTTTAAAAGGCGTTCGGCTCTCATTGTTCACGGTGAAAGGGAACGCCGGTGTTGTTGTCTTTACAAGCCGTTTACGTCAATCCACGTTAAGTACCGTTTCCCCGTGTCATGGCCGTAACCTCGCGGCTCGGGACAGCTTCTTTTGGTCGTTGTTGTGAATCGGCAGCAAATAAACAATTCGGTAATCTGTCTTCATGAGTCAAGGTTTGGTTTTCCGGGTGCATTTACAAACTAAAGACACAAACAATCCAATTAACTGCTTGAAAAAAAAGATATATTGTATATTTAGACTGCTAATTACACTTTCACTACGTCATTAGAATGGTGACGCTTTTCTGTTCAACTTTTTAAAGATGGCCTGTAACCAATACATGTTGTTATACATATATATATATATATATATATATATATATATATATATATATATATATATATATATATTACCTCATACCTCATTACCTCATTGTGGCGGAGCCATCTACGAACACAACGATAAACTCTGATCTTTTACTCATATCTGAGACCCTTCTGAAACTCCACCAAATTCAACTTTCTCCTCCACCCAGCTGTTATCCACAGAAAAACATCCTTTTGTACTCCCCCCCCCCCCTCTCTCTCTCAAGGCTGCTTGATTCCTATTGTCCTATCTCCTTATCCAAAAGGCGCAGGTATAAAAACAAGAGAGTGTAAATAATTAGGTCGCTGTTTTTTACTCTGCATTAAGCATGCTGCTCTGTGGGCCGTGTGAGCGCTGAGGCCTCTGGGCGCCATGGCGTCGGCCCTCTGGGCGCCATGGCGTCGTCCCTCCAGCGGCTCTGATGCAGGTGACCGAGGTGACCGAGGACGCTTTGCTCGCCCAGTGCTACACTTCTCTCCCTGTTGCTTTGGACTCAGAGAGGCGAGCGGAGGAGCTGCTCTCTGTGCTCTCCAGAGTGGTTCAGCTCGTTGTCAAAGCGCCTGCGCTGGCTACCCCACCCTGTAACCCCCCATCCCTCCCTATCTCCCCCCCCCCCCAAATCCTCCCCTCACCCTCTCCCAAAGCCCGGCCAGTGAGGGGTTCGGGTTACTGCGGCCACGCTCATTTTTCCATTATGAGTTCATCTGCCTGCAGAAAAAGGAAGCCGCTGGTGCAACCTGAGACCCTGGAGCACTCCACCGGGGACTCTAGTCTTTCCAGTGCCCTCCATTTTCTCAATGAAATTCCTCTGCCTCTCTCTCTCTCTCTCTCTCTCTCTCTCTCTCACACACACACACACACACACACACACAGAGGGAGAGGTGGGGGAAGGAGGGAGGAGTGTAGCTGCAGGAGAACATTTTTCTTTGCTCCTTTTCTTTGCAAAGTGTCAGAGAGTTGAAAGGAGGAGTTCTGGAGGCGGGGAGGGAGCCGGCTGAGGGTGTAGATACAGTGTAGAAGTTTGTTTGCCTTTTGGACATTTTGTTCTTGAGTTAGCTTTGCTCACTGGGGAGGAGTCTGTCTTTTAAAAAAAATATTGAGACAGCTTACGATGCCAAACACTCCTCATGAATCATTTCAACCGTTGTCAGGATCCCAGCTTTAGTGCACAGGTACATGTTGTATTTGATGTTGTGTACACACAGGCGAGGAAACTGATCCATCCGTTTGTCTCTTTGTCTCTACAGTACGATCGGAAACGCACAAATTGCCGTGAGATTTCCTTTTTCGTAGCACCAAACCTCCAGTAACCTCTCAAGTTTATTGAATATCCGTTTCTCCAGCTACAGAATATGATATGTTACTGATTTAACCCTCCTGTTACCTTAAGGGTCAATTTGATCTCATTCAATGTTTAATGTCGATGTTCTTTGGGGTCAATTAGATTTTTGTTTTTCACTGTGTCAAACAAATAAGAAATACACTTTTTAATATATTTAAAGGACTATTTAGGTCATCAAAAAACAAACAAAGTACCTCACACTTAAACTTGGGAAAAAATATGAATTCTAATAATTTTCTGGAGGTTAAAATATTTGAGTAAATGTGAAGGTAACAGGAGGGTTAATAATCAAAAGCTGCCAACCCAATGCTGGTTCCCGCCTCTAAACTAGAGAATTTTATGCATTTGTCCATCTTCAGTCGCGTTCATAAATAAAGACGCATCGTACATTTGTTCGTACACTGCGGTGACGTTGAATCACTCACCAGGCTCGTAGGTGTAGTCTGTGGGCTCCTGCTTCACCATCATGTGGGCTGGCGGGAACCTGTGTTGGTGCGGGTGTGAGTGTGGATGCGGGTGGGGGTGGGGGTGTTGTTGGGGGTGGGGGTGTTGTTGGGGGTGGGGTCCGTGCCCGTGTCCCGGCCCCGCCATGTGAGCCGCCCGCTCGTACAGCGGGTCGAGGTATTCTTGCTTAAAGCTCTGCTGCAGGTAGGGCATGCAGGGGTCGGAGTGCTGCCGATGGTAACCGCCACCCCCGCCTCCGCCTCCGCCCGGACCTCCGCCGGCTCCACTGCTACCATGACCCGCCGGGGCGGAAGGCATGCGCTGGAAGGCCTGGCCTGGTGGCGGGAACTGGGGACACATGGGGTCTCCTGAGGGGCCCTGGTACCTGGAGCTGAGAGATGACGGAGATTCATGAATAATTATGTAATATGAAATACAAGCACGGATGTGGCAAAAAAGTAATGCGCGTGTGTTGAATGTCAATCTCTTGCGACGTGTCACCTGGCGTTGATGGGGTAGCTGTTGCTAGGCAGCGGCTGGGAGGTGGCGGCGGGGTTCATGTAGCCGGCATCGGGCCGTCCGGCCGAGGCAGGTTTGGGGGAGTAATGCTGCTGCATAGGGGACATGGGGGTCCCTGGGCAGGAGCTCTTGGCTCCTCCTGGAGCCCTCTTCTGCTCATAGGCACTGAAACACACCAACACACCCATGAACACACACACACACACACACACACACACACACACACGCAGAAAGGCACATGCAACAGCAGGGCCGTGCCAGGGAGGGTCAAGACAACAAGCTAGGGAGCTGTGTGTGTGTGTGTGTGTGTGTGTGTGTGTGTGTGTGTGTGTGTGTAACAGCATGTGGTCAGTGTTTTTAGACGCGCTGACTTATGCATGACGGCCGAGGAGTTCCGTGTCATTGGACGACGGTCCTTAAGAAGAACGGCCGAATAAAGAAATGAAGTAGTTATCGTTTCACTTGTTGTGCACTTGGTACATGAGAGGATGTCATGAATATTCAGAGAGATAATGAATCAGGCTTTGGGCCCGAATAACATTTAGATTTTCTTTTTTTTAAATTAAGAGCTAAAAAAAAAGAAGGAAGGAAGGAAGTCTGGTATAGACTAAGAGGAGGAAATGAAAAGAACATTTTTATTTGTGCTTAGAAAGCAAAACTGGGACAAAGGATGAAAGAAATAGGAATTCAAAGTATGATTCCCCCAAAATGTTTAAAAGATATCACGAAAGGAACCTATGAACATGTGTTTTGTTTTGTTGTATGGGTTCACCGTCTCTTTTTGTACAGATTGTACAGCCCTCTGAGGTAAAGTTGTAATTTGTGATATAAAATAAACTGAATTGAATTGAAAAAGGTTGAGGGACCAAATAGAAGAGACACCATGTACTCTGTGAGCGGTTACCTGGCATAAAGGCACTGCTCCCCGCTGGAGTAGCTGAAGCTCTGCTTGTGGCTACAGGACTGGCTGGGGTCGGAGCCCGGGCTCTGCGGCTCCTTCTTGATGGTGACTGGAGGGCTGTGAAATGCCACCGCTGCAAGAGACACAACAGACAACAGACATGAGAAGGTTCACACACACACACACACACAAACGGACACATACACAGACGCACACACACATGCTCACACGGGGCTTTATGTGTTCTTTTCTCCGTCAGCCCTGCCCCGATACTATGTTGTCGTTAAGCTCAGATGCAAAAGCAAATACTTCTGTCTGCAAAGGAATCTCCTTTACGTGCCAGACAAAATGCTTATGTGACTGTCAGTGGCAAGACACAGGGCAGCAGACAGACACGTACTCACACACACACACACACACACACACACACACACACTTGCATACACACTGAGGAGATCAGGCGAGCGCAGAAACAACACACGCTCACACACGACTGCATTCCTGCAGTCATCGGGAAGCCCAAAGTGTCCTCGCCCACTTTTCTTTCACTCTTCCAGACACAACAGCAGCCAAAAAACGTCCTCCGCCACAGTCGAGCTTGAAGTAAACAAGTCTACGGGCCAAAGAGAGAGAGAGAGAGAGAGAGAGAGAGAGAGAGTCTGTGGACTGGTGAAAGTGAATGTCACACCTCTGTTGGAGCAGCATCCTTCACAGATTCTGGGTCCCTGTATTCTTTCCTGTCGGTTTCCAGATGTTTTGAGCTTCACTTTTTCAGCCGGCACCAGAAGAACCGATAAAGCCACGTCTACCGTCAAAGTCCAAGACATTAAAAGCAGCATTTCTGCCATTTCATCACCCATTCCCACCCACCCTCTCCTCCCTCCCCTCCCCCAAAGGCATCCATTCCCTCTCCAGGCACAGCGACCTGTCCGTCAAGCTGCTCTGCTGGAGGGGACCTTTGCCTCGACGGCCACAGAAACCACCCAAAGTGGAGCTTCAAACTGTGCCGAGGGCTCGTGTTTATTATGTGAGGGGAGGTTTTCACCCGGAGAACTGTACAGGATGTTTTTCTGGTCCCGACAGGGTAAACAGCAGCAGCTGTGCACCTCCAGCTGGGGAGGCCTGTATTTATGTGCGGCGCGCACAGGCGTGCATGTGTGTGTGTGTGTGTGTGTGTGTGTGTGTGTGTGTGTGTAAGAAATCTCGCCTGAATCTGTGTGTGTGCGGCGGTGAATGTGTGTGTGATTAAGTGTGTATCTGTGTGTGCAGTGGGTGTGGAACTGACGGAGCAGGCCACACTGAAAGCTCAGCCCAGGTAATTACACGCCAACAGCCATTCACAGAAATGTTTTAAGAAGGAGGAGAAAAGTGAATAAGACCAGAGACGACTGCTCCGCTGAGGCGAGAGACAGGAAGCAAAGAAAAAAGCAAAAGGAGGACAAATAGAGGGACCAGAAAGTGAGGTTATGGTGACATAAAACATGAACCGCCTCGAGGATCGGCAGTTATTCTCCAAAGTTGGGTGGAATTAGTTGTTAAAAAAGAGTTCAAATTATGACAATCTCTAAAACTTTTAAGCCATTTGTAAAAAAAAAAAAAAAAAAAAAGGTTGAAAGAAATGCAGTCACATGGTTCTTGCTTCTCAAATATAAAGAAGTGTTTAGTTTATTGTAAATGTAATAATGTGAGTTTGTTAGTTGAAGAAAAACAAGCAAAAATCAGGAGACTGGAAATTAATTGAATTTGTTAATAAAAAGCTTTTTAAAAATCTACTTTATTCTTTTACTGCAGCTATAGTTAATTTGTCAATTTTGTAAAATACATTTATAATTGTTATTCAAATTGAGCATGCAGGATGACACTGGGATCAAACACCTTCAGTGGGTTATCATTCATGAACCTCTAAATAATCTTGTGTGCTCAAACACTCAAAGTGTTTTCATCCGGTGTTTCTACCACTCAGACGTTTATTTCACCGGTTTTATTCTCGTCCATCCTCGAATTGGAACATGCACAAAATGACAAACTGAGTCCAACAACGATCCCGCCGCTCATCATCGTAAACCTTCCTCCCCGTGCGTCTGTACTCACTCTCCCATGGCAGCCAGGCAGGTGAGGAAGTGTTGGCTTTAGCGGAGGATCAGCGGGATTAGAGAGCATTTACCCAGATTTCCCAGACAGACGCGATGGGATTCCAGCCTCCTTTAAGTCTCCGACAGCCCGTCTGCTAGTGCACAGAGGGTGGCACATGACTACCGCTCTAATAATACTAGTGTGTTTGTCTATTGACATTCCCCCCCCTCCTCCTCCTCCTTTCTCTGCCATGGTCATGAACTGCAAACAATATCCTGGGAGAGTGTTCTCTCACGAGGCGGCCAAGTGGAGCCACTAATGCGATCGGCAGGAATATTTCCCTTGATGTGGCTCTCGGTTTATGAGGATGTTCCATTTCAAACAGTCCTGCCTGGGAACGGCGTCAGCTCTCTCTGTGTGTGTGTGTGTGTGTGTGTGTGTGTGTGTGTTTGAGCTATCTGTGCGCGACCTTTCTGGGATATTAATTAATCTGGTGAATGAGCTTCCGGCAGAGTTTTGTGTTTGTGTATTTGGACGGTTTCCAATTAAACGGAGAGAGGGTTGATGCTCCGACTCGAGGTGGAGGAGGAATTAGCGGGAGAATGTTACAACTTTACATACGCTTAGTTATTTAGATTTTTTTCTTCTTTTTCGAATCGCCTCGTGATTTTGATTAAAAACCAATTTGAATAATATTCGGGAGTCTGCAGACATGCTAGACAGGCATGTGCACAGAGAGACCCCCTAGTGGTGCCCAAGCACCTGTCCATTTGCCCTGGATGAGAAAAGTGCCCTTTGTCAACTCTGTCACAAATCATTTTGGGCAATAGGTGCCCCTTTTTTGGGGTTTGAGCACCTGTCCCCCAAAATGTCCGCGCACGTGCCTGATGACATGTACGGCGCTGTCCATGTACTCACGAGAGGCTGAAGCTATATGCAGATGTTTAGCAGCTGCAACATGTTCGCCTTAATACAGCTGAGGCTGAAGGGAAGGCTTATAGCCAGAAGCCAGAAGACCTCCCCCCCTCCCCCCCCCAAAAAAAGAATAAGTTATTTCCATTCATCCTCTTGCTCAAATCATCCGTCCAGGCTCCTAATTCTTCAATAATCTTAATTCTGGCGTTGATATATGTGCTTGCAGGCCGAACGTCCACCATGGACAGTAAAGGAAATAATAATAATCAGAACTTTATTTATATAGCACCTTTAAAAACAAAGTTTACAAAGTGCTCTCATAGAATCAAGGCAAAATAAATGGAATGATAAGATACAAATATAAAATAAAAAAGAGACAAACTTAATTAGGGGAACCAAAGAACTGCGTAGAAGGACAACGTTGCTTAAAAGATGTTATAAAAATGTGTTTTAAGAAGTTATTTAAACAAAGTCACTGACTCTGCGAGCGTCATCAAAAGTCAGAGGACGTCGAACATCTGGAGATGAATCAAACATCCAGTTTCCAAGAATAGCCCTTAAATAAATAAATAACATATTTTTTTAAAACCTCTGGTCCGCACCAACTTTTACAAACTCTGTTATATCATAGTTAATCTAACTTTCCCAAATGATGTCAAAATGTGATGCTGGAGTTTACACGCCGGTGGCAGTGTGTCGTAAACGGACCGGGGAGAGTGATGTTCTCCGGGTTCCCGTCTCTTCCTGCTTTTATTTGGGGGCAATAAGACGTTCTCCGCCTGCTTTTGTGAAATGTTACATCACCCTTTCGCAGCAATCCTCATATTTCAAAGTTTCTTTTTTTTGTACACTCGGGGTCAGTTCACGAACTCAAGGAGTGAGAAGAGCTGCGAGCTGTTCGGAGGAGGAGGAGACAGACGCGGTACACAATGGCCGTTGCCTTTTAAAACAGAGCGTTTGGAGATAACGCAGAAGGGTGCACGGCGTGCACGGTGTTCGGTGAAGAATCCCAATGAGTATGTATGCGTGTGACCAGCCGTGCACGCTCACGTGCACGCTCACGCGCACTTTTCTCCCGCTGCATTGGGGCGGCGCGTGCACGGCTGGATTCCCAGCACCTCCTCAACTGATAAGGTCAAAGGCCTCTTCCTCGCTCCAAACCTCATCCTCTTATCTCCTCCTGCCTTATTCTATATGTATTCTTTGCCGTCTCCCATTCACTCCCTATTCTGATGACCCCCCCCCCCCCCCAACCCCCCCTAGCTGAAGGCAGGGTGGAGATGGACTTTTACATATGTAAATGTTGGTTCTTAGAGGGGGAGGATGCAGGGTGAAAGGTGATGGTCATGGTTGAGTGCTTTAGGAAGTAGAGGGGTCATTACACACACACACACCCACACACACACACTCTTCTCTACATAATGGGCCCCTCAGCTGAACCGTACGGAGATAGTGTGAACATGTCAGGAAACACTATTGGATTCCCGAAAAGAAACACAAACAGTGCCGCCAGAGGGATAAACTATAACGACTGGCGCTAAAAGATTTAATTAGACGAATAATGATGGATTAAGATGACAACCATACAAATTTGACGAGAGTTTTAAGAAGCCAGGTCGATATTCAAAGAGACACAAACCAGGGGGCTTAAAACTCTCAAGCGCAGCAATCAAAAACACTTTAAAAGTCACTCGCGAATGAGCCGCTTCAAGCGGTCTGAGGAGACCTCACTGTGAACTCCCCCGGCCCGGTGCATTTCCTACCATTAAAGGCACTTGTGTAGGGAAATCCAATCTGAAGACGGTGGTGGCTCTGGAGAGTCTTACATTGGATGTTTATGCGCAACATGGCCAAGTCTTAAGCCTCTGGAAGTCTGCAGCACATGACAGCCTCGCTCACAATAACTCATTGGACATCAGCCCCGGTGTCAAACCGGGTGACTGGATCCCGCTGAACCGAAGAACACGTGAGCGTAACGTAAATACTCACTTAATGGCTCCAATCACACAAATGCAATTTCAAATTGTGTTCTTACAGGAACCATCTCGGGGTGATCTGGAGGTCTGGTTCTTCTCTCAAGTTATATATGCGTTGTGTATGTGCAGTGGAAGCAGTTCAAGGCCTCAGTATGCATCACCCACACACACACACACACACACACACACACACACACAAACATTTACACGTACACACGTACACATGCATACACACATACACACACGCGTGCGCGCATGCAAAAAGTAAGTTGGAAGCATGCGACAGGCTACACCTGGCTCCACTACTCCTGCCAATGGATCCCTCGTGTGGGGACGGATCAATACAAGCAAGAATGTCAATTATGCCACAATGTTTTTTTTTTTTAAGTTTAAATAAAGGAAGCTGTTGATTCACTCGTGGCTTGAGAATGACGTGAGATGAATTCATGAGTATTGTGTTGAGAGAGAGGAGCGATGGGGGAAAGTAGTTGACTGTCAAAACATGCATTGTATTAGTTTGATGTGCCTTCGTGGGCGTTATGAAGTCTTTATTTTACTTTATCAGACCAAATTTAAGTGATATTTCTAAGCTTCAGTATTGTTGTCATGGTCAATAAACATTTGGATGGAAATTAAATGCTAAATTATTACATTTCCTGAGCTTCACATGGAGAGCGTGAACAATGCTAACTTCACAAGAAGAAAAAGGTCAACGTTGTCAGCCTAAAAACCTAGAAATAAAAATTTCACGTCGTCTTTAAGGCTTTATCAAGTACAAATAAAAAAATCTATATATTGAAAATAAACTAAGATTTAATAAATTTAGCTTTGGTGGTGTGATAAAACGTTAACTTCACGACAAAAAGTCATGTGACTTAAATTTGTATTCTACTGAAGCCGGAAGTTAACCGAAAGTTATTGAAGGAGAATAATGTACTGTACTTAATTGTGATGTATAATGTAACTTTACTTTAGTCTTTATGTTATGAAGTTCAACAAAAAATAATTATGTGAATAAAAAAACTACATCCATACCAATTATTTTGCAAATCAGTATTTTTTATATTGTGTAACAAATAACAGATTCAGGTGTTTTGATGAAACATGTATTCATGTGTTTTGGCTTTGTGGGTTCAGAGAGAAAGAGAGGGAGAGAGAGGGAAAGAGAGAGAGAGGGGGGGGGGGGGGAGGAAGCGGAAGCGAGGAGATACAATACGATCCAGACCGTTACGACTGCAGAGTGTATCCAGTCATTCCACTGATGCATGGAAACATGTGCTGGACATGTGTGTGCACGTCTCAGGTCACTGCACAATCAGGAAGACACAGATAAAGAGAGAGAGAGAGAGAGAGAGAGAGATAGAGAGAGAGAGAGAGAGAAGCAGCCTGGCCAGCACTGACACACTGGTCCTGGCCTCTGTAGGAGCCAACAGGCCGAGAGTGGCTTCGGTATCTGTCTGCTCGGGGCGCCCAGGAGTGTCAGGTCCATTAGTATCCGCTCTATCTGATTTACAGGTCGTCCTCTCCCGTCCGATAATGGCCTGGGCTCCTTGAATATTCAAAGAATGTCTGTCAGATACCTGCCCGACGAGCCTAACGAGATCGAAGGGAAGCACGCTCAGCAAGACGAGATAATTGGCCGAGACGGCGCGGCTCACAAACGACCTATTTTCTCTCTTTCTTAAACATGGAACGCGTTACTGTACTGTCCGTTGATGCTCCGCGGGGCATCGTGTTGCTGTTGGCTAACAGGAAGTAGATCTGCATCGTGACACCCATCGTAGGAAAGTCAGCGGCGCGGTGAAGTCTTCTGCAAACGAGGTTTCACTTCCTGTTTTGTCGACTGGGAATCGATCACAGTATTTATCTGAATGGATGTTCTCGTGGTAACAAGTGCTTTATTATTCCCCTCCTCAGAAGAACCCCCGCCGCGCCTTTAGCTGTGTGTCTTCCCAATTAACTGGACATCAGTCTTCCTTGGTGTGGGATGTCAGCCGTGGGCTAAGAACACAAATCTACCCCGTTAGGAGCGCTGGGGGTACTTAAACTGGGCCTTCCAGAGGAGGAGAATATCCAGTGTTCACAGTGTATTTACACCAAAGATATATAATAATAAACCTCAAACGTCCACGGTGTTAATTACATCGTCTGACATCCCCACCATTCCCCCGTCGTCCACTTCCCTTTCAATTGTGCCGCGTCGGCTTTCTTTATAAATGGCCATTGACCAAACATAAATCTGTCCGCTCCATCGCCGATACGTCCCCGTCCCGGGGCGCGTGCAGCGGGAGGGACATCCGTCACAGTCCAGGGGTGGAGGTAATTAATGTGGCACCATATTGACTCCTCTCTCTCTCTCTCTCAATCCCTCAACCCCCAATATAGCTGTCCCCTCTTAATGTTTAATATAGCCATCGACCCCCCCCCCCCACACACACACACACACACTGTTACTGAAATGATATAATGAACTCCCACTGCCCACCAGGGCATCATGGAGGCAGTGCTGTGTGTGTGTGTGTGTGTGTGTGTGTGCAGTGTTTCTTTTGTTTATTCTACTTTGTGGCAAGGCATACCAGTACGTGTGTGTGTGTGTGTGTGTGTGTGTGTGTGTGTGTGTGTGTGTGCAGTGTTTCTTTTGTTTATTCTACTTTGTGGCAAGGCATACCTGTACGTGTGTGTGTGTGTGTGTGTGTGTGTGTGTGTCTCCATCTGTCTTATCAGAAGGAGATAACACACAGAGAGAAAGGTCGGGACACCTTGCTTGAAGTTATCAACACACACACACACACACACACACACACACACACACTGACACACACACACTTTCACCCCCTCTCTCCGTTTCTCGATCAGGATCGGGCCCGTAATTCTTGACGGCACGTTTGACCCTCTCTTCCCCCGCTCCCTCCCTCCATATCTGCCTTCATGCTGATTTATCTGCGCTTTATCTTTCTCAAGCCGTCCATCAAGCCGCTCCATCTCCTCCCCGCCATCGGCGAGGGATCGATACGGCCGCACGCCGGCTCTCAGCCCGCTCCGCACACCTACCGGTCTGTGTCAGCAGGTTACTATAAGGTCCATCACAGTGTGTATGTGTGTGTGTGTCATGTTTTAATTGTCTTGGCCGTAATCTTTCAGGGTTATGAAGACTCTCTAGATGTGGGGAGCGTGGCGGTCTGAAGGGGCGAGAAACAGCATTTAGTTGGAAAGGTTGAAAGCCCCGTCGCCATGGAGACGGACGAGACTCAATCGTTCTTCAAATGGGGATAAGAGTGCACACACAAAAAGTTGAATACCACTCAAAAATAAAAAATCTGCTAAGAACATAGAAAGGCCTTCAGGTGAATTCCTAAAAGTAAAAATATGGCTTCTAATGAAACGCACACCGCCGTTTTGAACTTCTTTTTAAACCGACATGACGACTGGTCGGTGACAACATTGACCTCGGAAAGAGTATAACGACGATGAAACTCAAACATCAGTTTCCTGGTCTGGACTCGCATGTCCTCTCGGTCGAGAGCTGCGCCGTGACTATCCTTCTGTATTCGGCCCACAATCCCCAAAAAACATCAGCTGCACCTGGAGCTCTGCACACCTGACGAAGCCTGAAGTCGTTACGCCTAATGTCGAGCTCAAACCCGCAATTTGGCCATCGGAAAAAAAGGCGTTCAGGGGGAGGAAAGTCCCGAGCCCGTTTGATTTGGAGCATACAGAGAAAGCGTTTCGCTGGATTATCTTCACCACTTTATTTGGGATGTGAAACCACGAGTGAAGTCAACCGATGGCGCGCATAATCCCTCATTGCACAAGAGAGCTCCAACAAGGCAGAATCTAACGAGGAGAACTTGCCTATGAATTAACTCTACGATATTTTCTATTCCACGTAGGTTGACCTGTCTTGACCTTTCTCGCCCCATCTCTTCATTTCCAGATCTCTCTCTCTCTCCGACCACAAATAAAGAGGACTGGCCACAACAAGCAGCATCTTCTCATCGAGGGCCACTTCAAGTTCAACAGCTGTTGTTCTTGTTATTGTTGTTGTTGTTGTTTATGACCTCACCCGTGTCTCTTTGCTCGCTTTTAGAAAGAGAAAAAAATCCGACGTGTGAGCATCACAGGGTATTTTTGGGGGATGTACTGACACACACACACACACACACACACACACACACACACACACACACACACACACACACACACACACACACACACACACACACACACACACACCGCTCCCCTGTAATAAAACACACACTGCCGTCCATTCACAAAGCTCCGCCGCTGACACTCGGCTGTGCTGCCTGGCGCAAACCCCCGTGGCCCCCCCGGCCCCGTGGCCCCGTGGCCCTGTGCCCCGCCCCCCGGCCCTGACAGGCTGTTCTGAATCAACACGCTGCAGAACGGCTTTTCCTTCCGACTGGAAGCCGTTAAACGCCTGTTACTCGACACGCATGGCCCTCGCAAACTCGTTTTCGCTGGATTGGATCGACTAAAGACGCCCGAATCATGTTGTAAACTTGCAGAAGCTTTTGGTTCCTTCTTAGGATCCTTAACGAGGGGGGGGGGGGGGGGGGACTCTCAAGGTGGAAAAGAAAAAAGAAGTGAAACGCATGAATCATTACAGATAGAACAGACTGGATTCTCCCCAGAAGATGTTAGATGTTGTAAAACTAAAAGATATATAGGCCTGCACCTCTCATAGGTGTTGTTAGTGGTGCCCCCCCCCTCCCCTCCTCTCTCCCTCCCCAATGCCATGAATGACGGTTCACTCCCCTTCACTCAATGTGCTGCCTCAGCTAGTCTTTCACAACCAACCCATTCATAAAACTGCAGGGCTGGAGTTTTTGTGTTCGCGCTTGTGTGTGTGTGTGTGTCTGTGTGTGTGTGTGTGTGTGTGTGTGTGTGTGTGTGTGTGTGTGTGTTCACCAGGCCAACTGTGTTAACGTGTGCACGAGTAAGTGAATGAGAGGCCGTCAAAAGAAATCATCTGTTCACGTAGAAGAAATCAACCATTTTGCTCGTAAGCAAAACAAAAACGCAGAGAGAGAAAGGAAGAGAGAGAGAGAGAGAGAGAGAGAGAGAGAGAGAGAGAGAAAGAGGTATCCATGCAGGCACCTGGCTGTTTTTTTGCACACTTTGTTGCATAGCAGCTGTATTTTGGAAAGCGGAGAACACAGAGCTGCATGTTTGTCTCTGGGGGAGAGGGGGAGAGGGAGGGAGGGAGGGAGGGGCTCCGTTCTCGCCCATCGCCCCATGCTCCAAACACAGGGGCCCGATCGGGCCGGTTCTGGTCCCAGAAAAACAACCCAACACAAGAGGAAGGCTGTGAAGTCATGACAAAGCAGAACACAGAGACGCTCTGCTGCGGGGGTTTGGTTACTGGAGCCTTTTCCTCCCCTCGCTCGCTTCCTTTGTTCCTCGTTCCCTTATTTCTTTTTTTCTCTTTTGGTTCATGCAACTTTTTGGGATTATCATTCGACTCCTTTTTAATACAATAAAAAAAATTAAATCAAAAGGGAAGAGGGAGACTTTGGAATTCAGCTTCTTTCCACTCCTCTTTCCTCCCCTCTTTCCGTGCATTTCCTCTCCTTTTGCTAAACTTGACTTCTGAGGAGCTGTAACGGCATTCTATGGCCACAACTTCCTATATAATTACTGCAAGGCACAAAACTAAACAATCGTCCCACACAGCTCCAAAATCGCTGGATTAGTTCACATCTTGGAACACTCAATGTGTGTGTAGAGAGAGAGAGAGAGGGGGGGGGAGGGGGGTTGTGTGTGGGGAGGGGAGAAAGGGGGGCATCCAGATTTTTAAATTCGACTTAGTTTGTACAGACACAGGAAGGGAAGGAGGGGTTTGGAGTATCCACTTGGAGAGGAGGGGGTGTCAGAGAGAGATGGGGGGGATCTGTAGTACTGTAGGGCTTTTTTATGAATGAAGACCAAAGGAGAGAGCAGTGGAGGAGCGAGAGAGGGAGGGAGAGAGAGAGAAAGGGGGAGGGAGAGGCACACTTCCTCTTACGCACACAGGGAAGAAAATGTATGAATGGGTCACATCTCTCGAGCTGCTCCAAGTGTAAACAACATACGAGGACAAAGACCAACGAGCTCGGCCTCGGCAAACGCTCCGACGCTCCAACGCCGGCCTTTTGGTGCTTTTAACACACACACACACACACACACACACACACACACACACACACACACACACACACACAAAAGAAAAGACTAAACGCAGAGACATGTTCAAACTATTTTAATGAAGTCTCCGCACCATCAAATTGACTGACACCTCCATGTGTTTCTCCCCCCCCCCCCCTCCGTGGGCAGTGAACAGACAAAGGAAGCCCCCCCGACGGCCCGGGGTCGGGGCGAGGAGAAACCCCCGAAGGCGCCGCCGACGCCAGAAAATGAAACATTAATCCTCGTCTCCTCTTGATGAGCGCCGGATAAAAATCACATCCTGCTTTTTGAGGCCGATCACATTAGTTCAAACGGGGAAAAGTAAGGCGCGCTGTTATCACCAATGGCTCTATTACCTTTAAGAGCATGCACACACACAGACACACACACCCACACACACACACAGGTCAGTAAGTACATAAAAGTTGCATGTTTGCATAACCTTCCCTCAATGGCAGCCTGCAGACAGAGCACGCTTGTTAGCTGTGAACTGAGGGAGATTGGACCAGATGAGATAGATTTACCAGATGTGCAGGTATTGCACAATCCCCCCTCCCCCAACCCCCCTGCACCCCCTCCTCTTCCCCAATCTAGCATTCCTACTTGTTGCTTGTGTTTTTTGCCTCTCTTCTTGTGCTCTCTCTCTTTCTCTCTCTCTCTCTCCCTCCGTCTAAACACCACACCCATGCAGGTAACAACCTGACTCAGTAAACAAAGATGTTTTTATTTTACCCAGGCGCCGTTTTCATTGCAAGCATCAATTATAGTTTTTTTTCCGGTCACCTGGGATTCCCAAAAACAGGTGAGTAACCTGTTTGTTTTTTGTTTTTTTTAAAGTACACCAGACTCTGAGATCGCCTCGCAGCTCAGTATGGGGAATAAGACGTCCCTTTTAATGCTTTAAACAGACCACATGCGCAATCTAGAACACAAACAAAAGATGAATATATTTATAGTCGCTTCATTTTTCCATCAATGAAAGCTGAAGGGCTCTAAGTGGACTCGGCTGCTATTGACGGGGACCAGCAGGGACACTGTCTGTCAACGCGGGAGTGTCTCCGCCACGAATAAGTGAGCTGCCCGTCAAGCCGAAGCCCCCGTGACCCTGCAAATCTTACCCTGGTCAAGCGTTAGCAGAGGCCTGACAGCTGATTGGCTGGCAGGTCACGGGGTTAAGTAGACACGACCCCCAGCCTGCCCCTGGGTTCATCTGCACTTCCTGCTGCGCATTGTTGGTCCAACAGACAGCGACAATGTTGCACAGGGCATGTGTCACCGAGGGGCCGAGCGCCGGCGACTGGGAGCCGGTGGGAGCGCCGCTCGGTGTTTACACACAAAAGACACATGGGCTCCAACGGGGAGGAAGCGCCTTTGACTGGGACTGAAAGCTGTCAGATGAGATTATTCCTCTTATTCCTATTCTTTAGGCGTTTCAGTGTCATTGCTAGAGATGGAGACGCTCCGCAGTGCTTTGAATGGAACAGGGGGGAAAAAAACGAAAAGAAGAAGAAAAAAACCTCTGTTTGCAGAGTGACACGTATTCCCACCCTGACCCTGAATCGCCATTGTTAAGACACACAACCAGAAAGGGAAACTCATTCAAATAGCCGCTCAGTTGTGCAGCCAAGGAATTTGCTTTTCCATTTTACACCTTCCGATACACACAAAGGTCCATCTTTGTACCTGGGGCCCGGTTCTTTTTTTTCCTACTGGTTTCCTGGGCTGTACCCATTCAGCTTTTCAAAGGCATGCAAATGAACGATAGCGGTGCGTTTCAGGCCGGCACCCGAATCCCCCCCCCCACGGTGGCCGACTCATTAGGCCTTCTGTTTCTGCAGAGAGGTTACCGTAGCGTCGGCTAGTTGACGCTTCGTCCTCACTTTCACACGACATGCAAAGTTTGAGCTGCAATCACAACATCAGGCCGACCGGACGGGTCTAAAAGAGGCTCGAGACCTTCCACAGCTCTACGTATGCTGCATGGGTCGATGCCTGATTGAATAAACAATGATGAAAAAAAAAGAATCTGTCTCTGCAATATACGGTCCGAAAGTGAAAGTACTCACAGTTCTCAGAATGGAAATCAGGAACAAACTGCTCGTCGCTGTCAGGAACCTGAGCTGAAATTACACAGGGGGAAGAAAAAAGCAAACCATAAATTTAACATTATTATTATTATTATACTTTGGACAAAATGTGACCTTTCTCCGTGTCTCCTTTCCTCCCTCATTCGGTTTTATTTTCTTCTCTTGAAATCGGAATCTGAGCCCGGCTGGGCTTCATTCAGCAGGAGGTTTTTTTTTTGCCGCATGTCAGCGTTTTGCTCCTCACGTGGATCGATACGCGAGAACACGGAGCTCCTGAATGGCATGATGTTAACCGGGCGGCCCGGTTCCCTTTGATTTACGATGATGGCCTTAATGTAAAGCGCTCAATACGGGACGAAGAAACACAAACAGAACCACGAAAATGCAAAATAATCCAATAATCTTCAATCTTATTGTAATAAATGGTATTCCACCCTGCAACGTTTCACAATACAAGCTTTTATTGGAGGTAATTGTTTGGATTTCACAATCCCATAAATCACATAACCTTTGTCTGTAAATCAGGACTAAGAGGGCAAACCCACTGGTGGCAGGTTGATATCCAATCATTAAAGAGGTCCTCCACCAACACATAAAGTAATCAGCTTTCTACAACCAGCTGATCACCGCTTTCTTTCTTCTTCCACTGGAGAAATCCAGACATCCCAAACAGGCTGTTCCGGATAAACGAGTGAGGAGCTTCAGATTCAACTTCACTCATCTGACGATTGGGGGGGGGGTCTGGATTTCATCTGCTGCGCTTGGACAACGCATCGCTCTCAGTCAAGACCCGGAAACCAGACTCAAATCAAGAAGGCCGAAGCTTAAACAACGACAATCTGAGCGCCCCACCTGAATAAATGTCTTTGTCTGAATAAATGTCTTCTCCTGTATAAATGTCTTCACCTGTATAAATGTCTTTGTCTGAATAAATGTCTTCACCTGTATAAATGTCTTCACCTGTATAAATGTCTTCACTTGTATAAATGTCTTTGTCTGAATAAATGTCTTCACCTGAATGTCTTCACCTGTATAAATGTCTTTGTCTGAATAAATGTCTTCACCTGTATAAATGTCTTCACCTGTATAAATGTCTTCACCTGTATAAATGTCTTTGTCTGAATAAATGTCCTGCATTGGTTAAATTCTCCCTTCCGCTCGACTTAAGGCCACCATTGGTTTGTTTTAGGCAACACGTCCTGCTATTCTCTAATCGCTACGCGGAGGAGAGGCTTCCCTAACAAAACTTCCTTTTTTCGCAAAACTACATCCGACTTTTTCAAAATAAGATGGTTTCAAAATAAATGTCGCCTCCCATAATCAATACATTTCATTCATACCAGAGTCATCTTATAGCCATAAATAATCATAAAACATGTTATAATCAACATTTAGTTATGATAATAATACTTGTACAGTGATCATACTCATACAGTGACTTTCTCCTATATTTTCCTAATACATTCTTCATAATATCCCTTATTAATTATCATACAGTCATCATACTTATACAGTGACAGTGACTTTCTCCTATGTTTTCCTAATACATTCTTCATAATATCCCTTATTAATTATCATACAGTGATCATACTTATACAGTGATCATACTTAAACAGTGACCGTGACTTTCTCCTATATTTTCCTAATACATTCTTCATAATAACCCTTAATTATCATACAGTGATCATACTTATACAGTGACTTTCTCCTATATTTTCCTAATACATTCTTCATAATATCCCTTATTAATTATCATACAGTGATCATACTTATACAGTGATCATACTTAAACAGTGACAGTGACTTTCTCCTTTGTTTTCCTAATACTTTCTTCAGAATAATCTTCAGAATATCCCTTATTAATTACCATATACTTCTTATGTATTAATTTAAAACATAGACTTTCTTACATACATGTGCAAGTATGTATTACATTTTTTTTACGGGCACTAATATTTAAATCACACCCTACCTTTTCTGTTGAGAAACACCTTTGTCATAATGTTTGCAGCGCCGGGACCGACTCAAAGCCGTACGTAAAAATAGATCCGTCGATACGGTGATGAGTTACGCGCGATATCTCCATCTGATCTATAATCACTTGCGTCGGTGTAAGATTTCAGTTTGAACGAGACACTCTCTCATAATGAATCTCATCTAGGATCTAATTATAAAAAAGCCTGCCAGGGATGCCAAGCCCAGGTGCAGCCGAGCTACAGACAGACACTATTGTACGGCTCCTTTTTTTAGGAATTCAAACCCATTCACAATTGTCTCTGTGGAGCTTTAGTCACACAAACAGCTCAAATCATTCGACTGGCAACACCCTGCTCGGGGTGAGGAGGTCAAATTCACCCACACGAGGGTGATGGCGTTTTCTGTTCCCCCGAACTCTGAATGAATGACCTCGTCCAAAACCTAGAGCAGGACCAGGGCGAGCAACCTTTCTAATCTGGTAACGCTCCAGCCTCCACAAGTTTCTAGGTTTAAAAAAAGAAAGAAGTGTTTCCATAGCTCGGGCCTCACACTTACGTCACAGTACGAGCTAATTGGTGCGGAAAAGTTGATGGATGTCACTAAACATCATGAATTCAATCAGATGGGCCTCAAAATAAAGTGATGCCATGTTATGGATACATCAACGCTCACTAGAAATGGACAAAGAGACGCAAATATTACAATTTTCTGGTCGATCC
Organism: Liparis tanakae; assembly: GCA_036178185.1. Classification (NCBI taxonomy): domain Eukaryota; kingdom Metazoa; phylum Chordata; class Actinopteri; order Perciformes; family Liparidae; genus Liparis; species Liparis tanakae. Next base: position 9,423,483 of record CM070105.1, read on the forward strand.
ATCTTTTTTTTTTCCTCCTCCCCTTAAAAGGTTTTGCACCAATGCATGTGAACGTGATCTCACCCAAGATCCTTAAATCTGACCTCAAACGGCCTCTTCTCTCTCACTTTACCCCGCAATTATGGTTTCCAGAAACCGAAAAGAAAAAAGAGACAGAGGACAAAAAGAGGAAATAAGAAATTCAAATCCACTTTCTTGTCGTCACACTCCTCCTTCCTGTTCGGAGGCGACCGGCTGACGGCGTCTTGGAGCATGTTCAGATGAATCAAATCGATTTCTTATACCACGCCGCATCCTGTGGCTCGCTATACCATAATAATATTACCCTCCTTTTAACTTTTTCAGCCTGTCGGCCCTCAGGGATGGAAGAGGAGGAGGAGAGGGGGGGGGGATAAAGCTGCTGTGTGAGACAGAGCAGGGGCCGATATTTAGTTCTGCAGAGCCGACGATCAATCACACGCTCTGGTCTCATCGTGTCCACAGCGGAACATGCTGGACCTCATAAAGAGGCAGGAGAGAGAGAGAGAGAGAGACACACGGGGGAGGACGAGCACCAGACATTATGGTAACCCCCGATGCACGAGCGCTTGCACTTGCACGTGCACGGACATCTGATTTGTTTCCAGGAACACCTCGTCGGGGGCTTTGAGATGCAAGTCAGCACAAGGAGGAAAGTGTGTTTACACGAGCGCAGACGCATGTTCTCCCCGATGCTCTCTCTCTCTCCCTCTCTCTCTCTCTGTGGGAGATCCTGGGAGGAGCTACGCAGCCCCAGTCATATAAACCTAAAAGGCCAAAATGAGACAAGATGTGACAAGCTCCTGAACTCTTGCCATTCAGAGCTTCACCCTCTCGCTTCCGCTCCGCTTTGCTGTTGGCGGAAACAAAAGTCCCTCCAGCTAGACGCAGCTTTTACAGTCTTGGTGGTGAATCCCTCACAACTGCAATCAGTCATGATAAGGTCTTTAATTAATGCAACAGGAAAGGAGAGGTCTTAGCCGGGGAAGCTGAAAACAAGCCGGTACTTAAAGCTTAAATAACACTTAAAGTTACACTTCCATCTTTCTGTCCTGCCTCCCCCCCCCCCCCCCCCCTTCTTCTTCTTTGTGACTCAACAACAAGATACCGCCCAATTTATAGATACAAAATAGATAAAAAATACTGTCTTATTTGCCTTATAGTGGTATCTACGCATACAGCTACGGTTGGTTTAATTTGCACAGCTTTTTAAATATCCGTTCCACCTCAATAACATTGTGGTGAATATAACGTGCTGCTTATACCTGTACAAATACCAACAGACAGCTCTCTTTCTTTACTATTTAGACTTTGACTCCTTTGACTTGTTGAAAAACGGCGATCACAAGGAAAGTTCTGTGACTCAGAGATGTGTCTGAAAAGACGTGTTTTGATTTTTGTTGTTCAGCACCACAAACTAAATATGATTCAGCGAGGCGGTTGCATGAATCTCAGAAGGCCGATATCTCAGACGTGGGCAAATAAACCAAAGTCACCCGAGAGACTATATATATATATATATATATATACAAACTGCATTGTGAGAAACTCTGAACTTTTAAAAAGGGGGTGGTCTTTTTTTACAGTGAAAACCTGCGAATACAAACAAGGCTCCAACTTTGAAGCAACACCCATTGTTGCAGTTTTATGGGGCTCTGCCTCTGGTCTTTGTCTGCGTGAGACGCTGGTGTGTGTGTGTGTGTGTGTGTGTGTGTTTTTACGCTGCATGAGAAAAGGTGAGAACGCTAACATAGGATACCGCATTGTTTCCCATAAACAGCAGCAGGGCTCTATTTAAATGTCTGGCCCTCTGGAAGAGACACAACCGTGTCTGCTGCCGACCGAGTGGCTCAAAGTCAACACTCCAGCTGCTTTGAAGCCACACAATATTCCTCTGAATTGTGAGGAAAATTATGTAGAAATTCAGCTTCATACGTAAAAAAATTAGCACCGTATACACATTGCCGATACATTTTATTTTATTAGTCTTAGTAGTTTTTATTGTACCTAGAGTGCATCTCGTTGTACTCCTCTGCTGTTAAATGAATGAATGCTGTTATACTGCTTTGCCTTTGCTCTGTCTATCAAAGGACTTTGACTTTTAAAGGCGCTATATGAATAATGTTGTTATTATAAGCATTACCTGACTCATTACACAGAATATGCAATCTAACTTCCAGGCGTAGAGAAAGTACTTAAATTTAAAATATGTCCGATATGTTCTCCTCTCCCTGAAAGGTGACTTTGCTGCAACTTCTTAACACGAGAGTAAAAAACATCCATCAAAGTGACAATGAGCAACTAAAAGCAGGTTTCATCAGGTGGATGTGGTTAACATGATACGTCCAAACACGAGTAGCATAACCTCCACGTTCAAGCCCCCGACACAAACTGAGTTCACACCTCGCGGTGCACTTCTCACATTCACACTCACTGTCCAGGCCGCTGGCGTTGTGCACCCCAAAACAGGCCCGGTGACTCACAGCTTGGGTTGTTCCCCCCCCCCCCCTCTCGACATATTCTAATGACTCTATTAGCACTCACATCATCATTGCACTTATTAAGTCTACTAGCTGACAATTGCCTCTGGCCGGGCCTCATTTCATCGCTATGTCCCTCTGAGTGACACAAGCCAAAGAGCCTGTTTGTTTGCTTTGGCCGCAGGCTGGCACGCATGCCACATGGCCAAAATAGGACATGCTCAAAGCTAATAATGTCCCATCTGTGTTCTCTCTGGCCCTTTTCTCTCTCTCTCTCTCTCTCTCTCTCTCTCTCTCTCTCTTAAAGTGTTGTATGGTTTATGAGCATGTGTGTTGCATCAGACAGTTTGGGACGGCAGCTCAAGGCAGCTTAGAGGGTTGTCTTTTTCACTGAGGTTTTATGAAAGCATTTCAATAAAAAGTGCATGAATAAGTGTTTGTTGTATAGACAGAGGAAACCTGGAAGCAACCTGTGATGAAATGCTTTCAACCGCCGATGGAAAGTGACATATAATCCCCCAGAGAGTTGCATGAAATGGAAAAGTGTATATTTTCTGGGCAATCTTTAAACCGACAGACATGCCATCAACCTTCCCGACTGTCACTAATGAGAGACTCATAACAGGAATAAGTACAAATGAAGAAGAAAAGCAGAATGTGGGCAAATCTCACCTTCTGTGAGCCATGTCTCTTGGAGCTGGCTTAAATCCTGGAAGAGGTCTGAGCAGAAAGATAAAAAATACAAGAAAAGAGAGTGAATAATCAGTGCAGAATGTCACACCATCAAGTTACACAACATTATTTGTCTTATCCTTTGAAATGCATCCAAGCCTCAGACTGACACTGCCTGTCTGGGGTTGATATGATGTCAACATGCGTCACGTACAGAGAGACTTCCACTACTTTACCTTCGGATTCCTGAGGGGGTAATTCTGTGTCCATGTATTTCCTTTTCGCTGCCATCAACAGTCTATTTAGGGGCCCATTTCCATGCGACTTCTGCAAAAGCCACACACGTGAACACGAGAAGTGAGACACTCAAGCTTTGAGGGGGGGCCACATCGGTGTCAAAATGCCATGTTTTAAAAAAAGTGGCGTGCAAGTGAAGCCCAAAAGGAGACACATTTGACAAAGAGAAGAAGAAAGAAGTCATTAATCATCATTCATAACGAGCTATACGCGTAAGAGTCTATACTGCAGCTATAGGTGAACATGGAGCTCTTCAGAAAACAACACATTTCTGAGTCGTGGAGGCGATCCGGGGGGAAACAAACGCGCTGTCTGAAGAAAGTGACCATTTGGCACGCGCTCTCCAGCCCACGTCTCCACCGCCAGAGCCCCGCGGACCGACATCCCGAAACTGCAGCACTTGCTTTGCTCAAGTTTGCGGATATATAAAAAATATTTAAAAACATATATGTGTTGTGTTAGTTTTAAGCGGGGTGAGAAGTAGTTTTTTGTTGTTGTAAAGCGCGCACACAGCTGCTTTAGCCAAAACTCGTGCAGACGCGAGAGCGCGAGAGAGAGAGAGAGATAAAGCCCGGTAGCCGAGTCCAAAAACACGAGCATTAACAGTAACTTAAGAGATTTCATCCATACGTACATTTGCTAAAGTGTAAGGCACTTGCTGATCCAAATATCCATCCATCTTATAATCCATCCGTTAACCGTTTGAGGTCATTTGGGCTGAGTTGAGTGAGATCCACGCAGCCTGCAGAGAGAGGAGGGAGCGCTGCTTGTGAATGGAGCTGCGTGGAGGCTGCATGCATAATGAGCTCCATTCACAAAAAAATGCCGAGGGGAAGTGATGGCGAGTGATTACCCAGCGGGCTGCAGCCCTCTTTACAAATCTCTTTTTGTGCGTGTGTGTGTGACAGACAGCACGCTACGTTACCTTTAAGTTAAGGTAAAGTTCATTTTTTACACTTCAAGCAACTCTTTTTTCACGTTATAAAAAAAAAAAAATTGGGGCTGAATAAAGCAGTTTTTTGTGTTTTTGTTTATTTGTGCCGTGAGTGATTTAAAGGCACGTCAGACATGTCGTACAGCGTGCATGAATTATGAGTGTTATTGAGGAGCCGCTTTCCTCGGGCTTTTTGCCACGTCTGCCCAGATTGCCATGGCTCCAGTTTCTTTAGGAAACAGTCCAGCGCTGCAACTGTGACGGGAAACAGATGTAGCGTGTGTGTGCGTGTGTTTTTTACTTTTTTTTTTTAAATAAGTGGAGTCAGAGCAACCAAACATAAACCAATTTGACGGTACACATGTAATAAAAGCAGCTAGAGTGAGTTTTAACACTCTCTATGTTGAAGCGAGGTGACTTTTGAGCCCAGCTGTGCTGTCATTAGTGGAACAGACATGATTTTGGGGAGACTTGCTTTTCTCGCTCGGGCCAGACGAGGCTCGTGATTGGTCCATTTCCTCCTTCAAGGGCTCGAGTTTCTTGCCTTTGTCCGCTTGAATACACTCTGACTTATGAATGAAGTCTCGGTTCCCCGGGTGAGCCAATCGGAAGCCCCGTCAGTCGGATTCCTAGCAACCGAGGGCGGAGCTTCGCGCCCCCCAGCAGCCAATCACCTCACTGCAGACTGCGGGCTTTTTATACTAGATTTTCCAGTTGTTTTTTTCATTCACAAAAAAGACATAGAGAGAGAGAGAGAGAGAGAGAGAGAGAGAGAGAGAGAGGGAAAGTTAGGAAGAAGAAAGAAGAAAAAAAACTTCCATTCATAAAAACTTGCCCTGGCACGAAAGTCCTGACGTGTGTGTTTTTTCTTTAGTTACAAACTAAAAGAAGCTGACTTTGTTGACTTCCTCTCATGTGTCTCAGCCCCCTCCCACCCTACGTGTATGCCACTAAGTGATCACAGGCAGGAGGAAGTGGCAGCACCTCTAGGAGCCCTGTGCATTAAAATGAGCATTAAAAAAAACAACCCTGACGTAAATCAGCTCAGGGTGATGCATTCTTACATTCTTGTGGTTTTTTAGAGTCTGAGCCACAAGAAGACCACAAGGATTTAAAGCTCTCCTCTCAAAAGCTGTGTACACAGAATGGTGAAATGCTCGCTGCTTATTGAAACTAAACGGCCCAAACTGAAGCCACAAAAGCTGTTTTTTAAAAACATAAATAAAAGGATTTGGCAGCCGGGAGACAGGAAACAACGTTCTGATGGGATTTGAGCTTCGAGTTCAGAGATGAACGCACGACCAGTCGTTTGAGAGCATTCCTCTCCCTCCCCTCTTTCCCTTGTTGATATCTAATTAAATCTCCATAGCAGGTTATACCGTGCATGTTATTTCCTGCTGGATGATATTTAGATGCACGCTCAGATGAGCACGACAGGCTATAAAAGTGACATCAGCTTCACCACAGAGATGGCCTCAAGGATATTACACAAGTAAACATTATGGTTGTTTTATTCAATTCAAGCCACTCTGTAAACTCTGAAACAACCATGGGGCTGAGAGCAGTGGCTCCCAGACCGCATGCCACAGTGGCTCTGAAGAATTAAGGCAAGACATGCTCCCAAAGACACAGGTCTGTTTGGAGATTTGGAGATATTTTGCTTCCATAACACACAAAAGAGGAGAGAAAACATCCAGAATACAAATTTAACTTATTTTTCTATTTAAGTCTGTAGATTTACCCTAAATTCCCCTACGGTTAGCGTTAGAAAAAGCCTTGTTTGACTATTTGAACGTAACATTTAAGAAAACGTAACATTTAAGAAAAGAAAATAATAATTGTCTTGATGTCAGTAATCAACTCAATAAGTTTCATGGTCATATCTATTTGTTATTTATTTTTTAAATATATTCAACTGAAGTGTCTTATATTTTTATGTATCTATAATTTATTTTATTTTCAGGCTCTGATCCAGAAATCCTCACTTCAGCAGATATTACATACACCAAACAGTATTTTCTGATATACAGAGTGATAAGAAGAGATATTCAAAACCTTTGACTCTAATAAATCAAAAAAATAAATCAAACTAAAAGACATTTTAACCTGGCTTTATCCAATGTGCAGATGTATGTGCATGAATCACATCATTAATCCGATAATGTATCACATCCTCTTTTAAATATACAATTTCAGAAAATGTATAACACAAAAGATAATTGTCTTCACCCTCTTCACCTCCTGTGTCAAAAGAGAAAAGCATAGAGAGGAAACCGGTTACACTAACTGTAGCTTCTTGTTCTTTCTTTGGTTAAATACCTGTTAACTTCCCCTCTTCATGGGAAACGAGTAGATCGAGTTGAACTCCACTAACCGGTCACGTGGGGTCACAACTGGACCCAGACCTCTCATATGAATCGAGAGATAAAGATAAACAGCATTTGTGCCAATAGTGACACTTTGTATTGCGCAACCTCACTAGTCTCCTAGATGATGAATCACGACTTGACATTATTCCGCTGATACCAACGATGGAGACGACACGTGACCTCAAAGGTCAGCCCCCCCGCTGGTGACACGGCTCCGCGGTGGAAATGATATCCCTCCGCCAGTTGTTTGGGAACTTCACCACGAGGAACAGAGAAGAGAGGAAACGGGTAAGCGGCCCCGCGCCATCGTGAGTGCCGATGTTAGCGCTTACGGGTCAACGTTGCTAAACTACAGACACATAAACATCCCAGATATCACTGCATGACTCAGCATTGTTGCGTTGTTCGTTACCACAAGATTATTGGCAAATTCCTGACCTTGCAAAAAAAAATCCATAAAAGCATCACGTGAACCCCCCGCCCCCCATACACACACACACACACACGTGAGCTTTTGGGACACAAATGTAACCTTTTTTCTGAACATGCCTGAACTGAACACATGATTTAGTGAATTAAACAAATGTTCTCATCAGATTTCCTCCACATGTACATCACATTTTAAAGTCAGAACTAAATGTTGTGATTTCCGACTGAAAATAAAAAAACAAAAGTTAAAAAGTGTTTGTCTAAAAATAAATTGTGATGTCAATTGAAGAAAGATAAAAGGACAGCGGCTTTAACAGTGATTCATGTCACGGTCACAGGATTTACAACTTCTTTAGATCCTTTAGGATGAATTGAAATGGTAAAGAACATAAGCAGCTGACATGGACCCCCCCCCCACACACACACACACACACACTCACACCCACACAATGCATTGTGAAATCTACTGTACTAGTCATCCACCCCTGAGTCTAATACCGCTTGGTCAGCAGAGAGATAAGTACTGACGGAGACAGAGGGGAGACATTTTAAGTTCAGTGCATGTGGAGTGGACTCAAAGTGCTTATTGATCAAAGCTGGCGGTGCTTGATGGATGGGTGAAATGTTATTATAGCCTCAGCTGTTATTGAGAGGCAGAGTGAGATGTGTTGAGAGTGGAGGGAGACGGGGCCGAGTGAAAATACGTTCGACGGGGATATTAAAAGAAGATTAAAGAAACAGTGGAGGGAAAGAAAAAGAGGATGTGGTGAGACGGAGAAAGACAGAAGGAGCGGGCGTTTGTTGGGGGTGGGGGGCTTGTCAGCAACACCTCTCCGTCTTTCCTCTCTCTGGAGCTTCTCCTTCCTCCCTCGGCCCTGATAAGGCCGATGGTGGCCGATAGCGAGTACGTGTGGGTAAAACAAGGACATCAAACCAGTCCAACGTTGGTCTTCTCCAGCATCTATTTGGGGTTTATTTATGTTGATGTAACCGCAAACCAATTTTATTTTTTTTAAACAGTTGTTGTGGAGCTTTTGACGGCGTCACGTGATCTTTACCGGCAGCTGAAGGGGGTCCGGTCGTCGTGGGATAGAAGTTCAAATGTTTTTGTAATGTTTTATGAATGAGCAATACAAAATGGACAAATAAATATATAAAATGAACAATAACCTGAATAAAATACATTGTGAAATAGTAAATTGGAACATTAGGATGGAAGTAGGTAGTAACGAGTAACGACCATTCCCCGTGCTCACTTTACTGGTTACTATTATTCAGTGATACATTTAAGTGTTATTATATCGCTCTTTTAGAGATTTATGGATTTTATTTTGGGGAGCGGCAGATGTCGATGGTTTCTGGAGAACGGCAGTTTTAGCTCTTCACCAACTCCAGAGAGATCTGTCTGTAGCTGCTAAATGCTCCTCGATGTTCACCAGCCGGTCTCTCCCGGTGACGGTCTGGGTGATGACATCATGATCATGATCATATCTCACATCTGTACACATGACCTTGATTCGTCTGTCCATCCTGGAGAGGATCCTCCACTGCTCTCCTGAAGGTTTATTTCCTTTCTTCCCTGTGAAGTTTTTTTCCTATTTTTTGGGAGTTTTTCCTGATCCGATGTGAGGTCAAAGGTCAGGCATGTCTATGTGTACAGACTGTAAAGCCCTCTGAGGCAAATTTGTAGTTTGTGATATTGGGCTATTCAAAATAAACTGAATTTAATACAATGATCATTCAGCTTACACACAGTGAAACTAATAACAGTAATAGTTCATGCAAACTATTACTGGTGTAAAAATGTCCCCCCGTTGCTTTAAATCATACATAAAAGTGCAACATATGGACTCCAGAGTATTAACAAAGCACCAAACACTATAGTGTTTATCAGTAAAGATATGGCGGAGGGGTTTCCACCCTCTGTGTGTTGTTATAAGAGCTTCTCTAGGCCTTGTTGACGTAGCCGGCCGACTCTAAGAGCACGTGAGCGTGCACCGCAGGTTAGCTCCNCCCACCCCCCCCACCCCTTCAGGTAATCACCGCTCGTGGTTTTGCGTTCGCCATGTCCAGAGCCGTCGGGGAGGCGACGGAAAGTCCTGTACGTACGTGCTCTGCGCGAGAGGAGAGATAAGACAGGAGCCCCGTGTGCCCGGCTGAGCGTCGGCTCTCATTGTGAGCGCCGGGCCTCAAAACAAACAGGACTCGGCTCTCAGGCCGCCGGCCGCCGCGGAGCCCCGGTTTGTTTGGAGTGTGGATCGCGCTTCCGAGGACGAGCGGCCTCTCTCACGTGCCACGCCAACTGAAAAATGATTCCCAATGCAAACACTCATCGTGTGAAACACAGGGCTGTTTTTGTGTGTGTGTGTGTGTGTGTGTGTGTGTGTGTGTGTGTGTGTTTCTCATGGCCTTGTTACTTGCTTGCATGTCTGCGCCCAGAGACAAACTTCATCCTCCGGTTTCTCTTCCAAGGTGACCAAAAATAAATTCAACTCTGCGTATGTTTATCTGATTCATCTCACATCCTTACTGTGCCACATTGCCAAGATCTAGACCCCCTCCCCCCCCACACACACACACACACACAAACACAAACACACACCCCACCACCACCACCACCACCTGTATCGTGTCCTTGTGCAAAAGCGCCTGATTTTACACCCAGGAGAATATTTTCTTCAGCAAACAATACATGACGGAAGATCCCTCCAGACAAAACAGAGCCAGCGATGTTTGTTGCGTGTTGCAAGGAGCACTTCCTCTTCAAAAAGGTCGAGCTGGAGTCTTTGAACCTGCAACCTTCCTGGAAAGATCCCCTCGTTTGGGGGGCATTAAAGTCATTTATATCTTGTTGCTCTCGGAGAGCTGCCTTGCTGTGAGACTGTATGTAAGAAGTGCGTAGTCAATCATGACTGTAGCCCCGCCCCTAAAGTATACCCTGCTTTATGGTCTATTTGACTCTTAATGGAGCGTCTTTTACGAAATGAGCATTATGATATGATATGATATATACCTTTATCCGTCCCACAGTGGGGACATTTAAAAAATCCCAGCAGCGGTGCACATCAGAGCATTAATAAAAATAATAATAATAAAAATAATAATAAAACACAAAACTAAATACAACAAATGTAAACTAAATACTAATACTAAATATACAGGGGGGAAAACAAAGTGAAATGCTGAGTAAAGTAAAATGCTGAGTAAACTGCTGAATTATGCTGTATTAAAGAGGACTTGAAACTAGATAATTGAGACACAAACTCATGTTTACAATTTTTACTGAGGGAATAAATTAAGAGGGAATAAATTAAGAGAGAAGTAGAGTCTTTTCATAGACTTCTATACAATCTGACATACAGTATTCCCCCCCCCTCATTATGCCGAATGCAAGTTTAAGGCACTTCCGCATCGGCTTCACTCTTCAGAACCGGAGGTGGATGCCCGATGAGGGCCTGGATATTGAAGGCGAGGCCTGAACACTGAGCATACTGTATCGCTAAAAGGCTAAAAGGCTAAAAGGGAGGACATGCTCGGCTGTCAGAGCGGAAATGATACATGATTTTTGATTTACTGGGGCTGGTGAGGGGAGCCTGTGTTTGGACCCCCGAGTGGCGCGCCAAATGATTTCACACCCCTGTAGAATTCCTGGCAGTGATGTTCAGTCAGCAGACAGTCGAGACCGGGCCCGCTCTCCGCAACAGATGAGCTTCAGTGGAGGTGTGAGTGTGTGTGTGTGTGTGTGTGTGAGAAGAAACAGACAGAAAGAGATCTTTATTAGCGTGTTTATGAGAAAGTGCGTCATGTTTAATGCATACACCCACCCCCCCCCTCACTTCTCTTTTGCTTGTGTGTGCTGTAAAATCCGCCCCCGTCCTCCATTCCCCCAGGACACCGCTCCGTTGCTGGGATGCCTGCTTGTGTATAGCCATAGTCAGGAAATGTCACTGTTGGCATCTGACGAGGGCCGGCGCGCCAACCCAAGCGTGCCTCCTAGCCACCTGCGGCCCAACCTCCTCCGCCGCGGACACTGGCTCGCTTGTTTGTTCCGCCGAGCGTTGCCCGCCATTCCCCTGCACAGTCGGCCTGTCTGGCTGCTCTGGGCCTGTGAAAGATCAATCAGGTGAGCACAATAGCATTTATAGGGGTGTTTTTTGGACTGGCAAGCCCCGAAGAGAAGGAGCTGCCATGCAGCTGCACCGGTCCAGCTGAGCTGCCAGACATGAAGCACAAAGCTGACTCTGAACGCTGCAAACCAGGAGGCGATATGTGGGAATTTAAACTCCTCAGCATGTTCAGAAGGTTTCATTTGAATCTTTATTTTATTTATTTTGTGGCCCTGAGACCATCCTGCTACGTTTCAGCTGTGGACGAAGTCACAGTTGATGCATTTGTGGCATCCAAAAATATGACATGACATTACATTACATTACATGTCATTTATATATTTAAAATATACAACAATGTCTTTGTTAATGCAATAAAGGAACATTTTATCCAGTGTAGCAGTGTTTTAATAGAGCTTGATGGTTTCCAGGAATAACACATCATTAATAAGTTTGATTTGGTCTTTTCATGGGATTTGTGGAGGGTAATATGTATATAAAACACAGTCCTTATCCTTTAAGGAGAGACCCCCAAAGTTAACAGGGTAATCAAAATAAATAAAAATATTATATATATATATATATATATATATATAATATATCTTATCTTTAAAGGCTGAATATGAATAGTATATATATATATATATATATATATATATATAAAATATATATAAAATATTCATATTCAACCTTTAATTACATGTTTTGTAAAATCACATACATTTTTTTAATTTTTAAGACACTACAAAAAAAATGTTCCCAGTTAATTACTCACAATATGACAATGTATTAATACAAGTTTTCTAAAATGTTGTGTTTGAATATATAATGAGGCATAATGAAATAGACAATGTAGAAAAATAAAAACACCTAAATGTGGATTTCTGAGCAAACTATCCAAAAATATAAATAATCCCCAGTGCATGAACAATAATGTTTTTGCCTGGGGTGTCTCAGAAAAAAAATCTATTCATACAAATCTATTTTAGAATACGCTTTTGGAGTTTGCTACATTCAATAATGTTTTTTCTTCAAATGGAGTTAACATTGAAGACACGCAAATACGCACGTGTTCACATTCACGCGTATTCACACGTTCGGGCCGTAAAAATCGTCTCTCTGTGTGACCAGCTGGAGGCGCATGGTGGAGACCAAAGAGTGTGGTGGAGACTTTGTTTTGTTCTAAAAGCAGAACAACTCGAAGGAGACACAGAGGAGCCTTGTTGACGTTCGCTGCCCACATAACGCTGGTTTTGTGTCAACCCGCCTATTGTTGCCACCAGCCCCCTCTTCACCCACATTTCCATTTATATCCCATTTTCCACTTCATTTCCATGCTAATTTTGGTGGGAGAGGGAGAGGGGTGAACATGAAAAAAAACAAAACATGTTATGTCATTTATAGTGATGCAGCTGGTTTATCTGTCCACACAAGTGGAAAACCAGCCTCGGGGCCCAGCCTCTACAAAACAGCCTCTGTCCAATCAAAGGCGGGATATGTAGACGGCGGGACTGTTGGGCATACTGACGTCTCTTATGAACTTAACATAAAGGGATACTCACTATTGAGTTGGAAATCAAACAAAAGACAGATTAAAAACAAGTTATTTGAGCTTTTCTGAGCTCTGTTTTACATTTACTTTGAGGGGGGCGGGGGAGGGGGGGAGTGTATTCATGGTTTAGCAAACCCCCGTATTGTGAGTGATTTCACAAGGCAGCTTGTCTAATTTTGTTGGATTCCTGCTTGTAATGACTCTCAATCCTTGTAAACTCTGTGGTTTAAGCGATGCCTCCAGATATTTCCAGAACAACAGCACACGGGCCCGTTCGGAGGCCCGAGACGGCGAGTGGGAGTCTGTGTTTGGTTCTGGGTCCATCCGGTACTCGGAGAGCCGATGGCTCGAGGTCCGCTCGGCCTGACTGCAGATGTCCCACCGTGGGTGACGGTGACTTTAATTGTGTGTGAAGGTTATAGATGAACCTACCGTAACAGCTTAGCCCGATTATCTCTTGGAGTATGACTTTTTTTTTCTTTTTTTTTTTTTGGGTTGAAAACAAAATGTTTTTTAGATTTACTTTGTTATTGTTTTTGTAATCCTCCAATAGCAACAGAGAAAAAGAGTTGCATAGCAGTTCATACAATGTACAACTGGGGCGGATGGGAGTCAAACCAGTTTTGTAGATGCTATTGTAGAAGTATTGGAGTATTAGAAATGTTAGTCTGGATTAAAAGCCTACGTTATTCATCCTCCGGGAACCACGCATATCTAAATAAAGTTTATTCAGACACAATGAAGAAGATTACGGTGGACAATAAATGGATTGAGAGATGGTGGGTGCTATTACGCCGAACACATGCTGTCCATACCGACACGCCATCGGAATAAATCCACCGCGCCATCGCCACGCGGCGGGCCCTCCTCGACCGCACGGACGCACGTAATCAAAACAAGAGAAGCGACAGATAAAAGGCGACCGTGCGCACCTGTGCTCACCGGCTAATGCCCGACACGCACGGAAATGCCCGGCAGCACGCTGCCCTTTGAAGTGAGCCAACAGTGGGGGGGAGGGGGTGAGACCGTCATACATCTGGGACTTCACCGGGAATGTGCACGACCGCCCTCTTGATGGAGGAGCATTCACTGTATGGGGGTAATGATGGCGACGAGGACGTGGTCTAAAGGGCCATTAGCGTAAGCCGCGTCCCGGCGGGAGCTCATGCCAGCGGGGCTTCTGCGATGTGGCCCTAAATGAATGGCATCCTTTGAGTGACACTGGATGCCTCTCGGGGATATTAGCACTACATTTATGGTAATTGCGGGTTCCTTTTAGCGGAGGCTGGCACCTCGATATGAGCACGTACTTGTGTGCGGAGCTGTGTGATATTTGAAAGTCTCATCACAGGCGGCTTGGACGGATGTCAAACAACAAGCTTCCACTTTGAGAGTGAGAAAAAATAAATCCGCACCCAGTGATGCAGGAAGCGTTCAGATCCTCGGCTTCAATACATGTACGTACACCGGCGTAATAAAGGCTGTATTGCTGGGTCCACTGGAGGGAGGGGGGCGGGGGTCACGGGAGAACCAGAACCAGGAACAGAATACTGCCAAACTACTGCTACAGTAGGATTAGTGTTTTAAAAAAAATTGGATTCTGGTGCTCAGAAACACTTCCACTTATGTCCACCGGGGCCGACAAAATCAATACAACATAAAAGTTCCTCCTAGTAGCTTTAAGTACAACTATGCATTAAAACAAATTGCTTAGATTATGAAAAGCACAAAGTACTAACTGTGCAGTAAAATGTTCTCTGTGTTTTAATATTATATATGAGTTTTCTGGATTGTTAATAATTTAACTGCTGCATTAATGCATATTCTGCATTTTAGAGCTGAAGATGTTTTTTGATAAATCCTTTACGTATTCTTGATAGCATCCTATGTGTGTCCTGTGAGAACTACGTCTCTCTAAAAAGTCAAATTTTTCCATCTGATCCAAAAATACTTTAATTTAAATAAGGAGTAAGAGGATTTTCTCAACACATAGGAAACACTTCATCCTTCAGTTTGTCATAAACTTGTGGTTTTCTCTGGACAGGAAGGGGATGTCAGATCCATTTAAAAAGTACAATATTTAAATGTAAGATGTAGTAGAAATATAACGTTTCTTCAAATGGCAATACTCACGTAAAGTACAAGTACCTTGAATTTGAGAAACAATGAAGCGTCACATAAACTCAAGATGAACACTCACATACAATGAAGCGATGAGTTATGGGTAAATGCCTCTCGCACAAATTACGCACGGAGGGCCCCGAAACACAAAGAAGGACCCCCTTTAAGCACTTGTCGATTTCACAGTGGGAGGGGCCTGAGCTGTCATGGACTGATCGAGAGGACTTTTTAAATGGGGTGGGGGTGGATTTGGGGACGGGGGATATGCTGTGCAACCTTAAAACAAACAATAAACAAGTGCTGTGGATTCCTGAAACGTGTTTACAACACATTTCAGTAGCAGTGACACAGTTCCTGGAAATAGGTCTTACTTATAAAGTGGTTTCCAAAGATAGTCCGGATAAGACTTTAAACCGGAGTATTTATCATCACATGCCGACTGACGCAATCAAACCTCTTATAGTGACCCAGCAATGCCCTTTTTATTACAATTCCGATCCCAAATGTTGAGTTTAGAGCTCAAGTTGTGAAGCTGACAAGAAACACAAGGACGAGTGATATATATATATATATATATATATATATATATATATATATATATACACACAACTGAAAACAAAAGCAAATAGAAAAGTCATGATCAAAAGTCAGTTTTCCATCACAGTTTGCTATTTCCTGGTTGAATTTGGGCCTTCTGGCTCACCGTAGCTGTGTATGCATTATTATCTCTTGTGCTTTTTGCACCGTTGGCTGAGTTGGAAAGTAACATTACTCAGGTACTGTGTACAAACGTGAGGTATTTGTACTTTAGTCTGAGTATTTACTTCTAAGGCCTCTTTATACTTCTAATACACAATTCAGAGGTAAATATTTGACTTTTTACTCCACTATATTTACGACTTTTACGTCTGTAACATTTCCGGCTGTTCTCAATACACTGTTGGTACATGTATCTACGGAAGAACATTTACGATAATTCATATATAACCCACATCATTAATTGTACATAACCCATGAAACAGTAAGTGGAATAGGAGGTCGCCGCTGGGTCCTAAAACATATGTGTCACGGCTGGATTAAGGGTGGACCCAAATGCACGACTCAGGAGACATGAAATGCTGATCAAGATGTTTTACTATAATTCTTATCAGGATGGAAACAAGAACACAAGGTAACGCGGGAGAGCTTGGTTACGGAGAACACAAATTAATCTGGCAGAGGACAAGTGGAAGTGAGGGAACTAAATAGTGAGGGACTAATGAGGGGATGGGCTGCAGGAGAGAAGGACGTGAGGACCAGGTGAAGGGAATGAGGGACTAACGAGGGAGTGATCAGAGGCAGGTGAAGGGAGCAGAATCTGGAATGACAGGATAGTTAGTGACAGGATGAAAACAACAAAAAAGGAAATATGGAGCTGAACTGTTACAGAATCCCCCCTCAAAGGGACGGCTCCTGACGTCCCCAAACAAACTTGACTAATACTCCTCAGACATCTCCGCTCTCTCCTCCTCGGCGGGTGAGTTGTCCTCATCGGAAGCTGACTCCTCCCCGATGTCTGATGCTACCGAGGGGAGGGCGGGAACAGGGGCTGGCCTGGTAGCCCTTGTGGGCACAGCGCCCTTGGAGGGCTGGTCAGGGTGGCTGCGGTGGAACTCTCTCATGAGAGACGGATCCAAGATATGTCGAGCTGGGACCCAGCATCTCGCCTCTGGTCCGTAGCCCTCCCAGTCGACCAAATACTGCAGCCCTCTTCCACGGCGGCGGGAACGAAGCAGACGGCGAACTGTATAGGTTAGCCCTCCCTCGATGAACCGTGGTGGCGGTGGGGGCTGTTCGGCAGGGACCAGTGGACACTCTCGAACTGGCTTTACCTTGGAGATGTGGAATGATGGATGGACCCGCATGGCCCGGGCAGCTTGAGCCTCACTACTGCTGGGTTGATGACCTTCTGTATCTCGAATGGTCCGATGAATCTGGGTGCCAGTTTCTTCGCCTCCACTCGCAAGGGTAAGTCCTTGGTCGATAGCCAAACCTTCTGACCAACCTGGTAGATGGGGGCCTTGAGCGGCGTCGGTTGGCTGCTGTGGAGTAGCGGTCGGCTGAGCTGAGGCGCCAGTCTGGCCTTCGCCGAGGTACGGCGGCAGCGACGGACGAACGCCTGGACTGAGGGGCAGGAAACCTCCTTCTCCAGGGCTGAAAACAATGGAGGTTGAAATCCGTAGGCACACTGAAACGGGACATACCAGTAGCAGAGCTGGTCAGGGTGTTGTGGGCATATTCCACCCACAGGAGGTGTTGGGACCAGGATGCTGGAGTCTCGGATACCAAACATCGTAGGGCCATCTCCATCTCCTGGTTCTTACGCTCAGTCTGGCCATTGGACTACGGGTGGAATCCAGATGACAGACTGACTGTGGCTCCGATTAACGTGCAGAACTCCCTCCAGAACACTGATGTAAACTGAGGACCCCGGTCAGAGACTACGTCGGTGGGAAGACCGTGAAGCCTGAAGACGTGCAGCAGAACCAGCTCAGCAGTCTCCTTGGCCGATGGGAGCTTGGGCAAGGGCACGAAGTGGGCCATCTTGCTGAACCGATCTACCACTGTAAGGATGGCGGTATGTTTGTTGGACAGTGGGAGACCAGTAACAAAGTCCAGGGAGATGTGAGACCAGGGCCGATGGGGCACCGACAGCGGTTGCAGGAAACCAGCGGGAGCCTGGTGGGAAGGTTTGTGCCGATTGCAGACAGGACAGGCGTTGACGAATTCCTGGGCATCCTTCTCCAGAGTAGCCCACCAGAACCTCTGCTGCACAGCATCCTTAGTACGCTGGATCCCAGGATGGCAAGTGAGCTTGGAGCTATGGGCCCACTGGAGGACCTCCGACCTCAGGGTCCGGGAACGAACAGACGGTTAGGGGACAGGAGCTCGGGCCGGGCTGGGCCTCCAGGGCAGCCTTGACTCTATCCTCTACCTCCCAGGTGATAGCGGCCACCAAGACTGGGGCAGAAAGGATATTGTCGTCCCAAGGGGTGGAATCCCCCTTGTCCGGAAACTGGCGGGACAGGGCGTCAGGCTTGACGTTACGGGTACCGGGCCTGTAACAGATTGAAAAATTAAACCGCGTAAAAAACAGACCATCTGGCTTGCCGAGAGTTGAGTCTCTTGGCGGACTGAATGTACTCAAGATTCTTGTGATCAGTCCAACATAAAAATGGCAGACTGGTCCCCTCAAGCCAGTGGCGCCACTCCTCCAGGGCCAGCTTAACGGCAAGCAGCTCTCGGTTACCCACATCATAGTTCCTCTCAGCATGAGAGAGCCGTTTAGAGAAGGCGCATGGGTGGAGCTTCTGGTCGCTGGCAGCTCGCTGAGAAAGGATGGCCCCCACTCCCACATCGGAGGCATCCACCTCAACAACAAACTGTCGCTCGGGGTCAGGTACTTGGAGGATAGGAGCAGAGGTAAACCGGGCCTTAAGTCCCTGGAAGGCCCCCTCAGCCGCGGGTGACCACCGGAACTGGACCTTAGATGAAGTGACGGCCGTGAGTGGGGCAGCTAAGGTGCTATAACCGCGGATAAACCTCCGATAGAAGTTGGCGAACCCCAGGAATCGTTGCAGCTGCTTACGTGAGTCAGGGATGGGCCAGGACGTCACTGCTTCCACCTTGGCAGGATCCATCAGCACGATCCCCTGTCCCACGATGTAACCCAGGAAGGAGACAGAAGAGGCGTGGAATTCACACTTCTCTGCCTTAACAAACAGAGAATTCTTCAGAAGACGTTGAAGGACTGCTTGGACATGGTGAATGTGCTCCTCTTGGGACCTCGAGAAAATAAGAATGTCGTCTAGGTAGACAAACACCTGTTTGTTCAGCATGTCTCTGAGCACATCATTCACCAGGGCCTGGAAAACGGCTGGGGCATTAGTCAGACCGAAGGGCATAACGAGGTACTCATAATGTCCAGTGGGGGTGTTGAAAGCTGTCTTCCAATCATCCCCCTCTCAGATCCGGACTAAGTGATAGGCATTACGCAGGTCTAGCTTTGTGAAGATGGTAGCCCCCCGCAGCAACTCGAAAGCAGAAGAGATGAGTGGGAAGCGATTCTTTACGGTTATGTTATTGAGTCCCCTGTAGTCAATGCAAGGCCTAAGTGACTTGTCCTTCTTCCCTACGAAGAAGAACCCTGCCCCTGCAGGTGAAGAAGAGGGACGGATGAGCCCCGCAGCTAGAGAGGAACTGATGTATGCCTCCATGGCCTCTCTCTCGGGGGCCGATAAGGAATACAGGCGGCCCCTGGGTGGGGTGGTGCCTGGTTGCAGGTCAATGGCGCAGTCGTACGGTCGATGTGGTGGCAGACATGAGGCCCTGACCTTACTGAATACCTCCCTATAGTCATGGTATTCGGTAGGTACTCCTGACAGGTCCAAAGCAGAGCTGGGGCAAACAGACTGCTGAGGTGCAGCAGCCTGTTTCAGGCAGATCAGGTTACAAGCTGCACTCCAACCCAGGATGGCTCCTGTGGCCCAGTCAATGTGGGGGTTGTGGCGGCGGAGCCAGGGGTGACCCAGGATTAGTGGATGCTGGGGTGACCACAGGATGAGAAACCGAATGGTCTCATGGTGCTTACCGGACAGGAGCATTTGGACTGGCTTAGTCTGGTGAGTCACTGTCCCCAGTAGGTGGCCGTCCAGGGCGTTGACCGGAACAGGGCATGGAAGCGGTACCTGCTCGATCCCCAGCTGCCGAACAAGGTCCTCGTCAATGAAGCTGTCGTCAGCACCAGAGTCAATGAATGTGGCGAGGGTCTGCGGACCATTTGCGAGCAGCAGTTGGGCATGGAAGAGGGGTCTCTGGTTGGGAGAGAGTCTTGTGGTTCGGCTAACCAGTACCTCTCCTGGTTGAGGCCCGGGGGTGACGCTGGTAGCTGCTGGAGCAGCTCGCCGTCGAGCGAAAACACGATGATCTGTCCTCTCCCTGCGTCGCTCCTGTCGCCTTGCCTGGATGTGTCTGTCTACTCGGGAAGTCAGTTCTATTAGACCATCCAAGTTGGCAGACAAATCAAAAGAGACGAGTTCATCCTTGACATAATCCGCTAGTCCAGTCAAGAACACCTCACACTGAGCTGCCTCATTCCAGTTGCTTAGGCGTGCTCTCGTACGAAAGTCCAGTGCATAATCTGCCACAGTCCGGTCCCCCTGGCACAGCGTTGCCAGTCCCCCGCTTGGATCTGGACCTCTGGAGACTTGCCGAATACTTTGCGAAGGTCCGCCAAACGAAGGAACGAAGTGCAGGCTGGCGTCTGTCTCTCCCACTCCGCGGTACCCCACAGTCTTGCTCTGCCCGTCAAGTGGTTGATTGTGAAGGCTACCTTAGCCTCCTCCACGGCAAAGGTGTGGGGTTGCAGGGAGAACAGGATGGAGCAGTTTGTGATATATGGGTTGCAACCCTCAGGCTCTCCAGCATAGGGCTCCGGGGTTCCCACTCGAGGCTCGGGTGTTGGCGCAGGTGGCGGTGAAACAGGAGGCAGGGAGGCAGGAGGCGCTGAAGCAGAAGACAACGACGAGGCTCCGTGCTGGGTCAGGGCTGCAGAAAGTTGTTGGATCTGGTTAGCCATCGCCGCCATAGTCTGCCGTGTCTCCTCTGCGAAGCTGAACATCTGCGTCCGCCGTTGCTGGAGGACCTCCTCGATCCTCTCAAACCGGCTCGATGCAGGAGGGTGTGCTGGGTCCATGATTTGGCCAGATTGTAATGTCACGGCTGGATTAAGGGTGGACCCAAATGCACGACTCAGGAGACATGAAATGCTGATCAAGATGTTTTACTATAATTCTTATCAGGATGGAAACAAGAACACAAGGTAACGCGGGAGAGCTTGGTTACGGAGAACACAAAACAATCTGGCAGAGGACAAGTGGAAGTGAGGGAACTAAATAGTGAGGGACTAATGAGGGGATGTGCTGCAGGAGAGAAGGACGTGAGGACCAGGTGAAGGGAATGAGGGACTAACGAGGGAGTGATCAGAGGCAGGTGAAGGGAGCAGAATCTGGAATGACAGGATAGTTAGTGACAGGATGAAAACAACAAAAAAGGAAATATGGAGCTGAACTGTTACAATATGACTTTCACCCAGATAACTACTGTTCATGTCCCAAGTTAACTCATTTGTTACGTTACCTCATTGCTTAGGTTATTCAGTTATTTAAAAAAAAATATATAATATCTAAATCTAACTTAGTAGTTGTTTTTTCTAAACTGGTTTATCGCTGCAGGCTTGGAAAATGTACTTTTTGTGAGATATCATAGGGGTCGTTGTGTGACTCACTTTTAATATATTCTCATGTCCCATATTTTACATTGTGGTATTAGTACTCTTACTTCAATAAAGTATTGACATACTTCCTCCATCACTGCCCATTTGACTTTATAATGACTCTTGTAGATAGAACTGACAAAACGTAGAAAACACGGCCCGTGTTGAAATGCAGTGAAATGATCTTCTGCCCCAGCGCAGCTCAGACCTCAGGGAAGTGGAAACAGGTTGTGGGCAGCTCCATGCCCCCTTGTTTTCTTCCTGCTCGCCACATGTTTTGAGGGGAAAGCGGCGCGCAGCATGACGTAATAAAAACATTATTCCATTGAGAAAACTTGGACCCATCGTGCGGGGCAACGGCGAGCGAAACACTCTCCTCTGGTGCTGCTGTGCTCAGGTGAAGCTGCACTGATGTCAGCCCCCTCAACACCAGGGGGATGAAGTCAGTGGTGTTTGAAAGGGGTGAGATCATTTTTCCATTGACTGAAGAGTGGGGCAGTGTAAGGGACACCTCTTGTGGCAATCAGGGAGATGTTGCTTGTCTGCCTGCTTGCCTGTCTGTCTATCGACCTGCCCGTCTATCTGCTTTTATTCCGCTTGTCTTGTGCACCAACCGTCCAAAACACCTGATTTCCCTTCCTTTATTTCTACTGTTTATTACCCTGTTCTTACCCTTTATTTATGGACGTATCCTTCTATATTCGGTATGGAGACTGAATTGAAATACAGATGTCCTAAACTTATACTGGGAATTTGAATAAAAGCAAATTTAATACGAATGCAAACGGTCTTATGAATGAAACTCACAGATCGATGGCGTCCCGCTACAGAGCTCCTCCATCGCCAGGAGCCATGGTGGAGAATCCTGTCCTTCTCTCACGTCTTTATCATTAAATAACGTCCGCATGCCACTTTACTGCGCAGTGTATTGTTTTATCGTGATAATCATTAATAAGTGAAGTGGCCTATACTGAGCATCCTTAGCTTACATTACCCTTCATGCTAAGCTCATCGCCTCTTGGCTGCTCTCAAAATGTCAAAGAGTTTTTTTAATCCAATACATTTGAACCATCTTCTCTTTGCAGAACCTTTAAAAAAAGAAGAAGATTTATCATGATATATGTTGGTATTCTGACTCACATCCTCTGCAAAGATCCCTGAAGAGCTTTGTTTGACAAACACACACACACACAAACACACACACACACACACACACACACTGACCCACAGACACACACACATGCACACAGGACATGCATATATGTAAGTGTACAACACACATGTAGTAAGTGACATACAGAGGAACAATGCACAGTATACCTCTGAGAGCATATACTGTAACAAACAACATGAAACAAAACACTCACACTGGTTCCTTACAAACAAACAGGACTACACACACACACACACACACACACACACACACACACACACACACACACACACACACACACACACACACACACACACTCTCCTCCACCCTCTTACCCATCTCTGCATGACATCAGCTCGTCCTGGGTTACTCGGCCTCCCGAGTGTCCTGATGGCAGAGATAAGGCAGGAAAGTCACTGATTAGCTGGGAATCTCGTTACACAGGGAGCAACAGATCACTCCTTCCTCATCCCCCTCTTCCTCCTCCTCCTCCTCTCTTCAACTCCTCCATCACTGATGCCATGCATGAGCAATTCCGAGGCCAAATGATGAGCAGATGAAGCAGAAACAAATGCTAAAAGATTTTTTTAAACGTAACACCTCTAAAGATGTCGACACATAAACAAACATCCTGGTTTGTGGAGATTTTATTTTGCCCTTTGCTGGTTTACGACTAAATAACCTGCAAAACCAGTGACACCGCCATCGGCCTCAGCTGAACTTTGTTTAATTCCTGTGAGCAAATGTGTTATTAGCGTTGTCATCACATTAGCATTCTGCTCAAAGAGCAGCAGAACCGCCTCACAGAGGCGTGGCTGCAGACTCTTAAGTTCTTCAACGTTAGAACGTTTTCCATAATTATCTCATTTTAAACCATCTTGCATCTCCCTCTTTCTGTGTTGGCTGGCTTTTCACTTTTCATTTCTTTGGATTTACTATAAACCTGAATTCTGTCCTTCAAATCATTTCTTTACTCGCATAAACCCGGCTTCAGTCTTGTCTTAACTTCGCCCGCCCAGACCCGGGTTGGTATCGGTGAGAAACTAGCATGTGTACGCTAGATTTAACAAAATAATACAAAATAAAAAAATAAAAAATCTTGCCAGTGTTTCCAACTCTTGAAACTCCAGTGTAGATAGATAGCAGCTTGCCCCGCCCACTCGCACACAGGGTCTTCTGTGTTTCTACGTGTTGTCCTGTTAGCCCTGTTTATGTAAATAAATGTTATATTCTGTTGCAGCTACCACCTCCCTCTTTATGTTGCGGGTCTCGAGCGAATCGTAACACAAGAAAGTCAACAAGTCGGCCCCGCCCCTTTATGCCTCCTTCCGAAAGAAAGAAACACAAAACGATCAACATGGCTATTGTTATTACTCATAGCGGTCACACGGGATCCGGTCCAGTCCAGTCGAGTCCCAATTAATAATCATCTATTTACCACTTAAGTATTTTTTGGGTTTGTTTCGTAATGTTATGTCATTGTTATTACTTCTATTGTTTGTTCTGTTTTTACCATGTAAAGTGTCTTGAGTACCTTTTAAAGCGCTGTACAAATTATTATTATTATTATTATTATTATAATTATTACTATCATTATCATATTATTGTTATTCAGACTTACCCATTTATTTTATTATTATTTTTTTATTATAAGAGAAAAGAAAATATATAGACATAATACCTAGAGGACGACAAAACAGTGGACAAAAGTCAGAGTATTGGAGAATGGTGTGGGTGAGGGTGTGTGTGTGTCTGTGTGTGTGCGTGTGTGTGTGAGTGTGTCTG
Organism: Liparis tanakae; assembly: GCA_036178185.1. Taxonomy (NCBI): domain Eukaryota; kingdom Metazoa; phylum Chordata; class Actinopteri; order Perciformes; family Liparidae; genus Liparis; species Liparis tanakae. The sequence goes on from CM070105.1 coordinate 9,447,712, forward strand.
TATCTGAGTCATTTTTAAATCAAAGAAACAAATACATAGATGAGGGCAGATTTATATGTACAGTATGTGTGTACGCACACTTACCCATTTATTTAAAACCGATGCATTTTAATAAGGAAATATTTTGAAAAATAAGTCTGGCTTGTTCACCACAGCACATATTGTTTTTCCCCCAAGAACAAAACAAAACAAAAACAATTAAATAAAACATCAATCCCTTCATTTTGATCAACGAGTCAGACTCAAACTGGGGTGGTATTTCTTCCACCCTTTCGGCCGTGGAGCCTGTCTGAGACGTGTTGTTGACTGAAGCGCTCTATTCTTCTGATGTTACAACATTTCCCAGTAATGTCGCGAGGGCGTTGCCGCCTTGCTTTGCTGCCGTTGGGCTCATTGTCTCGGCTACAAGGGGCGCAAACGTATGCTTGAAGGAGTCCCATTTAGGACTCAATCAGTCCTTTGGTGGGGTCCACTGACCCAGAAAATGGGTTTCCAAAGCCAGAGGAAATGATACTCAGTAATCACCTTACTGGCAACACTGGGGAAGGAATGCACAGACATCTCACACATAGTGACAGGATACAGTCTGTTTACAAGGTGAACCTTTCACCTCGAGATGTTATATCTCCTCAGCGGAAGTCATTAATTGACAATGTTTTCAAACAGGTTTATTTCTTGGCAGGTGATACACAAGTTTGGTTTTGGTATTGTTTATACCTTTGGCTAAACACGCTTCCCACACATTCCTGTCCTATACATGCCCCAGACAAGAGGATTCTCTGGGGCTGAGAGCAGGTGTATCACATGTCCTTCATGTGACGTTCTAGGGGAGATGTGGTTGAGATGCAGCGTTGGAAGGGTTACTTTAAAAATGTATGGCAAAAAAGACTATTAACTGTAAATCAATAAATAATGCATAGCAATATTAAAGTAACATAACACGTTTAATCCCTGTTCCTTTTGGATTACCTCGATACCAAACGTGAAAATAAAGACAAGAGAAAAGAAACATATTCTTAAATGATCTCCATTATTTTGCTTGTACAGCAGAAAACGTCAGTACAGATCTGCCTTCCAGCTGTTAAAATAGTGTCCCCATGTCAATTAAATTAAATCAAATGCAGGTGTGTCCTGAATTATGTTCGCTGGAGCAGAAATGTGAAGATATCCAATTTCTAACAGTTTTGTCACGCTGGGATAGAATCATTTTAATGAAGTAGAACTTGAACTGAACATATTCCCCTTTTTCTGCTTCACTTACAGAATTGTGGCGAGATTTCCATCCAGTGAATGGAAACATTTTCTTGCTAACGTTAGCTGTTGTTGTGTGAGTCACGTCCTGATCAAGTGTTCACATTTTCACTCTAGATAAGAACAGTTTGAACAACACTAGTAGTATCCATGAAAACTATTAAAAACTATTTGATGGATTGCTATCAAAACTTCATGAATTGCAAAAACTTCTCAGACTTTTTTTAATCTAGTGCCACCATCTGGTCAGAGCTAATAAGCATGCTAACCTACTACACTCAGGTTGTGAACTTTGTGACCGCTATCAGCACGTTAGCTGATGTTAGCGTGCTGATGTTAGCATGCTAATGTTAGTATTCTGATGTTAGCGTGCAGGTGTTAGTGTGCATGTGTTAGCATGCTGATCATGTTAGCATGCTGATGTTAGCATTGATCTCAAATTGAGCTGACAGAGTTGCTCGGTGTCGCCTCGTAGTCTTGTTAGAACACAAATAATACATAACAGATGCATTCCAGCACAGATAAAAGAAAGAATACTGAACATGTCCCTCAAACACACAGAAGCCTGTTCCCTAATGGAAAAGGCTCAACACCCAAAGCCATGTAGCCGTGCAGATAGTTTAACAAACTAATGTTAAAAGTGACCTTTCATGCTAAAATCCAGCGTACTGCAGTACAAATAAATACAAAAAATGTTACTTCATCCCTGAAGCTAACAACGTCATGTTACGACACAGAGCACATCCGATACGGGCGGGTCCGATTCAGTGCAAACGTTTTCCTCACGATATTCAGTTACACATAGCATTGCATAATCACAAGTGACCCTAAATAGGTCATACAGCCACTTGTTATTTAAGATCTTCGCAGGAGCTGTTTTGACAGTCACGCCGATGGATCCGACTCGGGAGTCTAGTTTCACTGGGAATGGATTGTTTGATAAAGATAGACCGATAGATCGACTCAGAGAGCATTGAATGTAATGTACAAAAAACACAGAAATAATAACTCCGAGAGTTTTATATGACTTTTGTGGTCCATAATCTAATCCAATTGACAGTTAATTAAATAAAAATATTTTTCAATGGTACCAATGTGTCTGGTAAGGGTGGTACTGTTGGTAAACCTAGGAACTCTTGTATTTGCTCTAAAGAAAATAGGCGAACATTATGAGATATGCACTTATGTGCACGGTAATGCTGCCATGTTAGCTTAGCTTAGAGTAAATACTGACAACAAGGGTGCACAGCGGTCCAAAAGTTTTTAAAAAACAAACCTAGCAGCACTTCTGAAGGTCACACGATAACATGTCATATCTGCTTCTGTTTATTCTGGTCAAAACCTGAAGAGTAAAAAGGGCAAGTTGTGGTTTTATTAACTTCACCGTATCCTCACTTTGAGAACACAACGTGTTTATGCACCGCTACGACCACTTCTCCTTACTTAAGTTACTAAGAGGAACTTTTAACTGGATATGCAACCTGATACTCTATAAGACCTCCATCATTAAACGAAACCATCAGCAAGAAGATGGTCTGTTTCTGATGAAACCAGATGACATCATGAATGTGCACCAGAACGCAGGTGCACTACCACCTTTGTCCACAGGGAGCGCCAGAATCAAGACACAATGAAACTTCCTCGTAATAACTTACATATTTTTTTGGGGACTGTTCCTTTAAAAAGAAACAGTGTTTTTCTTGGTGCCTGATCTTGTTACATTTAATTCAATTGTTTTTGTTGTAAAAAGGTCTCATTTGTAAAAATAACCCCAGCTCAGCTGTTGTTCATCTGTGTTACCTTTGAACCTTGTATTGCTCAGAGTACCAGGGAGTGAAGTGGAAACCGTGTGGATGAAACAATATAGTGATCACTTATCGTATCTCACCTGGGCCTGTAAGTGTGAGCAGATGGCCGAGGCGATGCACCGAGAGGGGACGATAAGGTTTATGGTTGACGTCCCCGGGCAACGCAGTCGTGTTTGGTTTGAGTAAATATTGTGGAAGGTGGATGGCGGCAACCGCGTGACTCGTCTGTCATATCAAGAGCCGCCGGGCATGAAGGAGAGGAACTATGTATTCAGCACCTCTATAATGTGTTATTGTGCTTAGTGTTTCCAGTAATGATCTCTTGAAAGGAATGGATGGGGGGTGGGTGTGTGTGTGTGTGGGGGGAGGGGGGGGGGGGTAAAGACCTGAAACCGTGATTCAGAGATCATGTTTTAGTCACAGGCGCCACCTTGAGGTCACTTCTGGTAGAGCAGAACAAAACACACATGAAACATTCAGACCGTTTGTAGCGTCACAGCATAACACTTCATATATGATTAAATACAAACTAACAGGCCAGCTAATAACCGGTAACGGATACAAAAGCGCTTCGTGCGTCGGCTGTGTTTGCACTTCTGTGACTGAGCAGCAGAAACAAAACAGCTCTCTTGTGTTTATGGTCACTGTCAGGTCCAAGAACAAGAAAAAAACACATCTAAAATAAAACAGGCCTGTGTCCAAGCAGAAGAAACTGAAATGAAGGTTCGCTAAAACACTTTGACATGTCACAGCGTGGAAAAGTACAGGTCTAAATAATATTTTTGAGTAGGCTTGTATTGCATTTAGCTGCTTCTGTTTTGGGGTTCCTTGTGTTCTGGCTGCGAGCTCTCTAAGGAAGTAAAGTAAAAGTCATCTCTATTAAAATTGTACTTAAATTGTAGGCTACTTCTATCCAAAAGAAATGGAGTAATGCAAAAGGTCGCTGGGGACTTCATCGGCTTTTGTGTTTTTTTTTTTTACAAGACAAGGTAAAACTGCATCATTCTTATTGGGGACTAGCTATCAACCCCAATCGGATTCATGCACAACTTGGGAAGCCAAATAAAATGCATGGTATGCTAATTATAATAATGCATTATGTTTTATCATTTTAAAATCAACGGAACCAATACATGGATTAAAGTAAAACGTTTCTATCTTGGACTAAAAAATTAAAAGTTCCATAAATTATGAAAAATACCTTAAATATACGTTCCATCAGCAACTTACTGTCACGCCATATGTTGTACTTTAATATGACTGGTCCACCATTAATGTTGTTAACACCATGGTTTTTGTACATGTAATATTGATTTGAGCTTTTCTTTATATTCTCATCAGGATCACATGAAGTTGTTTTACATTAGTTTATACTGTGATATGTAACTTAATACCAAACTATTTTTGGGATGATCATTATCATCATTACTAACAACATGAAAGCCAAATGGAAAATGTCTCAGTAATTAATAACTGAATATGAGTGAAGACTTTACGAAACAATTAAAACACTGTTCTCAGGTCAGGTGGCTCGTCCATCCGCGAGGAGCAGTGAGGGTAACTGACCGCCAGGTAGAGCCAAACACCAGCGAAAGTATTTTTTAAGTCAGCTCGAAACCCGCCGGCCTTTGACTTTGTAAAGCCATAAAAAAAATATATAAAAAAAAAATTAAAACAAGTCACAGTTCAACAGCTCAGCAAACATTTGAAATAATATAATTTTAATGTTTTAGTGCCTGAAGTCAAATGTCAAATTATTTGTTATTAATATGCAGACACATTTAACACAATAACAGATTTGACACGTATACAACAACAAACCAGGTGTTATGGGGTTTATAGTGAATAATAAAAATACCAAATACAAAATGTAACTATTAGTGTTACTTACTAAGATGCCGTTTTACAAAAAATATATAATTTTGACCCAAAAAGCTAACGTTTCATGTATATTACACGCTATCGTTCATCATTCATCGTTCAAAGGAGACACTTGTTATAAACAGTTTTGTGTGCATTAAACAGGAATGAGTGTTCATCACCGACCTGCCACGTGTAAATTCTTATTATTGAGGCCATTTAAGGACACGGTGGGATGAGACGTCTCTTTTCCTGTAAATAAAGACAAGGCCACTTTGTTTATACGGCATCTTTCAACCAAAAGTCACTCCAATGCGCTTTAAACCACCGAGTCTCGGTCAAAGTCTGACCTCCTTACCTTCACTTTTACATATGAATCATGATTATAATCTCAATTACTTTTTTTTGCATTTTGTTGTCTCTCAATTATTTTTGTTTAAATTCATTTAATTTATGTTATTTATTTATGTGTTTATGAAACTCTGGTGTTGCTACTATTCTTGGTCTGATGTCCCTCGTAGAAGAGATCTTTCAAATAAATAAATAAATAAATAAAATAAGTAAAAGGGCTTCAGCCAAGATACAAAAAGCACATAAAACAATGTAAAGAGACATAAAAAAAGGTATAACGAACAATTAAAATAGCTGGAAAAAAGAGTAAACAGCTAAAGGTTAATCAAAAGAACTCTACAAGTTTGAAGAAGTGAGAGTTGCAGCAGACGAAGCGTTGGCACGTGACACGTGGCGCATAAAGACATCGACGGCATCAGAAACTGTGAAGCATAAAGCAAACATTGTGTTTTAAAATCACAGGAAACCCGTTGAAAGATGAGAAACTTTGAGGTGTGTGATCTCCTCCCCATGAAGGTCTCACTGGAGACGACTCTTACATGGCGGCAGCGTCGCCCGACGCTTTCATCCATTTCTGTGTTGTCACATCAAGATGGCGACGTCCTCGCCGTTCAGCCGGGAGCAAGAGATCAAACGGGAGCTGAAGACGGGTTTGCCGTCTCTCTCTCCCCCTCCCTCTCTCTCTTTCTCTCTCTCTCTCTTTCTCGTCGCTCAGATGTTTTACATTACTTTTTTGAAGACTTTGCAGAAAGAAAAAGAAAGATCCATCAAACTGTGGAGGTTTCCAGATTAAAAAACAAGTGAAATGCAATAAGCACTGCTCCCAGTCCTCCGCCGTGTCAGTTACATTCACCAGTGATGGAGTTATCACGGTGGCGGTGGAGAGCGCATATCTTTTTGCCTCATGGATCCGTTTCCTTTCACCGCATTTCAATCTTGCCCACTCGTTTGACCTCTGGGGGGGAAATCCAGACAATCTGGTAATGATGTCACTTTTCCGAGCCCATCAAGAGCAATTAGTGTACGGCGGGAAGGACACGTGCACACGGGAGCAGACAGATACGCGTAAACACACGTTGAACACGCACGTACGCACACCATAATTAAGAAATAGACTTGAATAAACAGAGTAATACAATATCTTTAAAACCCATTTAGGGGGAGCACTGAAATAAACCTTTGGCTTATTGCATTTGTCAGGTCTCTTCAAGCTGATTGGAGCTCTTTTTTTTCTTTTTTTTCCTCTTCTGCAGACGGATGAAATATTGTGCAGGAGATGAGTGAAATCCTGCCTGCTCTCCGACCAACAGAGGTTGTTATAAGAGAGGTCTGGAAGGACTTCTGCGGGCCGTGGAGCGGAGAGGAGAAGCAGGTAATAATTGGTGGTTTTTTTGGAGCAGGTCCTCATTTTTTCTACTTCTCCCTCAGAGTCTGAGGGTGTAGAATAACACCGGCGCGGTGACCAGGTGTCTCGTCCACATGACAGATGGACAAAAAACGCTATTCCTCTTCTTTTTTCTCGCAGCTGAATACAAATCTCTCATGCGTTCTTCTCTTTTTAATGAGAAAGTGAGCATGACGTTTGAAAGGGATACAGACAAGGAAAAGATCTGCTGGGACTCCAGCCAGCAGAGTCCAGTTAACTGGGAACAGTGGAGAGCACATTTCATTCACATCAAATGAGCCCAGTGTTTGTGGTTAGCAGTTTCGGAGAAGAGAATTTCCCATTAATAAATAAAACAGACTCAGCGCTTTGTCTGCAGCGTATCGTAACAATCACTGCTGAGCAGACTGAGATGGATGTGAGTGTATGAACACACAATCATACACATGTGCTGACTGCCAAGTCGATGACATTGAGTGTCTGGTCGGATTCGTAGACTGCGTCTGCAATTATGGGCGGATTATGAGACAATGGACAGACATGCAGAAGGCCCCACGGTCTGCTGGGAGGGGGACTCGTAAACTTTATCGCTGTTTAGCTTCTCTTGTTGCTTTGTTATGTCTCTTTGGAGCTGGTGTACATACTCTCGTTGGTTTTGTGTCTATTTGTAATCATTGTGTTTCTCTTTGTGGTTGTTTTGTGTCTCTTTGTAGTTTTGTGTCTCTTTGTAGCTGGTGTACATACTCTCGTTGGTTCTGTGTTTCTTTATAGTTGTTTTGTGTCTCTTTGTTATCATTGTGTATCTCTTTCTGTGTTTCTTTGTTGTTGTGTGTATATTTATAATCATTATTTTTCTCTTTGTAGTTGTTTTGTGTCTCTTTGTAGTTGTTTTGTGTCTCTTTGTAGTTGCTTTGTGTCTCTTTGTAGTTGTTTTGTGCCTCTTTGTAGCTGTTTTGTGTCTCTTTGTAGTTGTTTTGTGTCTTTTTGTAGTTGTTTTGTGTCTCTTTGTGGTTGTTTTGTGTCTCTCTGTAGTTGTTTTGTGTCTCTTTGTAATCATTGTGTATCTCTTTCTGTGTTTCTTTGTAATTGTTGTGTCTATTTGTATTAATTTGGTGTCTATTTGTACTCTTTTTGCTTCTATGTGTGGTTGTTCTGTAGTCATTCTGTGTCTCTTTGTAGTTGTTTTGCATCTCCTTGAGATTGTTTTGCCACTTTCTTTAGTCACTGTGAGGCTCTTTGTCTCTTTGCAGTTGTTTTCCAGGTCTTTAGAGTTGTTGTTGTCTTTTTATATTTTGTCTGTAGTTGTTGTGATGCTTTTTGTGTCTCTTTGAAGCTGTTTTGCATCTTTTCGTAGTTCCTTTGGTCTCTTTGCAATAATAATTTGTTTATTTGTGGTAATTAGAGTGTAGAAAAGGTAGTGTCCACATTACGTTCAGTACTCAGGTCAAGTCAACATTTTCCACAAATTGTTGCTTCCCATCTCGACACAACACTTTTTCTGAAACCAAAATTTTACGTAGACCTATTTTAAGTGATGTAGCATTACGTAACCGCTTATGTTTAGTAGCCCCCTTAAATACAAAGCAAACATACCTATTTGACCTCAAACCACAATCTTTACCTTAACCTGGCCAAGTTGTTTCTTGTGAAGTTTATATAGAAAAGATATGAGTCATGTACCACATGTAAATTGGTGCAGGTAAAACTATCAGACTGATACTTCACCGGGCTGATGACCGAGCATGTCGCCTCAAGAAGAGAAATGGGTTGATCCATGCTCATGAACGTGCACATAACTCGCCATCATCTTTTAAAACGCACAACACAGTGCATGAAAATGGTTTTGGAGTTCATGCACTTGCATCGGGCGCTCTGTTTGCATCCGGCCAGACGAAGAATGTAGATTTACAAGCCCGTGCAGCCATGCAGATGTGGAACCAAAGAGCAAGTGTTATGGTGTATCCCCTGGAGTGCCAGTCCACCGTCTCCTCTCCTCGCTCCCCTCTGGCCTTTCCACATACCCCACCACACCTCCTCCTTTTCCCTCCACCTCTCCTCCGTCCCTTCCCCCCACCAGCGGCAGGAGCTGCAGCATCCCTGCTGGGCCTGGCCTGTTTATCTCTTCCGAAGCAGCCATGATTAATGAGGCCCTGAACACATCCTCTCTTTCCCCTGGACCTGGGGAGCCCCACAGCTGAGTAAACAGGCCCGGCCGCTGTTCCACCCCGCTGCCACGATCCTGCCGGCCCGAGGTGGGTCGACGGGGAACCCCCACCGCAGGTAGCAACTCACGAGATCTGTCAGGCCGTTGCTGCGCTGCTCCTATCGCCATCAAGGCCTCCGTATATATCATGACTTGTGTAAGAGATCCAACGAAGCGTCATCTGGGTGTCAGCAGGTGAAGGAGAAAGCATCCTCGGGAAAACCCTCCTGGTACTCACCCTTTCCCTAAACTTGTGTGGCGCACACACACACACACACACACACACACACACACACACACACACACACACATGTACACACATTGGCTCCTTATGGCTCAGCAGTTCATGAGAGACTAAAACATGCTGTGGCTGCAGATTTATGACTTTCTTACATGTTTAAATGCATGCAATGAGTGAGTAGATGGAGAATTCTGCACACAACAAAGAGAAAGTAATGAAAGGCTATTGTCTGAGGGCGATGTAATAAATACAAAACTAGCAAAGATGGACTCCTTTAGCATCTGCTGCAACAGTTACATAAACAGGCTGTGTCTCAATCCAAGTTTAGTGCAATTATAAATATATTTCCTATTCAGACGAAAAGGATTTGGTAATTACGAGTAATAAGCACAAACCATAAAGAAACCAGTGCTTTTCTCTTAAAAAACATTCTTAAAATCTCATAAACTTCAGGTGAAGGGTTTATGTAAGCCATATGCATTTTTGGGGGAATATTGTCTGATTACTTGTGCAAAGATATCCACTATATAAATAATGCCAGATTCTCGCACAGACTTCCCTATTTTTTGGCAGTAGGCTTGGAGATTGATCCGCTGAACCCCCCCCCCCCCCCATGCACCTGCAGATCGGCTAATCGAAACCGATACCTGAACGACGCTGGCAGGTAGAAAACGACGTCATCTGCCAGCCAGGCGTATGGAATTCGGAACAGCTTCATTTAGTCGCTCCCCGAGCGACCAGAACCCCAAAATACTTTCCACGTCTAGGAATACCGCGTGTCAAATATAATCTGTGATAAAGACAAATTCCTCCCGTCTTGGACGCCGTTTCCGTTACTCATCGCAAATTTGCCTTCCGCTTGTGTCGGGCCCGAGCTCCCAGTTTGTTTAGGACGGACCCCGGTGCCAAAAGTGTCAAATGTTATGTTCCAGACCCTGCAGGGGAGCTTTCTCCACCAACAGCCCCCCCCCCCGAGCTGGATTTAACAACTCTGACTCTCACTATTTCACAGGTGAGGGGACGCCATAAAGTGCTCCCTTCACTTCTGGGGCCATTTGTTGATACGCATTTCTTCTGTTGGGTGTTTGTCTTTCAAAGTGTGGCTTGTAACACCCTGCAGCCGCCCCTCACAACACTGTGTGCAGCAGCTGGAGAGCGGCGCAGCTATAACACGCTACATTACCTCATTTGACAACCTTTAATCGTGTCATTTGTGTAATTACATTATCGTGGCAGAATATTTACGTAATTGTGGATTTCTTCTTTGTGAGTTGACAGTTGGATAAATAACAGCCGGAGTGTACACATTTAATCTCAGTTTATTATTACAACTTTTATGCAAATCTTTTGGATTTGGTCATTATTTCTATCAGTTATGACTGAGACTAATTTAAAGGGACAGTGTGCCGTGGTCTAGCGTTTAGGTCAAGGTTGCAGATTGCTGAACATCCCTTTACAAGAGAGCAAAAGGCTCTTTATTTTATGAATCCCACAGCTGTTCTTGGCGAGGGCCAATGTTGCATTCGAGAGCCAGGATTGGCCGGGCATCTCGGCCTCGCCGAGGTAGCGGTAACCCGATTAGTTCAGGTCCTGTACCCCTGACCAATGGGCAGTTCTGATCTTAACCACCCCAGATCAAAGCCCAACCTCAACCAATCATCTCTGACTCACTCAGGGCCAATCGTGCCAAGAAAAGCAATGGGATTCATCATTCCGGCCATCTTACCATAATAATAATACTTTAGGAGCAACGGAGGGCAGGCGGCGGTTACTGGCACCACGGTTTTGCGCTCTGTGGTTCACGTGACGGCAGTTTCCTCCAAGAACTACGGAGAACTACGGTGGTCTTCAGGTAACGTCACAATGAAAGGCCCTCTTCAGAGCCGCTGTCCGTTCTACTTAAAGGGCTCATTCTAAGCTAAAGGTATCACATCGATTCTAAGTGTGATTGTACACCAAAGAAAACGTATCTTATGAATATTATATTACATTTATTCTAATAAATGCTGAAGGTAGCAGTAAAAGTATCCTTACATCTCCCACAATGCAACTCAACACACTATCTTTTGTTAGACTTTCCCTGGTGATAACCACATCTTTCCAACTCCAGGTGTACATTTTTTTGTCACCCTGATGACATTTATGATCTCAGACTTTATAAGTTCCCCTCAGAGACACAGAAGAAATTATACAACTGTTTTCTCAGGCGCAGCGGTGCTCTGACATGATGGCAAACGGACCCTCGTGATCAAAATCAGCAGAAAGAGGCCCTTTAAATACAGATTGGTAATGGATGAAAACATCACAGTCATTAAACCAGACATGTGCTGCAGTTTATCCTCTGATAAAAACTCTTTATATGCTCGGCCTGGTGGCTTTCCGAGAGCATCTCAGAGCGACGGGAGGCGGACGTGTCCCCGTCCACTCCGACGCCACTCCATGGCTGCTTGGAGGATGTGAGCGCCCATGTGTGAGTATGTGTTAATGTGTGTGTCTGTACATTCGTATGAGTGTTGAGGAATCCCCTCGCTAATGCTACAGTGTGTGTGTGTGTGTGTGTAATAGATACAGTGGTCTCCAGCATCAGTGCCGTCTTTATAGGACTGGTTGGCTGGTCTGGATCGGGGCGCCTGGCCCGTCCGTCCCCATGTCTACCCATCTGTCTCTGGGCTCGGCCCGGAGAGGTGTGGCTGAAGGATGGGGAGCCGGGCAGATGTGCAGCCATTAGCCGTTGACATGGGTCTGGGAACTTGTGGGAAGAAAGAGCCACGGACTACATAGAGATAGTGAACCTGCAGGGCGAAAACATTCAGAACAGAAACAAATTATTTATATGTATTTATTACCTTTGCATCAAAGGTAATAAATACATATAAATACATGTATTTGTATGCGTGCGTGCGTGTTAGTCACATAAGCAAAAAAGTACTAAACCGAATCGCATGAAATTTGGTGGGATGATTGGTGATTATCCGGGAGTATTTGATTAGATTTTGGGATTGATCGGGTCAAAGGTCACGGTCATGAAAATGTAAAAAACTTCTTTTTACCATAGCGCGGTCAATTTATATCCAATTGGCAACTAATGCCAAAATGTTCATAATGTAATGCCCAATCTTGTGCTATGCGAAGGTATGCGCTCTACTGAGTGCCCGTTCTAGTTTTACACATTTCAATGTATCTATAATTTGTGTTGTATACGCGTTGTCAGAGTAGACAAACAAAGGGCACGTTTTTAATTATCCTTCCATTTCAGCTGCTATCCAACATGTGTCATGTTGGCCAGAGACAATACATTAGGATGATGCATTCAGGAAGACGATCCGTCTCAATAGTCACTTTTTCAATGCTTCCAAAAATCAATTGCAGCAATTTTGTATTATAATTTTGCCGTTTACCACATCTTTTCTGATGCACATCACAAACACGTGAAAGAAAACACTGCTGCTGTCAACAGTTTTGACAAGTTGTCCTTGAGTATAAAGTTGTTTATCTCCAAAGGATATTGCATATTATCCAGAGGAGGCAGAAGATTAGTTGTGGAAAGCTGTTTTGTTGCAATCAAACCGTTCAACCTCCATTGAATTGAGGTGAAGGCAGAGATCTCAGAAACCAAACATACCTCTTGTGCATGGCTAGCTATCCCGCTGTAAGTGTAAACGCAACGTTATCCTATATTTAGTGAACTGACCCTTCAAACTTGCAATTCAAACATTCCCCTAAATCAACCGCCATCACATTTAACTCTCAACTGGTCCTTTCGTGAATCTAAACACCTTGAAAGCGAGCGGGTTTGCGGGCGCAGCATCTGTCTCCTACCGTCTGAAGTGGCAGTGAGAACCAGCTGGGCCGAGGCTCGGCGTGAATGTGCGTTGAACTGCAGATCTGGTTTCAGCTCCGGGGGAAAGATGTAAATGGTGTGCGATGGTGTGTGCGGCCGCCTGTAATGTGGACGTTTGCGGTCGCAGCGGTGAGCGTGTCTGTAGAGATCTGGATGCATGTAGGTGAGTGCGTCCAGGACCTGTGTGTGAGTGTGTGTGAGTGTGTGTGAGTGTGTGTGTGTGTGTGTGTGTGTGAGTGTGTGTGAGTGTGTGTGAGTGTGCTCAGGGCCCGTCTGTCTGTGTGTGCGTATTGTTCTATGCATGGTCATGTGCTGCATATATGAGAGGTTAAACGATCACGGCCCGTCTGAGCTCGTCCTCCCCCTGAGGCCGGCTGGCCGCTTTGGAAAAGCTCTGACGCTCTTCCTCAGTCTCTCATTCCCTCTGTCTGTTTGTCTGCCTGCCTGCCTGTCTGTCTTCCTGTCTGCCTGTGTGTCTATTTTACTGTCCATCTGTCCACCTGCCTGTCTGTCTGCCTATCTGCCTGTCTGTCTGTTTGTCTGTTTGACTGTCTGTCTGGCTGCCTGTCTGCATGTCTGTCTTTTTGTTTGTCTGTTTGACTGCCTGTCTGTCTGCCTATCTGCCTGTCTGTCTGTTTGTCTGTTTGACTGTCTCTCTGTCTTCCTGTCTGTCTGCCTATCTGCCTGTCTGTCTGCCTATCTGCCTTTTTGTTTGTCTGTCTGTCTGTCTGTCTGTCTGTCTGTCTGCCTGTCTGTCTGTCTGTCTGCCTGTCTGCCTGTATGTCTGTCTGTCTGCCTGTCTGTCTGTCTGTCTGTCTGTCTGTCTGTCTGTCTGTCTGTCTGTCTGTCTGCCTGTCTGCCTCCCTCCCGGCTGGGAGAACACAAACAGAGGTGCTGCCTTCGTGAGGCACCAAATCTCCACTTCCTCTGAAACTTCCAGCGCCGCTTTTTTCCTGTCCAAAATTCCACAGCCATTAAACTTTCCTGGCAGGAATTCAGAAAACAACTCAGAGGAGAGAAGGATGGAGGGAGGGAGGGAGGGAGGACTCCCCCCCCCTCTTGTCTCCTCTCCTCTGCATATCACAGATCTGTGCTCCTGCTGACGACCTCAAATAGAGATCTGACTTCACTTGTTGTCGTTGCCGGTCGGGTTTCCTTCACTAGTGTCTCCGGCTTTTCTCCGAGGGGTCAAAGAACGACGTCCGGTTTCCGTCCGCCGGCAGAGAGAGGATGACATAAACCACGGTCAGGTTAGTCTACGGTAAATACCCCGCTAGTGGCCGGCGCTTTGGTTCAGCGGCGGTTGTTACACAACACAAACAACATGGCCTCCCACTCGGCAGCTGAGGGAGAGGTGGTGGAGAGGGAGAGGTGGTGCTGAGGGAAAGGTGGTGCTGAGGGAGAGGTGGTGCTACCGTGTTGGACCGCTTCTCACTTTCTCACTTTCTGTCGAATGTGTCGGAGGGAAATTACAGCGAGCTTAAGGGACTTTACGGTCGTCTGCGGTGCCACAGCTGGTGTTTAGAAAATTAGAATCTGGCTTGAAAACTGCACGCACATAAAAATCATTTTAATAACATTTTGAAGTATGTAATGTTTTTTATTGCAATATGAATGTCCTGCAAATCCCAGTGAAAAAGAAACTGTTGCAGTCTGAGAGTACGACCTGACCCATCGCTGGGCGAATGGTTGGTAATTTAACATTTAATTCAAGTCAAAACAATAAAAGTGTATCTTTGAGGATGAGCAACAAAAACAAAACTTGATGGAAGTTTGGAAAAGGATTGTGTCTAAAAAAAACATTAAAATGTCAGGTTTCGTACAAATTCACGTAGAAGTATGTTTGTTACGTAATTTAAGTGGTGAATTAAAAAAAGTGAACGATGGTTTCACACAGGACTCGGACAGCGGGCTCCTGGTGTCAAGCTGCACACTCATCCGTCCTCTGGAACAAGAGGGACTCAAACCAACACAATCCAGACAAAAATACAATCACCCTCAAAAGTGTCTTGTTGTATGGGAACACACATTCATGGCCAGTTCAGGTGGTAAAAAAAAGAGACCATTGAAAAACAATGACTCAGAAACACCAACAAACGCTTCTTGATTGGGTCTTCTCCGTCATGACGTGGCCCTCTCTGATTGGCCACGCCCCCATCACCTATCACTTGAACGACATCAGCCTCCAACGGTGGATTTTAACATGAATAGTGAATAACAAGCGCTGATGACATTGTCTTCTATGCCAGCAGCTGTTCTGCACTTAAATTGAATATATTTATATCCGCATTTTTTATAACCTGTATATCATGTAGTTATTAGGATACTTCTGTTGCACTTCTGGTTGGATGCCTAACTGCATTTCGTTGCTCTGTACTTGTACATGTGTAATGACAATAAAGTTTAATCTAATCTAATCTAATCTAAAATTCTGTATTTTATGACAAAACTACTTGTTAAAGGAGGCACGCTTGTGTCCGAGCATGTGAATGGTCCACGTGGAAGTATAGACAGAGATTATTTCTGTTAAACAAAACGCAGTGGGGTGGCTGTAGCTCCATCTCACTGGACGGAGGCCTTCGGACATAAAGACGTGACTCGTAATGAGCCAGCTGACTGGACACAAGTCTCACTCTCCTTCAAAATGTCCATCCAACAGCACACACACACACACACACACACACACACACACACACACAAACAGACCGTCTACCTTCGTAACGTGCCTTTGGTGTTGAGCCTTGAACTTTCCCTCTGTCACCTCTTCCTCAAGCTTTATCTTTTTAACTATCCCAAATCCCTGGAGATTTAGTGGCCGAACCAGCTGCTCGGACTTGTAAAACCAACAGAAGGAAGGTATGTGTGTGTGTGTGTGTGTGTGTGTGTGTGTGTGTGTGTGTGTGTGTGTGTGTGTGTGTGTGTGGGGGTGTGTGTGTGTGTGTGTATGTGTGTGTGTGTGACAGAGAGAGACGGACAGCATGCAGGCTCTGAGGTCTGCAGCGAGATAGGGAGCCCTGCAGACCAAACAAGAACAATCTGTGTGAGCCGACCAACCCAGGAAAGAAAGAGAGGGTGAGAGAAAGGAGTGAGTGAAAGGAGGGAGGGAGGGAAGGGAGGAGGGGAACGAGGCAGCGAGAGGACAAGGGAATTAAAGCGTTCGTCAAAGAGGAGAGAGACTGACAGGAGGAGGAGAGGAACGTTTCAGACACCTGCGGCGGAAGCCCTCAGCACACACTGTTATGTTGGAGGGGGGGGGGGAGGGATGGGGGGAGGGATGGGGGGAGGGGGGGGTGACTGCTCAGTGCCGGGCCGCACCGGGCCAGACCACGCTGGGCCAGCGCTGCTGTAGACAGCCGCGCTGTAATAACTCAGGGGATGTGTGTGTGTGTGTGTGTGTGTGTGTGTGTGTGTGTTGGGGGGGGCTGAAAGGTGATAGTCTGGCAGGAGTTGGTTTCCAGCTTTTGGATGCTGAGACCCCCCCTCCCCCCTCCTCCACACACACACACACATCCCCCCTCCCCCCCCTCAAGCTTAAATGTAATCGGTGTGAGGGTAGCTTTCCTGTCTACGAACGTTTTGTGTTCGCAGACCTGCGGCGAGTCGGGGGGCCACGGGAACTAGATGATGGAAGAGGACGGAGGGATGAAGAGCGGCCACGCGGTCGCTAACGCCGGTGATGATGATGTATAGCGGGGAGGTGGGACTCCTGGCCGTCGGCTTCGCCAGGTGTTGTGGATTTTTTTTTTTTTTTTTTAAGGACCAAGTCTCCGTGAGAGTTCCTGTCTTCGGTGGGACCCAGGCGGTTTGGCGACACGCCAGCTGGTGCCCCGAGATTGAGTAGCGTGTATTTGGTTTATCTGGCGCTCTTTTTGATGTGGGGTTAAATGGCCATAATAATCGGGGTTGTCTGACAGTAGGAAGTGTTGAGGCCTAAAGAGATTAATTCCAAGCCGTAGCTACAGAATCAACATGCTGTCCTGAAGACTTCCTTAGATACATTTCTTCTTTTACGGCGCTCTGGTCCCCAACCGATTTTCTTCAAAGGGACGATCGTGTAGCTTGAGAACTAAAAAAAAGGAGCAGGAGTTAAGGCTGCTCTCAGACAGACATCGGCTCTGTCTGATTCGACGACAAAAAAAGAAAAAAGAATTTACCCGGCAATCTCTGTGACCAGAAAATAAATGATATTTCTCTGGAATATCTTTCCAGAGTTTGTTTAAGTGTATGATAAACTGCCGCGCAGTGTTTTGGAGTCTGATGTGCCGAAGCACTGGATCTATTACTCAAACTGGACTTCCTGGATCATATTACCAGTACATTAAGAAATCTGCCCATAATGCAATGCAGCAGCAAGGCTGCTTTCAGTCTGAACACTCAGTGTGACGCTTGAACCCAACACACAGGCACAGAGGTCACGATAAAGGTTCACGAGAGTGGATGAAACAAGAAAGAAATCAGTGAGGCGCAGAATAAACAAAAGGAAAGCTTGAACTACTCAATCCGGTAGTGGATAAGTATATATATATATATATATATATATATATATATATATATACAAATATAGTTATATAGATAAATACACTTCTTGGCTGATTAGGGAAATGGGAAGCAGGTGAGTGAGTGGGCAGGTCAGGTGATGGTAATGATGTCAAAGGTTAATGCAATCACACGGGGAGTTGGTATATTTGGAGCTGGCTAGAGGTGTGACATCTAGTCTCGTTGAATGCTGTTTAATTATTTCTTTTTAATACGTGTTTGAAGAACGCATAGAAATTATTTAAAGCTGCCAGAAATGTCTTTATGTTGCTTTCCGGTAGACGGATTAAAAACAACACTATCTTTTGTGTTGTTGTTGGTGTGCGTAGTTTAGATTGTCAAGTAATAATGACACAATATTCTGAGAATTTCTTTTACAGTTATTTTCTGTTAATTCAGAAGGTAAAATGACGCTTTTATACATTTTTGTTATTTTTGAATGAATTCAACATTGTACTTTTATGTTTGGTGCATGGAATAATTTCTGAAACAAGCAATACATTATTGGCATACATTTTCATGGTATCTATCTATTAAATAGTCCACTCTAATCAGAATGTGCCGTGTCATTATTTAAAATACAGCTTGATAAAAGAGTGCTTGGGTCTGGACAGTACAGACGACCCCTTTGATTTCTTACTGGTCGTACTGGTGTTGCTGCATCCAGTGGGAATCTGACTGATTCCCACTGGATGCAGCTGAACAGTGTTTAGAGAGCGCTGGGTCAACACTGACCCGTGTCCACAGATGGTCTGCACTAATGGCTCGTGTTGCTGTCGGTGGGGAGGGGGCTAACCTGGCCCAGAGTAAACAGTCAAACAAACATGGAGGTAATCCCATAGTTGTTTAGTTTAGGCCCAGATAGCCCGCCGACTGACATAACAACCTGTCAGTGTATTTCAGGATCACATGACGTTTCAGAGGCTGTTGTTTCTGTTCAACTCACACTGTCTTTAATTGACCATGTTCTATTGATGATCATAATAATCATTAAAATAATGTTTTATTATTAATGTGGTATTTTACATTCAAAGAAATGAAAGTAAACTTTAAGGCTTTCCCATAAAAAAGTAAAATGCACAAAATATCTGTCTTCAAAACTAAAACATGAAACATTAAACATTCACATAAAAGAATAATGTGAGGGCAAGACTGGATGTAAAACTACTGGATTAAAACAGAGCAATCAATAAATCATTCAAGATATTTTAGTTCAAATATATGAGCGGATCTGTAGGGGGCCTAGGCTGCTGCCAGGAGGAACTCCTAAATGTACATACAGTACATGTATTCAAATGTAGGGTTGTGAATCATCAGAGAGCCAATACATTTACACAAAGAGACCTACACACTACGAGGAGTGAGAAGTGAGAAAGGTAAGTCAAATATAGAAACACTGAGCTGGGATGTCTATGTGTACAGATTGTAAAGCACTCCGAGACAAATTTGTAATTTGTGAAACTTGGCTATACAAATAAACTGAATTGAATTGAATTGAGCATTTGCATAAGCATTATGATTATTACCACAGTTTGTGAATGATATTCAGAGTTGCTCGTAAAGAGAGAAAGCATCACAATAGGACTCTTTAAATAGGACATTCCCGCTGCTTGTCGTGTTTGTGTGTGTAGCATGTAAAAGCAATGTACATTCCCACAGGCCGCCCCGGCTCCCCTCTTGGGAGAGTGTGAAGGCTCTGACTCTCACTGAAACCGGAGGGTGTGGAGGCTGCCAGCCACACACAATGACCCTGACCGTCTAACAATGGCCACACACACACACATGTTATGATTTGGCCCAGTGTTGCGCCCCCCTCCCCTTTTCTTTTCCTCCCGCGGACCTCCTCTGATGGATGGCTTTCCTCACGCTCGGGGCTCGGCGTGCGCCGCGGCCTCGCCGGACTCCAGGGGACCGCTGGGAACCGTCGGCGACGCCACTCATAACCTGGAGCTCACGTTCCCCCGTTGCCTCTCGGCCATATTGGACCGCCCGTTCATTTTTAATATCTCCTCCTTTCCAGACAAAGGAGGAGGGATTAAGCCGATGTCTGTACTTTGGTTTAAGATGTCGGGGGGGAAAAGCAGGAAGATGTAACGAGAAGGGTTAACAGTAACTTCATGTTGTCGTACGTATATGTGCACAGTCGCACATCCTGCCCAGCCAGACAAATAGTGTATGACATAAAACCAACTTAATCCTGTGGACGTTCCGCCGACTTGCTAACATGGAGACCGTCCACGAGCCCACATACAGCTGGAGTGTGTGTTCTCACTTTCAGGGAGGCGGAGGTGTCACAGGAAGTCAGATTGCTATCCACCGGGCGTGCAAGAGGTCTACAGCTGGAGAACGGCTGCTCTGAGGGGGCTAATCCTCTGGGCTTTGAGTGGGATTTTGGACATACAGGGGGTGCGCGCACGCATACACACACACACACGCACACACACACATACACACACACACACGCATACACACGCATACACACGCATACACACGCATACACACGCATACACACGCATACACTTAGGCCTGTATTCAGACATAAACATGAATCATGCTGGCAGACCTGAAAAATAGGATTACTTTCTCACATACTCTTTTACATAAAAAGCTACATGAAAGTATGTATAAAAATAAATCGAAAGAAATTTAAATACTAATAATGAGAATTTTAGTTAAGTTGCCTTAAGTTTTGCCGTTAGGTTACTAATCGATTTGTCAATCTAAAGAAAATAATTGCAAACTAAATTGCTAATCAATAAATCTGGAACAGTGTGCGGTTGCAGATTGCCACCAACTGAATCCCTCTCTTCATCCCTCTGTTCACTCCTCCGTTTCCTAGCAACCACGGTGGCCTTCAGGTAGCGTAAACATGTGAAAGACTCTCTCCGGAGCCAGAGAGTGGTTTGACTGTTCTGGGCTTCTGTAGCAACACGGCGGTGCAACCAGATGGACCCGCTGAGGAGAAACGGCTCCCTGTGTGGAGATGAAGCGCTCCTTCGAAGGCAACGTGAACACAAGGATGCTTATTGTCCATTTATTACACTTTAATGATAACTATCAGGAATAAATATATTCAATTTCTGCAAAATAAATCCCTATTGTTCATGCAACAATGGCAGAAAATGTAGTTTTCAGCCTTTATAGACTAAATAGTCAACCAATTAATCTTAAATCCATGCAGGTTGATTGTTCATGAGTTGAAAAGTTGAAAAATCAAAAATAATTATCTATATATATATATATATATATATATATATATATATATATATTTCTTTATTCCAGACTCATGGGTCCATAAGACAACCAATACAACAACAATTCATAAAATACAATACAATACAACACAAGGACACAGGTCCAATCATTGCATCTAAAAAGTCACTAGTGGTTAAAAAACATACAAACACTTTCCGTTCCGTTGCTTCTAGAAACAAGACAAATACACTTAGTCAACATTTAAATTTATAAATAAAACTCCTCAAAACAGCATGAAAAGTGGGAACATTCCAGCTCACAAACATCTGACCTGCACTTGTCCATCTCAGGAGCTTGAGCAGGATCCTGAAAGCGTTATTAAATGCCAACTGAATCTTTTTCATTTTTCCTTTACTGTAACTGCACCACAGGTGGGCTGTATACAGAGTACAGAGTACAGAGTACAGGAGGCTCTAACAGAGCAGTTTTAACGTCTTCTGTATGCATATGAATACATACGTGCCAGCATGTTGGCTTGTGAATAAAGTTTGCAACACTGCCGCTGCTGGTCTCCCAAAAAGAATGAAGGAAAATATAGCTTCTGATCCTCCCTGGTTTTATCTATCATGATAACACTCTTTTTGAAGTTGAACTATATATTTCATGCAAACCTGATAGTTGACAAGCCATTTCACTTAGAAACCTCATGTTGGGGCTAGATAAAAAGACAAGGCCCCCTCAGAGTCCGGAGGATACTTTTTCTATGAACCATGAATGTACCAAAGTTGTTGGCAATAGTTGTTGGGAATATTTCAGTCTGGACCCAAGTGGGAAACTGACCAGCTGACTTTGCCATCCCTAAAACAGGCTAAAAATAAAACCTGAGTTCTAATAAAGCCGGAACCATCCTTCAATTGGGAGAAAGAGGAAAGAGGTTCATGGGTCTTTTTCTATAATGCAGATGTACAGTAGGAGCCAAGAATGAGATTACGGGAGATTTGTCTGAACTATCGTGCAATAAGACTTTTTTTCCCTTCTTCTTTTGCACTTGTGTACATGCATCCCTGTGACTGAGAGCCAAGTCGCGTGGGTGGGTGTGAATGATTCTGACATCATCACCGCCTGCCGTCTCGTCCTCTTCCAGTGCCCCGATACTGACAGGTCCTCTATTGTTCCAGTATTGCGTGGGCTCCCGAGGTTCCCATGTGTTAGAAATCATCCACCCACGTGCTGCTGCAGACGGGGGCTCCAGACTATGAAACCGTATACCGAGAGTCTGTGGGCTGCAGGACGGGGCCTGATGAAAGACAGTGTGACTGCAGAGAGAATAACAAACACCAGGCTCCTTGACACCGTGCACTACACACACACACACACACACACACACACACACACACACACACACACACACACACACACACACACACACACACACATACCTGCAGAGAGGCGATGCAGCCACCCCATATGCATGCAGGTACCACGCGCACAAGGCAGACAAACACACACACACACATTGTCAGGCTGCAGGCTGCAGACTGCAGGGCCAGTGGGAGTTGGAGCGTAGGGGTGGGGGGAGGGATGGGTAGCAGGATGCACGCTGCTGCATGAGAAGATTTAAAGAATCCCGGTTCATGCTGGTTCGAGTCCAGTCCTGGTTCTGCTCAAGGCTTTGGACGCGGGCCAGGCCGAGTGTGCTGGCACAGGTGAAGGCACTCACACTCTCGACTCACAGATCGTTAAAGCATGGGAGAGGATAGAGCCGGTGGAGTGTGTATGTTTTGGAGCTGGACTCAATGTGCGGCTGCATCTGCATTTGCTGAATTCGTCCGCAGACCTGGATGAAATACTATTTGACAATATTTGGGTAGATTTTTATTTATTTTTTTCGGCTCTGAGAACCAGATGGAAATTTCACAGTATTTGAAAATGAATTTAGCATTAACATGTGGTCAGCAACGTAACTGATGCTAACAGATGTTTTCCGCTACTTGGGTCCACATTTATTTACATTTTGCATTTTTCACGGCGCTGTCATTTATTAAGAGTCGGGCAGCAGCCACGAGTGAATCTGGTTTCTAAAAATGGTTCCCATGACTAAACTTTGTTTACTATACACGGAAACTGAGAAGCACTGACTTTTACACTTTAAATAACACCTTGTTCAAACCCCCATCCCCCTCCACCCCCCCCCCCCCACCGTCCCCTTTTTGATGGCATTACCTCAGTTCCTCATTGTTAGATGTTTGTCATCTTATTTTATGATGACACCTGTACGTGAAAGTCTCTGCCATCTTGCGTCTAAAACTTTGTATGGAAACCCAAATCCCTGGAATTTATTGGGGGCAGTAAAATGTGCGGCTGATGCTCAGTAACCCGGTTATTTATTGATCACCCAGTGAGTGTTAAACTTCTACTCTTTCACGGTAACACACTGAGACTCCTTGGAAGTCACGTCCTGCGTCTGACATAATATATGGACACAGAAATCCCATATATCATAACAATTATAGTTTAACGTTTCTGTAGTTATTCTCAGCCGGCGCCCGTGGAGGTACTGTCAAAAAACATTTATTTATTCAGTAATACACAACGGTAGTTATATTTATATCTATTTCTAGGTGCTATTTGATAAGCTTACAAATTTACATAAATACGAATTGCTTTTAAAAGGCTGAATTGTTGCCGCCGTTAGTCGGCTGACGTTCCCACGGATGCAGTGACCCGACATGCATAGTTTTCTCTCAGTTTGTCTAACAGCACAGAGAGTTTTGAAGACCTTGGCAACAATATGATGGAATAGTTCTCCAAATATTCTGATATTAAAGCTGCATTATTGGATTTTCTTGCCACAAAAGGGGAGCAAAACAAAGTTTTTTTGGCGAGTGTGTTAATAAACAGTTTTTACAACTAGAAGACGCGCAGAAACATTGAAGCCAGTTGTACCACCAAACAAATCAAAGTCTAATATTCACTCTCCTTTTATCTGTTGTTGGTGTTCACCAACTTCCTGAATGCCAGAACAGCCAAAACAATGAGCTGAAAGACGCTAAAAAAGACGCCTTTTACATGTAAGATATTTGATCCATTCCTAATATAGAAATATTGAGGAGCCTCAATACTTTTGATTACCTTGAGTTCTAGATAAATGCAATCTTATCGATGCAGCGGGATCAAAGTGATGAACATGAGGTGCTGTGTGGTCTCCAGACACCGTACCTGGGACCTCAATGTGCCTCACAGTAGCCATATTCTTCAGATGTAACCAGACTCCAGCAGCCAGACGCCCGTTTGGAGCCCGACGGTCAGGAGGTACGGGAGTCTTTGTTGTCCTACAGGTTCGTCCGTCTGGCAGCCATGACACCTTTATGACAGCGGCCTGATCTCGGCGCACGCTGGGAGCCCCGGGTGTTGATGGATGGTTCCTCTGCTGCCCGATGCCGACGCCTCCAGGGCCATTTCCCCAGCGCTCCTTCAAGCCGCGGGCTGTTTGGACAGGAGACCTGCAGGTGGGAGGGCGAGCGAAGGCCTGGTCACAGCGGCTGAAAGAGATGTTGTGTGTGAGGGAGGGGCGGCGGGTCGGACCAGAGGGTCAGAGGTTCTGGATGTTGGATTGGTTTACTGTGAGGACAAAGTCCATTGTTCAACAGAGAGGGAGCGAGAAGCTGCTGACGTGTCTGATTCATGTGTTTTTTGTTCTGTTCTGAAGACTTTTCGGCAATACTGTGACATCAATAAGAATACATTAACCCTCCTGTTACCTTCACATCTACTAACATATTTTACCCTTTTTAACCCAGCAATTAAAACCTCCAGAAAATTATTAAAATTAATATTGTTCCCAAGTTAAAGGGTCAGGTATGTTATGTTTGTTTGTTGACTACCTAAATAGCCCTTTAAATTAATAAAAAAGTTTATATTTCTTATATGTTTTTAACAGTGAAAAACAGCCTGGGGTCAAATTGTACAGGACAATAAAAACATATCATCATGTGAATTTTATGTTTTCCCAGTTGTCCCCAATAAATTAGCAAAATTCCTGAAATATGAAACAAAAAGAATTATGTCAATCATTTTTTTTTAGAGACGCCAAACATTGAATAGGGTCAAATTGACCCCAAAGGTAATAGGAGGGTTAAAGATCAGGTTTATGATCCTTATATCTTACGTTGATTTGAGAGGGATGCAGTTCTGAAATGTTCAGAAACTTCAAAAAACTGTACTCCCACTCCTCAGTCCACGTTCTGGGAAGCTGGTTTGTCCCTGTGACATCTGAATCCTTTACATACGTACAATGGCACGCTCTCTATTTTTGGGGAAAATTTCAAATTGATGAATAATTTCTCTTGGCAAAATGCAGGTAAAAGTAGAAAAGTGCACCCAGTGGAGGGATGATCTCAACCAGGTGTGTCCACAACTAACACCGCTGTAATGTCTGATGAACTGAATACAAACGACAAGGAAGGAACTTAGTATTCCATTGATATTTTGAATTATTGTAAATGAGTGCTGTGTAATGGCATGATTGGTGACAATTTTAAAGAAAGCTTCAGAATTCACTCAAAGGATATAAACAACGCGTTTGGTCAAATTTTCTCAGCTGCAGTATTTTTGCCGTGCATCTACGTTCGCCCCAACCGAGCATAGTGGCCACGCTTGGTATTGCGGGATCATGTGACACACAATGGGCCTCTATCATAACAAAAGGAGCAGTTGAATGCATTGTGTCAGATGCTGATGTGGACGTACATCAGCATCTGAGTGCGATGTACAACGTGTTTTCTTCTTCTTCTTTAGTTCTGCTAACGTCTTGGAGCCTGTCAGTGGAGCTTCACCCTCCTTCTGGCGAACAAGGCCCTCTATGTTCGCTCAGCTCGGCCGAGCGACGTGATTGAGTGGTCCTCTGTGTGATGATTCGCGGAGTCCGATTGCTGCTGGATTTCCTGGCTCCGCAGAAGGCGGGGCAGAAGCACCAACCAGAGGGAGTGATGGAGCAGACTCCCATGGCCCGAGGTTCTGGTCTTCGCTTGAGACGCAACATCCAACGGAGCCTTCGCAGGAAGTCTCCGATAATTTAATGTTGTGCAGCTCCTCAACGTTGGCTTGTCTTGACTGATTGTGCAATGGAAATTGAAGATTTATAACTCCTGGAGGAGTCACGAATCACCGGAGACGAGAGGCTATGTGTGTGTGTGTGTGTGTGTGTGTGTGTGTGTGTGTGTGTGTGTGTGGGGGGGGGGGGGTTGAGGATGAGCAGGAGTGGGCTGCATGAGGGTCCAGCTCCGACTGCCTCTGACTGTCTACCATCGCCATCGGGCTTACTCGCCGCAGCCCGGCACGCAAGCTCGCACACATTCAGAACACGCGCTCCTTGTACGCCTCCCTCAACACAACGGCCGTCTTGGGAGGATGTGCGGAAGATATCGCATACTTCCTCCACCCACCACCCCCCACCCCCCACCCCCACCTCCCATCTCACATGTGTGAGAGGCCGAAAACAGACGCACCAACACAGAGCAGTTAAAACAGAGAAATGGATTTGCAGGTGGCCTAAAATAACAATAAGGATGAAAAGAAAGAGGGGATGTGTGTGTGTGTGTGTGTGCGTGTGTGTGTGTCCACTTTAAGCTGGATGAAGGATCGCAGAGAGGAGGGCCGAGCCGACGGGGGAGCAGTCCTGTAAAGTCGAGCTGCTCCTGGGTCCATTTCACTTGACAAAACCCAGCGACCGTTTCCGTCTTTAGCGGCCGGCGACGGGGTGAGACCGACATGTCCGGGACAGACGCGTACCGGCGGATTTAGGAAGAGGCCGAGTCTCAAGGCTTTTCTGTTCCCATGGACATGTCGGTTAAAAAAAGAAAAGAAAAAGAGTGTTGTATGCAACATTCTCACAATCCCCCCCCTCCCCTCTTCTTCCTTCAAACACACCCACAATATTATCCCATTACGATGTTATCTAAACTCTCGCTATCTAACGTTTTCACAGCGGTGTCCTTCCATATCGGCGAGCCGGTGAGTCTTTGATGTGGCCGGCGAGCTGCCTGAGCACAATAACAGCGTGCAGATGGAGTTCAGAGCGCACGAGGGCCCCCGGTAGGAGAAGGCCACGGTTTAATTTATACGGTCGTCTCTTGTAGAGCTGACCCTCACACCTCCGGCGATCCATCAAGATATTCTCCCGCCAAGACCAGCTGGAGGCAAAGCAGAGTTCTCTCTGGATTTTCAAAATAAATGTCTGGTGGGAGAGCAGGTGAATGTGCAAAGGCAACATTCAAAATGTGTTATTCTTTTGAAGTAACTACTTCTCTTCTTTAAAAAGCTTCTAAAAGTTAATTTTAATATATATATATATATATATAATATATATATATATATACTTTTCCATGTTTTCACATAGCTCTTAGTACGCAGTCAACTGGTCCATTCATTCCTCTGGAAACCTGTCAACTCCGTTAGCACAACTTGTTCTTCCTTTGCTTTAAATATGAATGTATTATTAGAGCTAAAAGTTCAATGGCATGTTTACCCAGTTTTGTGAACTCTTTAGTTCGAGCTGCATAACACCAGATTGGGTTCATTGGGATTGCCTCTCTATGGCTCTCAACATGGCAACGCCTGAACTAGCGGCTCGTAGCTAACGGTACAAACGACAAACATGCTACACAAACACGAGCTATTTGATGTTATATTAACGCTCTGAATGTCGTAAATTATTATTGAAGACGTATACACTACTATCCATGAACTATATGTTACACAACCAGCATATTAACTTATATATTATATATCATATATTAACTTTTCATGGTGTTGTTTAATAAAATATAGACTAAAATACAGCTCATTCTCTTCTCCACTCTTATTAAAGGATAATGTTCCCAAATACATACAAATTATTGTTTCTTGTTGTTTTAGTAAAGTATATTTTTTAAATTACTTTTGGCCCATCAACATAGAAGAACTTAAACTTTGATATTTAATACATATTTTTCTTTTTTAACCGCAAATTATCTAAAATTGCATATACAACTTTTGTTTAAGTTACCGTGACTATAAAAACATGTTAAAACTACCGTGTTGCATGTAATGTTTAAAAACTCACCGCTAATGATGCATTTGGCACGATGCTTATGGTGAAATGAATCATTACCTGCAAATAGGCCGTGGTGTCAACTACGATATGTTTGAATGCTCTGAGGTTAACTGGAGGAACACCACATTTTTAATTAATACTGTTCCATCCAGATGAGTGAGTCACAACTGGAAATGTTTTTAAAAATGGAAATGCTGTAGCGCAGCTGCTCATGTTAAAAAAAAAACCTTTTTTTAGCGGTGCGCCGGTGACGCGCGGTGCCCGTTTAAATCCAGCTTTTAGACAAAATTATCCGGTAATCTGTGCGTTTAGTGGCAACACCTCCCGTGTGCTGAAAGCTTGTTTTAGAGAATATTCCCGTTGAGTGCTGAGGGGTGAAGTCACGGGCCAAATGTTTTCTTATTGCTCTTTGCCCACAGAGAAGGTTATTTTTCAAAGAAGAGGAGTTATTCCAAGAATGTTTCCTGTGGCTTAATCTGCGTTTGTAAAGATGTTACTGGGAACGTGTTGCCTCTCGTACCTCGAGATCAAGTCACCCTGAATCAATAACCAAAATAGAAAAAAAGTGTTCACAGCTAATGGTGGGGTAAAAAAAAAAAAAAAGGGAAAGGGAAACCTACACGTTCTCTTCGGGTGTTTTGGCATCGTCGAACATCGCACAATCACAACACCACCAATTAAATATAATCCATAAATGTGGCCACCCCTGCGCTTTTAAAAGGAAACTCTATGGTGGAAGAACAACATTCCAGCTTCATTAGTTTACACTGCTGATATTAATACTATCATTACAGTTGGACATGGTTTATTTTGACTACTATTACTACTAATACAATAATAGAGCCTAATAGAGGCTGAGCGAGGGGGCGGATTGGAGGGGTGGGGGGACAGGATCGACTTGGAGTTGTTCCACCCCCAGCAGCTGCAGCAGGGGCCCGGAGGTCAGACGTACAGTAACACTTGACCCCGACTCTGTGTGTGTGCGTGGAACAAGCGTCCCCGCCCTCCCGCCAAAGCGCGGTCCCTGCAGACCAGCAGAAAAAAGGGCAGTAACCTCTGAAGGCTTTGTTTGGTTGGCCGGAGTCTGAGCATAGACTCGCCATTGTAAGTCAGGGGACTCCTATGCTCCAGCTCTTGTTTTCTTTGGGAAGCAGGAAATTGGATGACTGGCTACCTGCTACAACAACATCCTGTACTTGAGAAGCCGTCTTTTCACCCATACCCACCTATTATTTCCCTTTTCCATCATACGCAAGTGGTCAGCCAGAGAGGTTTCTTTCCTTTTTTTCGTTCTTTTCTTTCGTTGTTCTTCTTCTTCTGGTCCCGGGGGGGGAACCCGTGCGTGGGTTTGTCTCGGTTCCCCTCAGGTTGAGATCAAATTGGCCCCATCCAGATGCTTCCGTTGAAAATAGTACGCCGGGGCCAAAAAATACTTTCTGGGAGCCCGACTCCACCTCGTCAGGTTAACGGGCCCTTTGTGAGCCGACTGGAGCGACAGGGGCGGTGTGCAAAAAGTCAATGTACACACACACACACACACACACACACACACACACACACACACACACACTTATAGCTCTGTCAGTGCTTGTCAGGTCACTTCAGACCAATCCGGGAGATCTGAGCGGGGTCTGCATGGAGACCACTTTGCCGTTGTGAAAACATTCTTGAGGATCACGGCGCTGCAGACGGGGATCCAGAGGGTTGATTACGATCTGACCTCAGAAACATCAGACCTCCACGCCAGCTATTAATGAAGATAATCACGGGCATCATTGGAAGGGATTTTGTGTTAAGCTCTCAATGAACACCCGTACTGCACATTAAGGGGCCGCCTAATCCCCCCTGATAAGGTTGTGCTGCTGCGGCCCCCAGACAGGAAGACTTCACTGAAGTGGATGACCTGCATGGAGTCCGGCATCATGTTCATGCCAATGTCTGATATGTGTATGCGGGGGTGGGGTTGGGGGGGGCTGTTATGTTGGCCCCCGTACAAGTGGCGTATCGAGCGGACTCGTGTCGTTCAGTTACTTTAAACATCGGGGGGTGAAAAGGTAACATTTTGATCCCAACATTTTTATCCCAACCCCTCCTGAGACGAAAAGAAAATAGTAAAAAGAAAAGTATGAAAACAAGTGTGGCGCTGGAGCCGGTGGCTTTTACATCGGTGCAAGAAATAAACACTTTCATGTTTACGTACATGTCTGCACGCTGTGTGTTATTCCAACTGTGCTGACAGGCTCTAGTCATGCGGTGGTGGCGGTGGTGGCACACATGCAGAAGGACTCTCCTCACACACGGGACTGAGGCAGCATCTGCCCGTTAACTTTGGCAAACTATTATCATTAAAAACACAAACACTTTCCCAAAAGGCTAAAGGTTATAAACATCTTTTATGTATTTATCTCAAAATAAATTAGAATAAAATAGTGCATTAGAATGTATGCATTGTTACTTGTTGCTTCATCCCGTTGTGCTCTTGAGTCTGAAGGCAGCATGAAAGCCGTTTGGCTCTGTCCCGTCGCCACGGTGACCGGCTCATCCGAGTGGTGCCATCGAATGTGCCATAATGTGACCGACTGACCGGTAGGTTTAGGAACTTCTGAAGCGCCTTGCCAGCACATCTGCTGGTTCTACGTGAGATTTGGCAAAGAAATTGACGAGCTTGAAACTCTATTAATGGCTATTTTTTGTCAGCGGAACTAGCGCTGAACATTACAGCCCGTGTTCAAAGTTAATATTGCAAAAATGGACGTTTCTATTCACATATCTAACATTATCGTGAATTTAGAGCCTGGTGACTAGTACGTCATATATAATAATACCCCCCCCTCCTCCTATTAGTTCTGTTTCGGTCTCTTTGGGTGCTAAATGCCAAAACAATGACCTTGAAGACGATAAACCATGACGAGCGACTGCTTTGACGTCACACACAGTCATCTGATCCTTTGTTTGTATAAATAAATGTATGAGTGCAGCTTTAATGTTTGTTGTGTTGTCATTTCTCGATGTTTTGACGCCGTTTCTCTGACACAGAAAGATGACGCTGCCATTCTTAAACATGCCCACAATGCTCTGATTGGTTGTTTGTTTTTTCCAACCGGGGTGAAACAGCGAGCAGCGAAGGATGGATCGGTAGCACTTATAACGTCTTACCTTCGAGCCCACCGGCCCGTCAGGCGCACACATGCACCCTCTGACCGATCCATTGTCGTCGGCAGGTGGAAGAAATTATCGAGATATTTTTCCCATCATTTTGCAGGAGATGATTTATTCTATTTGCAGAAACAGGCAACATCTGTGTTTTATCAATAACATTCAACATGTATAAAAAAAAAGAAAAAAAAGAATAGTATAAAAAAAGAGGGAAAAAAGATAAGAAATAAAATATATATTCTAGGAAAAATAAACTGACAAAATGAAGCGAAGGTCATCTGATTCTGAGGCACTTATGGCTTGGCAACACTTGTGCAGTCTGAGTTTTCCCAGGTGGTTGTAGTCAAGCGTCAAAAGGCCAAGATTACAACCCTGGAACCCAAGGAGATGCTCTGAAACACAATCACACTCTGATGTGTCATCGCCGGCCTTAAAGCTGCAATCTGGACTCTGTCACTGATCTACAATGACCACGGGCATCACCTCCAACATTTAACACACAGTCAACGCCTCTTGAACCGAGTAATATATCAAAATGCAGTTCATCGTGGACTATTTACAACAGCAAAGGAAACGCTTGTTGATTTCTTGTTGATAAGAAAATCAAATTAAATTCCAAAGAAGTGAGTAGAAGGTTGCATTGGGCTGCGTTGGCGTCCAGTTGACCCCAAAGTCTCTCTGTGTCGTCTCCTCTTTTTCAGAACGCCATCCCCCCCTTTTTATTTTATTTGTGTTCATTCAGAGCTGGGCGAAGCCGCCGAGTCAATGTCGTCGTTTTCCAGGTCGTTGGGCGAAGACGACTGTCCTCCCTTCACTCTCTTCCACTTCATCCTCCTGTTCTGGAACCACACCTTCACCTGTCGCACAGAAATACAGAAAACGCTGCAGTTTAAAGTGTGTTCGGGATTAAAGATCATAACGGCATAAAATGATGGTGTTTTACCTCTTTTGTCATAATCCATAATCCATTGATTAATGGATGCACAGAAAATGCATCTGCAACTATTATTCTGATATAAAATTGGTAAATAATCCACTGGTTAAAAACTAAATGTTGGGGTTTTGGACTGTTTAAATAAAAAAATCCTCACTTTTTACAAGATATTGTAGGATGATAAAAGGCTTTATTGGTCCCCAGAGGAGAAGTTCAGTTGTTGCAGCAGCACAAGAACAAATAAACACAGTTAAGTAGGAAAAGTAAAAGATAAATAATTAATACAAAACTAAAATAAGAACAGAAGTAAAAGTATTTCTATACGAGAGCAATTAAAAAGACAAGTGCAAAGGAAAAGTAAAGGTATGTTATGAGTACAGTACAATTTAATAAAGTAATGACATTAAATTTTTAAGCATTTAAACAGATTAATCAGTAAATTAAATAAAGGCATAAGGAGTTAAAACAATAATAATCTATTCTAGATAACACTGACGCAGACACAGAGCAGAATTATTCCACCAAATCCGAATTTGTAACAGGATCTCTGTGGATTTTTCCTCTCTGTGTTGCAATTTTTTGTGCAAAAATGTCCAACACGGTCAGCGGAAAAACAGACAAATAATCCCCCACAAATCTCCCAGCGCAGCGAGTGAACTGGCTCGTTGTGCGTTGGCCCCGCGAGGAGCGCCGATCGACGGTGCGAAGCTTTCTGGCTCCGAAAATGTCTGTGAATGCCGGCGGAGAGTATCGTATGGACGGCGGGGTCGGGGGGGGTCAACTGTCAGGATGTGGGCCTACGCAGGATGTGAGTTTACAGTGTGCACGCTTGCTCATCTGTGTCACCGCGCCGCTCTGAAATGTGAATGATATCACGCTCCGACTGTCCCGGCCAAGAATAGCAGCGCAAACATGTACTTCCTGCAATGGGGGCTGATGTGTGATTGACGTTCACTCAAGATCTTGGAAATAAAGACAATATATGCCAACTTAATCTGGGGCTTGTGTCGTACGTCATACTTGAGCCATGTTGGATGGCAGAGATGAAGTGATATGAAATGGGGGGGGGGGGAGTTGTTGAAGTCTGTGTGTGATTGACGTTCACTCAAGATTTTTGAAATAAAGACATTAAATGCCAACATTACTCTGGGGCTTGGGTCGTACTGATGTAAATGTCTCATTTCTTTTTTTTTTTATCTTTTTTTTAACTGTCAACAAATCCCATGAAAAGACCAAAAACAACAATAAGTCCATTAGTTCACACTTCCCCAACACATCTGCTCCTTCCTAAAGAGGAAATGGTGCTTTTATTGGAGACCCTCGTCAGCAGCGGGTTCATAATGTGGCGCTGGAGTGAGTATTTACAGCAGCCGTGAGCGGCGTGCGGCGGATTAATTTAAATGTAACTACAGGACGGATGGCGGGATGATGGGACGTCTCACCCCGAGCCGCGAGGCCGTGGAGGGGATTCCACTGTGTTTGAACAACAATGGAGCTCTGGGCCACAGAGCAGGGGGACGTCTCGGGCACACAGGTTGTTAATGGTTTGTTAGCTCGACGGATATCATGTTGGGTTTGGCCTTTAAAATGGGATGTATAAAATATCTCCAGCCATATCTTTTAAGCTTATACAAATCATTAAAAATAGTCGCACGGGGCCAAAAAAGTCTGAACTCCGAGTTCTTCGTCTCAGTTCGTGAATCAGTTGACATTTTCTGAGAGTCGTGGTTTAATTGAGTTTAAATTCTAAGATGAAGGAAGTTTGAGTTAACCTCTGCACCCCCAACTCCCTCCTCCCTCCTCCCCCCTTCCCCTTAGCGCATGAATCCGCTGCCACAAACGAAAGCCTCTTTTCCTTCACGTCGCGGCTGACTGACAAGGACGGCGAAAACGCCAAAGCTTTTAGGATGAGTCGGAAAAAGCGGACCAGTTGCAGTGGGACCTCTGAGTAGAGATGGAACCCGGCCGTGTGCGAGTGTGTCCGTCCGTTCAGAAGTGTATATCTATATATATATATATATATATATATATATATATATATATATATATATATATATGTGTGTGTGTGTGTGTGTGTGTGTGTGTGTGTGTGTGTGTGTGTTTTTTCTTCTTCTGGAGGTCTGGGGAATAGATTGAAGGAGCAGACAGCAGTATGTGTGGTCACCGTGGCACCGTGGCCTCATTAGGAGGAGCTGGGACATCGGGCCTGACAGACAGACTGAGGTTTCGTCCAGCAGCATCGACACATGTTCGCCCGATTTCGTGGAGTCTGGAGCTGCCGCCCACTCATTAAAGCCGCATGTCATTCTGCTCGAACCGCAGCACGGACAAAATATGGTGGAAAAAACGGTTCATTATAATCTAAATGCATCCGTGAGTATGCATTAATATTGTTCAGCGGAAAGAGAGATGTGTAGAATATTGTGGGTACCGCCCACTTTAAATAAGTAATGATTACCTCGTTTGTTTTTAATATTTTTTGTTATTTTATTTTCCTGGCTTTTTTTAGACTTTTGCGGCTGGAAAAGTACGACATTAGAAATAGAAAATAAAAGTAATTGGTCAATTATTTACTTTTAGAAACATATTTATTTCCATGTATTTCAATATTTTTACCATACACCTTTTTGCTATATTTTATATTTTTGAGGTGTAATTCCGAGGAGAAAAAGTCAAGAAATCTGAGATTTTTTCAAAATCTAAATGAATTAAATTCTCAAAAACAATCAAACAAAACACATTTCCTCCCTAAAACATTTAACTAATAATTAATACGGAGCGATAACAATCCAAACACGAGGTGTCACATGATGAGCCGTACCTGTCTCTCGGTGAGGTCCAGGTTCACGGCGATCTCGTAGCGGCGCAGCCGGGTCAGGTAGTTGTGGTGGGTGAACTCGGCCTCCAGCTCCCTCAGCTGCTCCTTGGTGAACGCCGTGCGCTCTTTCCGGGCCTTGCAGCTGGAGTCTACCTTAAAACCGGACTCCTGGATATCTGGAGGGACACAGAAAGGAAATGCATGTCATGCAGCTCGAGGCTCGCGTCTACTTCCCCTCAAAGCTGCTTGCTTCTAAATAAACAAATTATCAGCGTTATTTTTTTTTCTGCTTTAAATTTTAAAAAAAGAGTAAAGTTAGATCTGTGACCAGCCTCTCGTGGACTATTAAACAGACCTGAAGGACCTTTCCAACCAACAAACCACAACTCCAAAGACTCTTTACTGGGAGGCCCCTCATATAGTAAACACCAAAAACCAGCACTTTAAAAAGAGACCACCATGACCCGCGCTTATACGAGTCCCGTTCACCTGCAGCGAGTGTGCGTGTGCACGTTGCGCATGCCGACGCACACCCCCGTGCCTCTATTTGTTTGTTGACACGTTTTTTTTCAGGACAAACTGATGCCTGTGAGCACTGATTCACGGCGTGTGTGAGAGCGTTGTCTGCACGGGGCCGGGCCGGGCCGGGCCCACCAAACCAGCCACAGAGGGACTGAGTTAGGGCAGGAATGCAGCGGAACATCGTTAAAGCCTCCAACAAAAGAACAAAGGTGCGGATGTGTCCAGATCTCACTGCTACTCGGTGTGTGTGTGTGTGTGTGTGTGTGTGTGTGTGTGTGTGTGTGTGTGTGTGTGTGTGTGTGTGTGTCAGGGGAGATTTCCCTCTGGAGCAGATTCTCATTAACTCATCTCAACATGACAGCGAATGCATCAGGACAAAGATATCTCCGTGAAGGTGGCGGTCAGCTGTAAAGGGGGCGACCAGTAAATGCGGTTTGAACTCCGCTGACATCAGTTTCACTCGATTCTCACAAGACAGAAGTCACGGTTTATCACCCGGCTTTATAGATCCCTGACTTCGAATTTCCTCGGAAATGTTAAAATGTTAAACCTCATTCCCTGGGATACAATTCAAATGAAAGCTCCCAGTAAAACCTCTCTTGTGCATTAGAAGGGAAACTTGTATTTTTTTTTTTGGGGGGGGGGGGGGGGGGTGATAATTGTGCACAGGTAGCGACACTCGCAGCTGATGTAATCACTAGAAAATGGATCTAATTTGTCTGAAGTGAGAAGTGGTGCTCGGCGCTTGCCAGAGGCAGCAGGCCAGGATGTGAAATGGACCGCTGTACCTGGGGCCAGATGTGACTGGGCAGACTGGGACATCTGAGTGCAAACGCCTCATGTGTGTGTGTGTGTGTGTGTGTGTGTGTGTGTGTGTGCTGGAATACCAGCGTGGCATGCCAAAAAAAAAGCCTTCTTATTGTTGAGTGCGGCAAACGCTGCCCGGCCGCGTCGGGTCTGGTCCGGGTCTGGTCTGGGTCTGGTCTGGGTCTGGTCTGGGTCTGCGTGAAGCAGGTTTCGTTAGACCTGAACACCTGGCGGGGCACAAACTGGTTCCCAGTGAACAGACCCCCAATAAAGACCCTCACAGCCAGAGACCGTAAACTTGCAGGGCGAAGGCTGCTGCGCCCAGCAGGGTCCCAAACACAAACAGCATTTGGTGCATTTTTTTTTTTTTTTTGAGGTGGGATGGTGCAAAAGTAGTTTGTCTTCACCAGGGGCAGATTTACAGCTGGTAGTGATCGCTTTAAATAATAAAAACGCAAGTGAAAATTGCAGGTGGGATTTGCGGGTTTAAAAGCAGGAATCAGGATGTTTTATTGGTAAAACTTAATTAAAACCTCCTCATCTATCATTTGTAAGTTGACTAAATGGGTTATAACACATTCTAATGTAATTGTAAGGAAATAAAAGGACATTTTAAAGTATTTATTAATGTGAATAGACAGGTTGCTCTGCAGCATACATTATATATTATGAACTGTCATC
This sequence comes from Liparis tanakae, assembly GCA_036178185.1. Classification (NCBI taxonomy): domain Eukaryota; kingdom Metazoa; phylum Chordata; class Actinopteri; order Perciformes; family Liparidae; genus Liparis; species Liparis tanakae. Next base: position 9,484,393 of record CM070105.1, read on the forward strand.
AATGTTATTTATTAACACTTTTAAACCCACACGTGAATGATTTGTAGATGTATACAAACAGTTAATACATGCTTTATAACTCAACGTGTAATAATGCACCTTTGTTATATGCATAAGTTTAGCGACAAATATGTTAATAAACATTAAAATATGTCTCTATAGCCAAATAATCATTTTAAAATAGTGATTGTCTGTGCTATATTTGTTGTAGTATGTTATCAACCATTTTATTACGTCTTAATATTGTGTTAATAAATGTTCAGTATCAATATTGTTTGCTTTTATAATTAAACTGTTTTTTTTTTTTAGGAACAATTCACGGCCGTAGAAAACAAATCATCAAACATTGGGAATAAGTCGATATCGGACACCAGCTGGAGTCCAAATCTGTATCAATACACACACACACACACACACACACACACACACACACACACACACACACACACCAACACCCACACCCCCACATCCACACACACACAGACACACAGACACACACACACACACACACACACACACACACACACACACACACACACACACACACACACACAGCCTGTAATGTGAATGCCTTCGGGGCATTTTCCTAATATATATATATATATATTTGGGCTCTTTTTTCTGGACCCAAGAGCCGATGCAGTGGTCAGACATGCTGCATGCACTCAGTGGGAGATTGTGTTACGGCTTAACGACGGGAAAATGCATGAGAATGTAAAACGTGGGCTCGCAGGCAAAGTGATTTTACCAGACGCGGTCTGGCATGTTTTCAGTGGAGTGAGTGGAGGTTACAATAAGGTAAGAAAGGAGGGGGTGGGGGTGGTGGGTGGTATAGCAGGGGAGGTGGGGGGGGGAGGGTCTGTACTCCCCCCCTACACACACCATAAGCCCTTCAATTAGGCTGTTGTAGACATCGGTCATGCCGTTTTTTTTTTTACTTCTTCCAAATAATTACCGCTGCTCTTCATAATCAGACACGGTTTGTTATGTTTGGACCAGAAAAGATAATCACAGCGAGGCGGTCGATGACGATCACTTGAAGTGTGACTTCTCCACCCTGCTGGTATAAGTGGACTCGCGTAAACATTAAGACATTAAATACTGAGTCACCCCCAAGAGCCAAAAAAACTCTCTCCGAGATTAAAGTTTTACTAGAGAATACACGCATTTCCCCAAAGTTCCCATTTTGGAATATTTATTGCCGAATTATTTTTTTACTTATCAGGTGTGGACGTGCAAATGTCCGTCTCAGTGGCATAAATCATCATCCCCGTGAGGGAAACAGAGTTTAAAAGGTTTCTCCCCAAGTGGTTTTTCACAGATTAAAAAGAGAGCGTTCCAGATGTGCCGGCCGTGGATTTGCCTGCCAGGTAGTAATTACGCACGTTACAACTTTTACACCTTTCAGATTCAGCTTAAACACACACGTCTGCTTTAATCCGTCACGCTCGTCGTTAACGTGTCACGTGTGACATTTTTGAGGAATTAGTTTGTCGTGGGTATCGATTACATTTGCTTCCTATTAGCAAGTGTGAAATATGATAGGGGAGAATAAATTGTTCTATAATCCAAAAGCACACAATGGTACTATTTCATGTCTTACCACACAGCTATGGCAGATGTAAGGTCATTTGTGGGAAGAAGAAGAGAAAAAAAGCAGAGAGCTTTGCTGGAAGGATAGCATGCAATAAAGTATTATCTTATTTTGGCAGCTGAAAAGTGTTTTAACGGGATACATTTTTCTTCTTTTTATGGTTTTCGGTAAAAAAGCTTTTAAAAGAAAAACAGCCAAGATTTTGTGGGAATGAAATCCACTTTTGAGACTTGGAACTAAAATAAATCCTAAAAATAAAATGCCAGAAGCACCTGCAATGCCTGAAATCACAGAACTCTCATTTTCTTGTAATTCTCTCTTTTTTTTTACCATCATCTTGAATTTGGCCACTCGGTCATCAAACAATGCCCCGTTTCCAACGGATGCAGGAGTGCAATGAAACGTTCACATTCACCCGTTAATCATTTCAGCCCTTTTTGAACAATACGAGGATGTGACTGCTCCTCCAAGTGAACACAAAGGTCCCGTCACCTCCTCACCTTTTGCATAGCGATCTGCTGAGGGCGCCGCCTTTAAGGGCGACTTGATGAGGAAACGAGAGGGAGAATTTGCGTCGCTGCCAGCTGTGACACGGGCCGGGGAGACATTCTTAACCTCGAGGTACTCCACATTCGCCACGCTTGCCGCGGCATTTTGTTTCACACCTGTGTGCCGGGGTTCTTTGAAGATGAATCACGGGATTACGATGTAGTCTCTAATTTGTATTATTTGCTTCTGTTTCCCTCTCATCTTTTCTTTTACATATTTAGTGGCAGATAAAAAACAAAGAATGCGCACTGTCATTTTTAATCCTCCCACATATGCATTTCATTACCGCACGTCTTCCTCCTCTCGAGCCCTCCTGTGAGTCTTGGGATGCTCCTCTCTTCCCGTAAAACCCAAACGCGCCCCAGCTGACTCCCATCCGTCCCAGCGACTCACCTGTGACGTCTCTCTTCCTCTTGTTGGAGCTCTTCTTGTCGGAGTCGGCCGACGCCACGCTCTGAGGCGAGTACTCTCCCTCCAGGCAGCCGGGCACGGACCCCGGGAGGTGGTCCCCACCTACGCTGTCCAGCTCGGGCCCCCCTCCGGTGGCACCGCCTACAGGTGTGACGACGGCCGGGCAGGCCTCGGGCGCCCTCGCCCGCGTCTCGCAAGGGTTGAACTGCCAGTCGGCCCTCTGGTAAACGCTCTGGCTCTCCTGGTACTGTCTGTCGTCGCGCGGGTAGGCGGCGTGCGGCGCCGTCGGCACCAGGCAGGAGCTGGAGAAGTCCGTGTAGGCCAGGAAGTCGGGCTTCTGGTGGAGGGAGAAAGGGGCCTGCTGGTAGGGGGACTGCAGATTGGCCCCCGAGTGGGGGTTCCTCATGCAGCCCCAGATGGGGCTGCTGGGGTGGGCGCTCCGCATGCAGCTGCTGGCTGGCTGATCCATGACGACGCGAGAATCCCACGCTCTTAATCAACGTGTTATTACAAGTCTTTAGCTTGCAAAGGAGTTGGAACCTCCCCCCTCCGTTGCCCAACACCACCACCACCACCACCACCAGGAACAGTAACAGTGAGGACTGTAAATCTGTTTGTCTGTCGGTCTTGAGGAACGTCCACTTCAGCCGGCTAAGTGCACATCATCGTCTCGCTGCATCCACTCAGTTCTGTCAGAATCTGTCGACTCGTCCTCGGCAGAGAACGCGCGAGGATAGACGCCTTCCTGTGACAGCGGGCTTCCCCCTCTCTCTCTCTCTCTCTCTCTCTCTCTCTCTTTCTCTGTGTATGTGTGTGTGTGTGTGTGTATGACGTCCTCTGGAGCCTCCGGTCCTGACACACTCTCACACACTTTCCTCCTCGCTGTCTTGCTCTCACACACCCTCTCTCGCTGACTGGAGAGCCGCATCCGCAACTGCACGCCTCCCCTCCTCGGGCTGGCTGTTTTCACAACTCTTCTAAGGCATTCTTGACGAGCAGAGCCCTCCTCCTTTTTTCGAACATATAGGTGGGAAAGAGTGGCAAGTTTATGGAGTGTAACGTGAGATTGCGGAGGAGGAGCCCCGCCGGCCACATGTTGGTAGTACCCTCCGACCAACCCGGCCTCATCAACTATTAATCACAGTGGGGAAATTTTATACGCACATCTAATGGGCTTTCCAGACGCGGAGCTTTTTAAAGGGACATTGTCTGTAAAATATAAAGTGAGCACCCACCCACATGAGAGCTGGGGACCCCCCGACCTATTTCAGCTCCTTAGTGCTTTCTGACACCCAATTTAGTTCCTTTTCTGACACCCTTTGGAGGAAAGTTAACCCTCAGCCTCTCCCTCTGCACCCCTGATCCCTGCCTGTCCTCTCCATTCTGAAAAGTATTTTCTTCCTTTCTTGTTTTTATGACTTTCTCTGAGTGTGTGTGTGAGTGTGTGTGTGTGCATTAATGCTACACACCCAAATCCACCTGGCTGTACTTCCTTCTCGGGGAGGTGATAGAGGGACTGGGTTTTGATATTGGCCGCGCAGGCTCTCACACCTCCCCGAGGTTTTCCCCCTTTAGTGAAACACGATATGAAATTTCAGAGCCACATGTCAAAAACACAAGCTAATATTTTTCTCCTTTGCGAATCCTTTCTTCCTGCGTGGTCCCCGCGTGGAGCCCCCATTGCTCCTGACGACTAAATATGAAGCAGCGGGAGCAATTGCGCGCGATGGCGATCGCATGTGGACTCGCCGCATTTGGACCGACGTCGACGCGATTTTCTGATCGCTGATTTGGAATCTGTGCCAAAGCCACTTCCCCATGAAGTAATGTCTCTAATACCATTAAAACCTTTCTGGGCTAGACCAACATTTAGAGTCCATTTCAGCGTATCTGTTACCCGGTCAACCCGCTGAACCACACGCTACAGAAAGGCAGTTTCTGATCATGCTGCTCATATTTGTGAGCTGAGGTTCGCCTTCTTCCTCCCGTGACCTCACTTTGCTCCTGACCTCTCAGACAGATGGGGGGGGGGATTAGACCTCCATCGAGAGGAGAAGGAAAGATTCAGAGATAAAAGGCCATTAGAGGAGAAAGAAGGCGGAACAACTGAGATAAAGAGTGCACCTCAGACCGGCTGGTGACCATTTTAGGGCTCAACGTTAGCTAAAACGAGTAAGCATGCACACGTAATGCGTTCAGCTGCCACAAAACCATTCAAGAAAAAGACAAGAGGGGGGAAAAAGGGTATTTAAAGATATTTAAAAAAAGGAAATCTTCTGCCACAAAGACAAAAAAAAAAAAAGAAGACCATTTGGATTAAGTAAAAGCCAACAGAGGGCGGTTCGAAAAGAAAGAAAAATAGAAAACGTCAGATAGAGAGAGAGAGAGAGTCAGAGAGTGTTTGAGGTCGCACACCAAACCCTTTCCATTTACCCAGCGAATTGTTGAGCCATGAAGCATCCCCTCGCTTTTACTGGCAGCCCGAGCTCTGGCCGCACCGCAGGGAGCAGAGGTTACACTGCATTTGTGGTCGGAGCAGGGGCCATCTGTGTGTCAGTATAAATTAGAGCGTGTGTGTGTGTGTGTGTGTTGTAAAAATATACGTCAGTGAGTATGTGTGCGTGTGCGTCTCGCTAAGAGAGGCAGTGGGTGTTGAAATGAAAGTGATAGGAGAGAAAGAGTATCCGTCACTTCACACCCGGGCTATGAGAGAATTGTTGTCAGACATTCACACACAATTCCAAAGAAAGCCGTCAGTTCAGAGCCAAAGAATGGAAAAAACAAAACGCTTTCTCCCCGCGCGTCTCAAACACTACGAGGCAGAAGGTTTGTCTTGTTAGGCGGAAACTTTGTTTGTCCAAATACATGACAAGTTGGTTTGTTGTCTTCATAGATGGTCAGTACTTCATGTGTCATAGAGTATTACTATTTTAACAAAATAAAGCTCAAATGGAGTCATGAGGCAACCGTTTGCTTTAGTTTCATTATTTTCTCCTGATTTTATGTATTTATATATATATATATATATATATATATATATATATATATTTTTTGTTCTAATCTTTCTATTTGCTGTCTCACACTGTACTGTTTATATGAAGTTTAGGGTGATTGCAGCTGTGTGCAGCACTATTGCCCGAGCAAAGTTTCCCCTTGAGGACAATAAAGTATATGTTGTGTTATCTTGAAGTGACGTTTTTGGACGTTGTTAAAGGTTAAAAGCTTTTTGACACCAGAAAGTTTACATTTCACGACGTCCGGATCCTTGCGATATCTCGAGATCTCATATCACACAATAAATAAATCCCATCGGGCTTCGATGGTATGTGTGTGTCCGATAAACCAGATCACGGACCAATCACCACCCTGTGAGGCGCTACTGGCAGCTAGGGGGCGTGGCTTAGCAGCGCCGCATTACGCAGCGCCGCATTACGCAGAGCAGCGACCGTTTGTTCGAAGCAACAATGGCGGGATGCCACAAACAGGGGGAGGAGTCAGGAAGTATTAAGAGTCGCGAGCCTTATCCTCTCACAAGTAATTAACGGTATTTTGTTTAAAATCATGAATAAGATCTTTTTCGGTATGCTGCAAATTGTATGCAGCTATCCCTGTATACGGAGACGTGACAAATAAATGACATAAAAATGTAAAATGCTGCGAATACTTTGCACCAAAACATGTTATAATGACAGTAAAGCAAATGTGTAACAGTTGCAGCACCTTATTAATAAAAGACTGGAAACGAGCAGGACCATTCAGCATCCATCAGTATGTCTGAGTTTAACTGTTGTAGAGATTAAACTAGTATACACTTTTCCATTGAGTTGTCTTTTAGTGAAATACTAATGAGTTCTCTCCGGTAAACAGTTACAGGGTTTTTGTCTCTGGCTTTTATTGTGAAAAGTCAGAACGGAAAGAGTGGATCTGGTATGCGCTAAAAGTACCCCGAAGCCTCAACCACGGAAAAATTCAACCCTGACCAGTGAAAAAAAAACATAGCTTTTTCTTTGGGACGCATAATATTATTTTCAAATCAATCGCAAGATTTTAAAAAGCCACTTTTGAGAAGTGTTTTGTGTTTTGTGGGAGAAACCGGGGAGCCTGTGAACCCTCACTCAGTCATCCACACCACGGGTTGCAGATAAATGAGCTGGACATGAGTCACATCTCCCCTCACCCTGCCGGCAACCTGTTTCTGTCAGTCTAGCATGTGTGTGTGTGTGTGTGTGTGTGTGTGTGTGTGTGTGTGTGTGTGTGTGTGTGTGTGTGAGTGCGTGTGAGAGAGAGAGTAAAAGTGTGGGATAGAGGAACAACATGAGTAAGAGATGGTTTTGTAACCTGTGCAGACATATTTTCCCAACTTAATGCTTTAAGAATATTTGTTTGTGAATGTGTGTGTGTGTGTCACCGTTTATGAGTGCAAGTATGTATGTGTGTGTGTGTGTGTGTGTGTGTGTGTGTGTGTGTGTGTGTGTGTGTGTGTGTGTGTGTGTGTGCGTGTGCCTGTGTTCATCTGATCCATCTTCGTGACTCTGGCGGGATTAAGGATCTCCATCCGTCTCTTGTGTTTGACAGCTTGACCCCCCGCGACCCCGCGTTAACCCGGGACTTACTGGACTGTGGGAGCCCCCTTATCTCTGCTACTGTCCTGGAGGGGAGGGGGAGGGGCGGGGGAGGGGGGCGGGGTGAGAAGGAGAGGATGGGATAAGGTGAATATGAAGGAGAAGCAAAGAGGCACATTGATATAAATGCGACGTAATGAGCTAACGTTTATAAATGCCTCCCTCCCTCCGCGGCCTTCGTCTTTGGGTAATTCGCTCCACATTCGTGCCTCGGAGTCTGATGCCCAGCTGACGGACGGCCGGGAGCCAATAAACATGGCCGCCGGTTTCTCTTCTCTCCTGCTGGTTTTTCGGCCGAGAACCAAATCCGAGCAGCTTCTGTGCGACCCGGAGCACAAAGGAGGCTCTCGAGTACCGGGAGATAAACGATGCTTCGCACAATGTGCAGCACTAGCTAATCACATATTTAAAAGGTCCTTTTTAGACACGTAAAACCTGAATATTCAGTGAATCTGCATTTGAGCCCAACAAAAAAATGTTTTATATATATATATATTAGATAATTAAGGTTGTAGCAGTTTGAGATTTTAACCGATGATATCACAGTTTTATCATTATTATTAGTAAAAATGTCCCTTAAAGGAACGAGAACATAATTCTAAGCCTGTTAAAGAATATTGCATATTTAACTAAATCCTGATAGTTTACAACCAGAGCTAAAGTTAGTAGCTACTAAATGAAAAACAACATCAGTGTGACCTTTTAAAAATGATGATATATTGTAGGTGTGTGGCATTGTAGTCAGATTCATTGTCTGTACCATCATTAACTCACACACACATGTAATACTGATGTCAGTTTTTTTCATGCACATAATACTGAAAATGTAAACAGTACAATAACCGTCAATCCTCATACTCAATTCAACCGTATGTGCAATGACATGTGTAATGTTTATGTGAACCACAATCCTTGTTTCTTTCATGAGGATGAACTTTAAACAAGGAAAAACTGAGGAGGAGCTGGAAGTGGTTACTCATGCTCAACCTGTTTCAATCACAATTGATGACGCACAAAAGGCTCCAGGCATTGAGAGACGTGGGGGAAATGGATGCTGTGTATTGTGGTGCTTTGTTTGCCAACGGTATTACCTAAAGTCATTAGCAGTGTTGGCGAAGTGATGCTCTTTGACAAATGGACTGGATTTTAGAGGCGGCTCCGCCTGTAGAGACGCTGCCAGCTGAAAACTTAAAGTGTTTACGGTCTGAATAAATGAAAAAGTTTAGCAAGCCAGAAAATTAAATGTTAACTCATTAACAAATAGTGCATACGTGCTGTATATACATACAACAAACACCAAACAATGATGGTCCTCTAAAGCAATGCACTGCTTGGCCACAGCAGCCACCAATAGCTCAGATGCAAAGACAATCGGCTAAGAGATTTATAGAAATATCTGGATGTCTGACCGATCTCCCGGTATTACACCAGCACCATAGAGTAATCTGCAAAATATCTGCTGATTGGGCTTGAAACTATATTTTCTACTAGCATTACAGCATTTATATGTGTGTGTGTGTGTGTGTGTGTGTGTGTGTGTGTGTGTGTGTGTGTGTGTGTGTGTGTGGGGGGGGGCACACAGGTGCTAATAATCACATATGATCACATATGATTGGAATCAGGTGTTGGCAACAGTTTCTTGCTATTGTGAAGGGAGTCGTATTGCTCTCTGAGGCGCTCATCATCTCCCCATTGTAAAGTTGTTTACCATTTTTTCCACAGATTTCAGAGTCTTATCCCACCAGGTTGAAGACAGTTTACGGCGCAGCATATCTGAGTGAAGGAGCTTTGGATCATTCTGAAAGGGAAAATGATGGCGCGAGCTTGGAGGTCAAAGGAAGACAATTTGTATACTTGTGTTACCCAAAAACTGATTTAAAGTCGCAATAACTGACTCATTGGCCACTTTGATGGAGACGAGCTGTCAACACAAACCTGTTGGCAACGTGTTAGCAAACGTTTAGCAAAAAATGGGCGTTCATGTAAAGCCAAGTTTGTGTGCATGAGAGTAAATCCAATATCCACTCTTCTCTCTGCTCTCCACCAACTTTAGAAAAACAACCGTCTCTACAGCTGCTAAAAGCTCCACTATGTTTACGTCAAGCTGAAAGACACTAACACGCTGCATCGAGAGAACAAATAAATAGAGAAGAAACTAGAGAGACATAGAGAGAAACTGCAGAGTTGCAGTCATGCGATCCATTGGCAATAGACCAATATTGATTATTGCCACATTTGGCAACTGCTTTGCAGAAGTTATGAAATTGAGCGGCTTTTCTTGTTGGTACTCCAACTCGGTCTTTGACAGACAACTTCACCTCTGGGAGAAGCTGTGAAACATACTAACCGGTTTTATTTCAGGGAAATCAACTCATCAACATGGTGTTTCACTGAGACGCCATTGGGAGAACAAATAGTTTACGAGGGACAGAAAGGAAGATGATGTCTTCTAGTGAAACAGTAACCTGAGTTTGTGCAAAGTATGAATGTATGGTCCGCTAATATATATATATATATATATATATATATATATATATATATATATATATATATATATATATATATATATATATATAAATTATAATAAATTATAATTAAAAACAATATATATATATATATATAGAAATAATAAATTAGAATAAAAACAATATATGTATTTTTTATTATATTATATTAAATATGTTATACAACATCTGGGAATGTTTACATGTACAAAATGGTTTTGTTTTAAAACCCAAAACTAAATTTTTAACGTGACATGTGAAATAGCTCATAAACAAACGTGATGTTTTAAGAACAAACTGCTCTTCTTGCACTGCAAATAACAAGTGAAATGTTTCGATGAACCCAACATGTTGTCCTGACGTCTAGGTCTGCAGCTACAGCGTGTTGAGTCATGCACTATGAAAACAAGCTAATCTCCACCTCACCGACACTACACCATTTAATCTACCAGCTTCCACAATATTACCACATACTAACATATGAGCGGCACCACACTGGGAAGCTATGCGCCGGCTTTCATTGGCAACAACATCAGATCATAGCCACATTCTCTCTCAGCTGTGCCTCATCCAGTTCATACGCTCATGGAAAATCAACTGAAGACTGCTCTCTGGTGGTTTTCGGTCGGAACAGCTGAAATAAGCCCAAACCTTCACGCTCAGAAGAGCGTCCTCAAGGACAAACTGTCAGTGGTAAATTTAAGACCGCGATTGGATAAGTGGCTTTCATAATTTCCACATGTATTCGATACAAACATCTTAAAACCTGGCTGTTTGTCTTATTCATCCGTATAAATCTCGTCATCAATCTTTCTCTTCTTCTGAAGGGATGTGTTGTTAGCAACGGCTTAGCAGGAGGCATCGTGCCTGCCATGAGGGACAGTTGGATACATTCACTTGCTTTCAATAACGTGCAACTGATGTGTATTTGCACTTTTTGGCCGGAGACAAATGAATCAATCCGGCTCCAAACCCAAAACCTCCCATCCATCAATGTTTGATAGTGCCGACCAAAGACCATTCACATGTCAGGCAAGAATCTGCCCTGCTGCTTTTGCGGTGAGAAATGCTCTGAGCGGTGATCTTTAAGAGTATGTTGCACGCACGTAGGAGAAACAAAAGCTGCACTACAGGAAACTGGAATCATCCACTCCGAGCTGCCGGTGATCACCTTGAAAACTCAACAGCACCAAACGCAAGATAAATCAAGCTAAATGTCTGTGGGGTCCGAAGGAATACCCATGTTTTTGTGGGTGTCAGGAGGCACTGATCGTGTTCCGCCTGTGTGTGTGTGTGTGTGTGTGTGTGTGTGTGTGTGTGTGTGTGTGTGTGTGTGGACAGTAGCACTAGTGCGTGTTCATGGATTACCTTCCTTCCTGTCTGCCTCATCTTGTTTCCAAGGAGTGCTGCAGGGCTGGACTTCCTGCTTTGGGAGCTGGGGCCCTTTGAAGAGGCCTATGAGCGCGCTCCCTGGAGGGCGGTCAGGATCCGCCTCGGCTAACAAACACCTCAGAAGGGAGCGAAGTCGCGGAGCCAAACATTTCCTCAATCACTGAACGGGGTCTTTGGGGTCCGCGCCTCCCGAGGCCCCGGGGCCGCGCCTCCCTGAAGCTCGGCGTGGAGACTTTGAGCCGCGCAGAAGAATGGAGGCGATCACACACAACGACCACGGGAAGAAGACGTGTTCGCACACACACACAAACACACACACACACACACACACACACACACACACACACACACACACACACACACACAGGACAACCAACCACTACTACCTTCAGTCGGTCCGTTATTAGTATAGAGATAAATCAGATTACATTAAAAATATATATTATATATTAATTGAAATTTGACCACGAATGACTGACCTAAATGTAAGCTGGACAACATGGGTGTGTTTTTAAAATAAAGTGGAATACGTTTAGGATGCTATCTTTTAAAACAAGTTGTTTTATTTCTGAAATTCAATCAAATCTACCTACAATCTGTACTGATAAAAACCTTCAAAGACAAAAAGGAAAAGGGGAAAAAAAAAGGAATAAACCTTCAAATCCTTCAGGAGGGAGGAAAAAGGACAAGAGGAGGATCAGAGAGGGAATCTCTCTGCAGTACATACAGGGATGAATAGAGGAGAAAGTTAGAGAACATTAGAAAGAGTTAGGAGAGTTCATATTTAGTGACAACAGAACGATGGAGAGAGGAATAAAGGGACATATTCCCGAGTGGAGATGAGAGAGTAGCGGCGGAGGAGTGGCAAGGAGGCAGTATGGAGGCTCAACAGCTACCTACAGGAACTCACGTCCCAATCATCGAAGGTCCATCAGCAAGGGACGATTGCCCCCATGGGGCCGAAGATCCCACAGATCATGAAGTCAGTGAAGGAAGCAGAAGAGATCACAGGAGATCAAGATCAGAGGAGAGAGATGAAGCCAAAAGAGAGAAAGAAAGAAGGATAAGCCTATACCAGCATATCCAGGGGCATCCCCAGGGCAAACCTGATTAAACCAGCATAGCCAGGCTCTGTCAAGGAGGAGCTTCTTCAGTCTACTCTTGATACTAAAGAGAGTGTCTGCCTTGTCAACTGAAGGTGATGTGGTTACTGTGTCTGCCTCCCCCGACTGAAGAAGCTCTCCAAGGCCATAAAAGAGGAGCTTGATAACTAAAGGCTACCAACTTGATTTACATTTTAAGACTCTTGACTCTTTAAGAGCCAGCGGGTGTTTGAGCGTGAAAGGAAGTTCTTATACGGTAAGATTTTAAAAAGCTAAGTGATGGTGCATCACCAATTAAAGCTTTTGAGTTTACAGGAGAATTTTAAATTTGATTCTGATTTTGGTGCAGAGCAGCAGAGGGCGCAGCAAGTTAAGGTTAAGTGTGTCTATTTTTTTTAGTTTAAGTGCTGAATGAGAGCTGCAGCATTCTGAATCAACTGGAGGGGATAAATTGATTATTAGTGCAGCCTGATAATAAGGAGTTGCAGTGATCCAATCTAAGTGCAGTTTCTCTGCGATTTTTAATCTCTTCCTTTTTGAGACAAGATGCCTGATTTTTTTTCTGGAAGAAAGCAGTCCTTGAGGAGAGAGCTTTTTTCGCTTTTTATGTGATCAAGTCGTGATGGAAGATAACGAAAAGACATGAATGAGTGGTGTTGGATGCTAGAGCATTACAGTGAGAAATCACATCACCAGATAATTGATGATCTCAATGGTGCTCGAGGAGTAGAATTACTCGGGTTTTGTCTGAGCTTAACATCAAGAATTGTCTGTCATCCATGTTTTTATGTCACTTAGACATGCTTTTGTTGTTAGTTGAGTTGGTTTGTCTTTTTGGTTTTATCGAGTTTTATAGATGCATATCTGATAGATTGAGTTGAGTATCAAAGTTTTCTGATAATATTGCCCAAAGGGAAGCTTGTATAGGTAAACAATGAATAAATAGAATAGAGATAAGAAGAATTCCATGACAAACGGAATGGAAAATAGAGCCTATCCATAAATACACAAACTGAGCTAGATCGATGCAATCTGATAAATGAACCTTAGGCCGTATAGGAAAAAACAATGAAATGCTCTCCAGTCTCTAATAAATAGAATCCAACTAAAAGGTGTGTAATAATCAAGTACAAAGGTAAACAAGACCAGTACCAGAGAGAAGTCCTTTATCTGCTGCCAGTAAGAAGTGCTTAATTTCGTGGCAGAGGTGTCTGTGCTGTCTCTCTGCTGTCTCTGCTTCTGTAGACTGTCCTGGAAACTAAACTATCAACTAAACTCTTGTCACACAACTGATTCTCTCAATTTTCACAAGGAAGGATCTTAGAGAGGAAGGGAGGAAGGTCTGTAGTTAGCCAGTTAGCCAGAGGAAGGATCCAGAGGGACAGGAGGAGGAGCTTCCAGGAGTGGTTTGAGAAGGAATGTTATGGCTAGAATGTTAAAAAGTGCACACATTAATAATAAAAGTTAAAGATATCCAAAAGAAAAAAGACAATTAAAGAGCCTAGTCTAAATACAAGCAGTAGAACAGGGGTCCAAGAGACAGGTAGAAAGTAGAAAGTAGAAACCATAAGATAATTGGGTCACGGCTGATGGAAGAAAAAAGCCATCCACCAATATACAGACATACAGGTTTCCATTCCAATTTTCCCAAGAATTATTGGTCAAGGGCAAAGGTAAGGGCAAGAGATTGTCTTGTCCCTAATAATTAAAAATTTTCAAGTTCATAGTTCATAAAGTACTTACTACTGAGGGAGATAGGGAATAAGAGCTGTGACTCCTCTCTGTTCAGCCTGGCTACAGTGCTAAAAGCTAAAGAGGGTCTCTGGTTGTTCTTTCTCTTCTTCTGATGAATAATATTCATATATTCTATTAATTTTTAAGACTTCTTCTTAGTTTTTCTACTATCTCTCCGCCAATTCTTCGGGATTTTCCTTATTAGTTCAACGCCAAATGCTTTTCAAGCTGTGACGCTTTTTTTTTTGTGCGGGTCTGAGGGGGTTACCACAGGGAGCAAACTTTCTCTTCTTCTGTCTTCTTCAGAGAGGGTAGTCCAGTGTCATTCTCAGTCTGTCAGTGAGACTATCAACATCATGATCAAGATGATCAATCTGGGACGGACTAAGACCAGTCCTCTGTTATATTGAGGATTGAGACATGGTATTGAATCAAATTGAATTCTTTTTAAATTTAGCCAGCAGCAGCTACAGTTAGACATCTGTAGAAACTTTGACTAAACTTTTGACTACCGTAGTATAAACTCAAAAATTATATAAGGCTGTGGTCTGACAGAGGATTCTGTGGGGAAGACTTTCAATGTCTCATGTCAACGCCATATGTAAGAACAAGATCAAACAAGACTGTGGCCAAAGCTGGTTGGGTTTCTTCTTTTCTGACGAAAAGCCGATCGAGTCAATGACAGATGAATGCAGTACCTAGGGCTATCATTATCCACATCCACATGAATATTAAAATCTCCTACAATAATACTTTATCAGTTTTAAGAACCAAACTTGATATAAATTCTGAAAATTCTGATATAAACTCTGAATATATGGACCGGGTGGCCGGTACAGAATCACAATGAGATACAGATAGGATATACAGTATAGCACAATTTACATGAAACCGAATAAATGTATTGTTGTTTGGGATAATAATAGCTTATGTAAAGGCCAGTTACCCAGAACACAAGTGCATACAACACGCTCCAATTATCTTTATATATATATATATATATATATATATATATATATATGTCTGTGTATATTTATATATATATAAATATACACAGACATATATATGACATCCTCCGAACAATGCAACTTGTTCGTGCTCACTTATCTACACAGTTCCGCAAATAACACGTTGAAAGAGCTAAATCATTTCATTGTTGTCATTGTGAAGTGTGATTGGCTACCTGGTTCTGCTAATTTTCTTTACTAAACTTACTTTAGCAACCTAGCTTTAGCTGAAAACACCATTCAAGCCTTTTTTCTTTCATGGCCTATGTTTAAAATAAATATTTTTGACTCTTGAATGATGGCTCTCCGTCACTGTGTTTTAGAAACTTAGACTCAAGGAATCAATAGTGACAATTGTTGCCAATCATTTTAATAATTCAATTTGATCAATTTATTACTGTCGCCCAACCCTGGCAATGGCCATTGAAGGGATACTTACACATAGTCAGAGTATTACTAAAAGCAACAGGTTGCTGGTCTGCTGCTGGTCACACTGGCTTCAGTTCCCTTGTCAGAAATAGTTATCCGTAAAAAATAATCCGGCATATTCTAAAGTCTGCAAACACTTGATAAAACTCTTTTTGGTGGGGCCTTTTTTAAAGTGGCGTAAATACGTTCCCCTGACGTCCCCATCCATGGTAATAATACTCAAACTATGAATAGGTAGCTGAACTATCTATACGTATGTAAGAACACACACACACACACACACACACACAGACACACACACACACACACACAAAGGAAGAATCCTCCAAGCAAACACCCACACATGTAACAGGAAAGGAAAGGAACATAATGGGAGTCGTTACAGCCACACAAATCATTTCACTGCGCATCCCTTCCTTTTGGCGGCAGTGATGCATTTTTACCAGTAAAGATGTCGTGAGTTTTTATCTTTCCTCATGTGATGCCTGTAAAAGGAGGGAGGAAAGGAGGGAGGGAAGGAGGGAGGGAAGGATGGAGGGAGGGAGGCAGAAGAACCACACAGGAGGAGTCTTGACTCTCGACTTGACTCTGCATCCTGTTTGCCTCTCTGAGGAGATTTTCATTTGTGCTTTTGAGTCGTGTATGTGACTGTGTGTGTGTGTGTGTGACCGTGTGTGTGTGTATGTGACCATGTTCGTGTGTGTAGGGTTGGCTGAAGCTCATGAGGAGAGTCGTCGTCCCGCAACCACAAGGTACTCGGTTGGATAGAGCGGGGATCATGTCGAAGTGTCCTTGAGCAAGGCACTGAACCCCCAGTTGATATTATTATTATTATGTGTGTGTGTGTGTGTGTGTGTGTGTGCATGCGCGCTGACGAGAGGCGATGGAAATGCCCCCCATGTGGGCTCTTGCACCTTTAAGTACTCTTCACATGCAGGTCTGTGGTGTATTTGTGTCTCTCAGTTATTTAAAAGTCTCCTTTAGTTGTGAGATTACAATAATTTCCAAACAATACCAACCAAAACTCATTTAAATGATGTGAAATTGCTTCAAACTGGGATTATCTATACATGCAGATTTAAATAAACCAATCCCAGATCAAAGGTCCACTCATTTTTTCCAGACCTTTCATATGACAACCAGCTACTGACATCCTGTAACATGTAATCTGTACTCACACACTCACCCCGTTTGTATTTCGCTGGAGGCCTTTCCCCCGATTGGCTGCTCATCTGTTTTGGTGGAAAGCGACCAGCATTTCAACGAGGCAGCAAACACACAACACACACTTCATATTCTGAGATAAGAGACTCAATTACAGACACACCCAATGCAGTGCAGTAACAGGAGCAGCAGATTCAGCCTAGACAAGTCAAAGCATAGTCATGGAACTGATCCACTCAGTAATGACAATGTGTGAGCACGACATTCTTGGTGTAGTCAGAGTAATGCCGGGGTCAACGCACCGTCAAAGCCACAGCAGGGGAGGGAACGATGCGACCCACAGTGATCTGTGACGTGAGATGAATTGCCCCTGACAGCCTCCATTATGATAATTACCCCGTGTGCACGTGAAACTCTATCGAGGTTCAGTGCGCGGTCAGAGGAGGGCGAGATATCATGTGTGGTTTGAAGTATGCAAGGCCAGAGCAGGCACAAGAAAAACAAAACTATCTATATTTAGCTGGCTGGCGCTTTTTTTTGTTTGTTAACGCTGATGGACACTGAACAGAGTGAGTCAGCCCTCAATCACCCAACGACAACAAAAAGACGAGGAGGAAGAAAATTCTTCAAAAAAAAAAGAAAAAGAAAAAAAAGGGAGGAAAGAAATTCCAGATGTCAACAGTAAAGTTTGTCCAGCTCCGGTTTGTGGCCACTGGAGCTTTGTGTACCTGCCGCTGGTAAAGCCATTACCTCGGCGGCTGCGCCGGGGAAGCTGCACAACAAAGGAGGAGAATTCTCGGAAGCCCCTCAATCAAGCTCTCCTCAGAACACGCTGGTCATGTGACGGGGTGGAAGTGAAGAGGAAGATGAAGGTGTGTAATGTTTGAGCGTGTCCCTGCGCTACCTCCCATGATGCGTAGAGAGAGAGAGAGAGAGAGTGTGTGTGTGTTTCTTGCAATGAAAAGGATGGGCATACGACTGTGATACTGCATCCTAAACTTGAGCTGCAATTTCTTGCAAATTCCAGAGACCAATAATGTATTTTTTTACTCCCCCACAATAAAAGATGTACCCGAAAAACATCTGATGAGCTTAGAGAATACTTTCTGTGGATAAATGTATGTAGAACCCGCACATTAAACCCGGTGTGTGTGTGTGTGTGTAGAGGGCTTATGGCTACGATACCAAACTGCTCAAACTATTTATTTGGTGGCTTTGTGCATGAAGCCATTGTCACAGCAAAAGAGGATAATTTCTTTGTTATTTATTTACTTTAATCTTGCGTTCTTCGACCGTTTAATGCAACCATTTGATCGTCTGTCCATCACCTGAGTTTATCTGAATGTCGGTATGCTCTGTCGCCTGTAACACGACAATGAGCAGGTAGGTGAATGAAGTGAAATATATGTTGTGTATTCTTTTCCCTGGCGGTATAAAAAAACAATTGTGAAAAGTAATACAATATATTTTTTGAAATAAAGAAAACAGAAAAGAGCACCACAGAACCTGCTGCTGCCTACAGTACACTGGGCTGAACATTAACCGTGAAGAACAGCCGCAAACCAACATTTGTGCCCACATATTGTTCTGCTACATAGTGAACGATGCCGTGTTCATGTTAATTAAACTGTGTCAGTGTGAGGGTGCAAGATTGCAAATGAAGTTACACCCGACACAATCTGAACTTGAATAACAAATGTTGCTGTACTCAGCAATAATACTATAAACTATGTATATTAATAAAACCCAATAATATATGTGGCACTAATAATACACTCTGCTGTGCTTAAAACTGTAGAAAAGAATAATTCTACATCATGAGTACCTTTGACCTTTTGATACTAATACTTAAAAATAATAAATACAAAGTAAATATTTTTTAAAAATTATACAGAAACCGGACCAGACTCTGTGTCTGAACGTATTTGGATCAACCGTATCTTTTTTGTGCAATAAATTACCCCACAAGTGTAATTATGCTGAGATGACTTTTTTTTGTCGTTGATGGAGACGCTACATTGTTAGCTTAGCATATCCCAGATCAAACCAAACTCTTTAAAAGTTGCTTGCTTCCTGTCGTGCGGGCGGACCCGAGAATACATGAATTCAAGTGTCCATCATGTGGTTGTTTTCTAGCATCTTTTTCATCTGTTTACTGCAACAGGTTTGATGGAACTGAAGCCAGGTACAAGTTTCCTTCTGCGTTACAATCTGCCTGCCGAAAAAACAGATTTTTAGATCGTGGTTTTCCAAAATCATCACCCTGTCCTCCAAAGTCCTGCTCAGTCTGCATGTTCACCTCTGTGGGTGGACATGCTTCATTCCCCCCCGCCCCCCAAAAAATGTTTTCCCTGTTCTTTTTCCCATGGCTGGGCTTTAACCACATTCAACCACCCCCCCCCTCACCACCACCACCACCCAGATACCCCTCCATACAACATCCCTCTTGGTCCCCATCACTTTCACTTTGAATTGATCCGAGCCAGACGCGGCCGGCTGCAAGCTCTCTCATGTGATGACGAGGCCTGGGTGGCTCTGCTGCGTATCTAATCTGACCTCCAGGCTCCCGATGGACCTCCCTCTCTCCCTCCGGGATGTTTCGCAACCACCAAATGAGAGACAACTGCCAAACAAGTCTGTGGGAATCCGATGCCGCGTATACGCCGACTGCCAAAGACATTTGCGCTAATCATCCTCACTGTTTTGTTTCCTGAACTCACTCTTCTCGAGCCAGGCATTCAAAATGTCACTCAATGTCTACGAAGGTCTCTCTCTCTCTCTCTCTTTCTCTCCGTCTTTTTTCACCACATTTTTTTACGACAGAAATGTGAGAATTTTACAATGCAAAATAACTTTAGAACCCTTTATGACATTTTAATGATACCTCTTAAATAAAACCTCACGTTTTTGTTTCCAAAGTGCAAGCATGGTAATGGATGTGGGCAATAAAAGAACTAGCTAATGCGGCCATGTTTCAAACTGATGAATGAATGTGAGATTAAAATGACACAACACATTGACATGTTACATGTTTGTTTTCGACTGTATAACAAAAAGACAAAGAAGACATAAAACAGAAAGATTTATTCTGTTCTCTTTGTTTTATAGTTTCTGCTAAATTCCTGACTCCCTTCCGTGCGTCTGTTATTCAAGGGGAAGGAAAGTGTTCAAGCTTCCGGTGGAATTTCATCTTTTTAGGTACAAAACCAGCAGCAAGACAAAATATCTGAAAAGATTGCTTCTGAAAGACTTCAAGTCGGATTATTTTCTGGTTTAAATGCCTGACTGTATACATTTAACTTCTAACCCTGATAAATTACAAGTAAATGTAATCTGTGGTTTTTCCTTTCACATTCCCTTTATTTTACATTTCAGTCGATTTGTTGCAGATTCACAACACATGCATGACTTTCATACAGCCGACCAGCTGCATCTACTGCCCTGACATTGTGGTCTGAGGGTCTCTGTGACACATCAATCTGAATCTGTGAGGCCTGTTTCAACTCGAGGACAGCTGAAGGACCTGAGGAGACGGACACCAAGACATCGAGTGGAGGGCCTTGTGTGTTTTACTCTAGCTCTGATGCAACACTGCCCTCTAGCGCGCCTTGAAGGAGCTTCAACACAACGTAGGAGAGCATCTTTGGATTGATGTCGTTTTGACAACGACTGACTTGACGTAAGAAATGCGTTTGTCAAATACATTTTCAAACAACTGTTTAGGATTATTTTTTAGTTGGAAGACGTATGCACTTTTGTCTCAGGAGTTGTTAGAGACCAAACACATAGTTAAATGACTGTGGTCATCAGGAAGCGACTCCTCTAGTGGCACAAATAAGTCTGGTTGTATAGAAGTCTATGCTTCATGTGTTAAAGCTGCATTGTATATACTGACCACCAGGGGGTGAGTCCTCTGGTTGTATAGAAGTCTATATAATGACCCTACTTCTCTCTTGATTTATTCCCTCAGTAAACATTGTAAACATGAGTTTATGTCTCAATCTATAGTTTCTAGTCTTTTTCAATAGAGCATGATGTCATCATTTATTAAAATATTGAGGAAAATAGACCATAAAGTGTTCTATGCTTTAGGACAGGATTACTTTGTGATTGACTGGTTCCTACCGTTGTACCGCCTTGTATATTTTACTCTTTCACAGTGTGTTTTCACTTCATGAAAGTTAATTGTAATGTATTGGAGGCCTAAACATGTCACATTCTGAGTTTGGTTCGGTTTAGTTCCCCCCTCTCCTGTCAATTCAGAATGAAAACCTTTTATTGCCACACATGCTCTCACATACAAGGAATTTGTCATTGTGGGTGATCCAAAAGTAGACAATAGCAACAACAATCAATACAGTGAGAATTCAGAATATAAATATGAGATAAAGACAGGTTTCAGTTCTTTAACCAGTGTAAGTAAGTTTAAAGTGACAAGTGTATTTCAAGAGAAGAGTTAAGTGTATTTAAATGTATTATAAGAAATGCACCATCATTGTCTTTGGCAGGTTGAATTAATTCAACTGCCTCAGCAAGAACATCCTCTGCTGAGCCTTCTTAGGCCACATTTACACATAGCCGGGTATTTACAGAAACAAATACTTCTGCCCCTCCGTTTTCAAAAATAACGTTGTACACACAAGGTCGTTTCTGTTTATATATGAACCCGCATAAATACGCCGTCTGCATACCTCCGCATAGGATGGTCACGTGACGTGAAACATTTTCAGTTGCATACTGTGACGTTTGACCACCTAAAACTCTGTTTGACCTCGTTCACACGCAAACACAAAAAACGAGTTTTCAGAAATCTCCACTTGGGCCGGAGTTTTTAGAAATGATCGTTTTCCGTGATAAAACCTCAGTTTTTGTGTAAATGAAAGGCCAAAACGCATGAAAATATATGCGTTTTCCCATTGTGTAAATGGGGTCTTAGTGATGGAGCTGATGCTCAGCTCCCACTTGAGGTCCTGGGTTAGGGTGGAGCCCAGGAAATGGAAAGGACTCCACCGCGTCAACAGGGGGGAGTCACACAGGGTGATGGGGGCGGGTGGGAGTGGTAGGGGCTACGTTATTCCTGAAATCCACAACCATCTCCACTGCGTTGAGCTCTAAGCTGTTCAGACCATATGATCCTTCTCCTACCTGTTTAACAGTTTAGCTCCACACCTTCCTTTTTGTATTAGATGTTTTCATCCTGTCTCTAACTATCATGTCATTCCAGATCCTGCTTCTCATCTCGTCAGTCCAACTCCCTTCACCTGCCTCTGATCACCTCGTTAGTCCCTCATTACCTTTACCTGGTCTTCATGCCCATCTCACCTGTTTCCCATTCCCTAATTAGTCCGTGTCTACTTAGGTTCCCTCACTTGCCCTTGTCCTCTGTCAGATTGTCCGTCGGAGTTTCTCAATTCAAAGTAAACAAATGCAGACTTGTGTTCTTTTAGTCTGGTCCTGGGAGTCCAGACTCTGGAGGACGGGAGGACTGGACAACGGGAGGACGGTCTTTCTGCGATTGGAACAGAAGCTGACTTGATGACGTCACCACATCAGCTGTTCTTGCTCCTGAGTTTACTCTAATTATTCACGAAAAATATTTTTTACAGTCAAATAAACAAAACATCCTAAAATGACATTCTGTGACTCAACAACAGTAGTATTTATAAAACGTCAAGTCAGTAGTTTATTTTCTCCTCCGCTATTGTTTCCGGTTGCTGGTGAAATGCATTCTGGGATATAGGCTGTGATGCATCCTCCGGAAAGTGGGAGGATCGAGTCACATCCGGGCATTTTGACCGTGCTTTGAGAGAAGCAAACTTTGAATGTGAACATGTACCCGGGCTGAGACTGATGACGTTTCATGAGTCCACGAGGACACGAGTCGAGGAAAGGACGCACAAATACGCATATTGAGAAACGCCGTATGTTTCTCAGACCAAGCCCTTGAGCGTGCCACAGTGTGTTTGTTTATTCGGTCTGTTCTGTTCCTGACAACACTTTCAATAAAGGGTCTTTATCAGCATGATCTGTCTCCTGATTCGGCATTTGGGTCCACCCTAATCCCGTCGTGATGACCTGTAGGCGGACGCATCCCCACCAGAGATGAGTCCAACGAGAGTGGTGTCGTCCGAAAACCTCAGGAGCTTGATGGATGGTGAAGCTGTTGGTGTACGGGGAAAGAACGCAGCCTTGAGGGGAACCGGTGCTGATGGACCGAGAAGCCGACACATGTTTCCCCAGCCTCACGCGCTGCTTCCTGTCAGACAGGAAGTCTATAATCCACCTGCAGGTGGAGTGGATCTTGGTGTAGTTTCCTGCCGGAGGATGAAGTGAAGGGCCATATTGATGGCGTTGTCTACAGACCTGTCGGCTCTGTTGGCGAACTGCAGGGGGTCCAGACGTTCAAAAGATTCCCAGAGGTCAGCGTCGGGCCTGTAGTCGAGAATGTCCAGTAATTTAGCAGAAGTTGCAATACAACTTGGAAATAAGTCCTCTGGAGTTGTTCCCTTGTTGTTTATGAGCTCAGCTGAAAACAGTTTACCACCAAAACAACACGAAGCAATGAGCACCGAAACACCGTTGCAGCCGTTTTGAATCTGGTTGCAAAATCCCAAATGGTAAAGTGGAGGCTTCATGACATCATGGTGATTATGTCCACTTCTCATAAACAGTCTGTGTGTTGGACTAAAGTTCAAACTACGCTAATTGCTCAAACTGGATCATCATCCTTTTCGGGAACACTGTGGGAGCAATTACCCAAACGGTGCAACCCTTCCATGTTTGTCATAATCCAAGGTGAAGCGGCGATCCGGTCCAAGAACAGGAAATAAAAATGCAACCCCCATTTGGCCACAATGGCTTCAACATGTTCAGTACATTAAATATAATAGCTATTGTTTGACAAAAGGTTTGGAATTGGATTCATGTATTTATATCGAGCTTGCAATTTTGCAACAAATTCAGTAATACTTGACCCTCTGGCACACAGAGGGGACCTCTTTTCACTGAACTCTTCATTTTAATGAAAGGGAGGGAAAAAAAAAAGTTTGGAAAAGTTTGTGGGTCACCGGGGACATCGGTCCTGTCCAGTGCGTTGAGTTGTTCTTGCCAGGTCATTTTACAAGCCCCTGTGAAGACAGATCTGACAGGAGGGAAAGGGGGAGGGGGGGAGGGGGGGGGAGCAAAAGAAAGAGAGAGAGATGATAGAGAGCCTCAACATGTGCCAGAGAGAAAAGGAGTTCTTCTGGAGGCCAGAACCGCGTGTTGCTAAACCCGAGCCAGAATGAAGGCTTCGCCGCGACCTCTCTGCTCCCCGCGGGGAGCGCAGAGTGATGGCTGGATGTCAAAAAGAGGAAGAGAAAATGTTAAAAAAAGGAGTAGTTAAACCTAGAACTCCTTCACCTCCTCCATCTCCGACTCCTGCAGGTCAGGTGCGCCGTGGAGCCTCCGGTATGTGGACTCTCAGGCCGGGCCCGAGTCGGGCGGCGGCGGCTTCTTGTTCTGCCAAACTCCTGTTGACATGCCGGTCCGTGCCAATAGAAACATTTATGGCTTCTTTTTACTGACCGCCGTGATCAGTGACACGTGAACACTTTTCTTTCCTGTAAAGCATTTCAAAAGCAGAGAGCGGACGAGGGGGCGGGGGGGGAGGCAACCTGCGATTCTTCCCAAATTAACTGAGCTCCATTGTGGATCTCAGACCCACGCTCCGCAGCTGGATGCTGAAACCTGGTTCTGATTGTAAGTGGACCCGGCAGGAGTAATCATGTATCACTATTTGAGAAACTCCTAAGTCTGAATGGAGCTGGACGCCTTTGGGGAATAAAACAATACCCTCAGAAGGAATGATCGATTACAGGGAGACCGGATGAGTTACGGTTTACAGAGCACAAAAACTTCTACTTTGGGGGAGAGAAGAACTTTGAGTTTTCCAACAGTAAAAACGCTTTCCTATAACAACATATAAAAACATCGTCATTTTTTGGTGAGAAATATTTGAAAGTGCAGCGACACCTTCAGAATGTAGAAACTGTTATTCAAAGAGGTGTGAATGGTTTCATACCTCACACCACATTGGAAGAGATGGATTTAGTAGTTTGACACTTGGATCAAGCTGAAAAAACAACATTGGAATTCAAACTGTCTTTTTGTCCGAATAAAGTTGTAAATCTGATCTCCACTCTCATTTTTCAGCTTTCTGTTTTGGTCCTCGCCGATTCCAGGAAGGGTCACGACCCCTAAGAAGCAATCAGGAAGCCAATGGTAGTTTTCAAAGGTCTCCGTTTCCCACCGTCCAAACTAAAATACAACCCCGAAGTAGAAAAACAACAGCAGCAAACTTCTTCTTTTTAGTGGTTCTATAACGGGAGAGTAGTGTCCACATTCAACATAAACAAAGCAAAAGTGATGTGTTTTAAAACCCCAAAACATTCCCGCAAGTGCCGGCGCCAAAGACTAATTTACATTTAATGCAAATCCAATAGGCCCAACAAATCTTCCGAATCTTCCGATCATTTTATATTTTTCTGCAGAGCCCTGATTGGGCAACGACTCTAACTCTCCGGCACCTGATCCGTCATTGTGAATATTGTCCAACTTTAATGATGCACACATTAGCCGCACGTGGTCCAAAGCAGACAAGGTCAGCGCTCGTCATCGCTCGTGATGAAGCCCGCCGCATTGCGAGAACATGAAGTCATGCGGTAACACTCGGAGAGCCTAACTAGCACAGGCAAGGTGGTAATATAATGCATAAAGGTCTACGGTGTACACGGATATCATTTATCACCTATTATCATCATTCCATCTGTTTACACTCAGCCTACAGTCTCATTAAGAAGCGTACATCTGTTGGGCAGGTGTTGGCACGCTAAGAGCTATTATTAGTTTCTCATTCATAAGACATCCAGCAGAGATATCCAACCGGCTCGGAGAAGTCGCGGAGACACGGAGAAGCTTTATTAGTCTGTCAATGACCCTCGACCTGTATATCAACCACGAAATCTAAGAAACAGTCTTAATACTGGGCGAGAAACGAAGTCCTTAATATTTATGATGCTGTGGCTTTAGTGTGAACTCACAATGGCTTATTTTATTTTATTCAGCCTATTTATTATCATTTATTTTTACATAAAAGACATGTGTGGAGCAGTTTTATGGTATGGAAAATTTCTATATAGTATGGAGCGAAGAAAGAGATGGATGACGTGTCTCAACTTCCTAAAAGGGAAGCTGTAAAAGCCCGGAGACTGGAAGTCAAATCTACAGAATTTAAATTCAGCCGCAGCTTGTTAGCATCAGCGGCGTTAGCTTCTTTGTTAGATTTTACGTTAGCTGCTACGTTAGAGTCACTAAAGCATGTGTTAAATTACACCGATTCCTAAAGGTTTGGAGGAATTAATAGACACATTTCGTAAGTAATTTACGATCCGACGACTTCACTGTATAACAGTGTCATAACAGTCGATCATGATGCCACACCCCCTTTTTTATTGTATCAAATAAAATCAAACTCATTGGCGAAAAGAAAATGTTAAAACATGTTAACATCTAACTATCTTTGGGAGAATACAAAGTTGTCTCACTTCTGAGAAGCAGCTGTCTCCTCCATCTTTATAAAACAGTCTTTGGTATTGAGGACAATAAAGAGTACACACATTTTCTTTCTTTAGTCACTCTCTTTCACTCACTTTTAATTTCATCGTGATATTTGTATACAGTATTGTAGTTTTCAACATTAACAGCGCTCCAAATAATTTGTTATTTTGTGTACATGCACTTATGAAGAGTTGTGATTCGTGAATAGTCACGTGCAAAGCATGATTTGCATTGCATATGCAGTCTGGCATTAGTCACTTCAAATGCGATATGTACTGATGTATTGAATATGTTCCTAATAACTGCATGCGTCTCTCCGGTGACGCACAGAGAAGGTAGTACTCTGTCTCTCCACCAGTGGGCGCTGTGTGACTGCGTACTCCTCTCCACGCTCAGCCATCTAACCTGAACCACCTTTACGCACCTTTACTTTGTGCTGAACAATCCAGATCATTAATCATGGAGCTATAACCGATGTCAAATAATAACTAACGTGTATTTAGAGAAGCCAGACATGTTAAATACACTAGACGTCTTGGTTAGTAAAGCGTCCCGTATGGACCCCCCGCTGCTCACAGGAGACGAATACAACCAACTGAGACACACACACACACACACACACACACACACACACACACACACACACACACACACACACACACACACAAACACACTCCTACACACACAGACAGACATGTCAACCACACTGTCAGCCATACAAACTCACAGTGAGTTATGCATGTGCACACACACACACACACGCACACACACGCACACACACACAGACACACACACACACACCACCCAGAGTGTCAGCCATACGAACTCACACAAAGTTATGCATGTACACAAACACACACACACATGCACACACACCACCCAGACTGTCAGCCATACAAACTCATACAAAGTTATGCATGCGCACACACACACACACGTACACACACACGCACACACACACACACACACACACACACACACACACACACACACACACACACACACACACACAAAGAAAACAGGATGTGCACAGAGTCTAACATGACGGCTACATCACTATCCTATTCTGCGCTTTTGAATTCAAATAACATTAGTAACTTTATTTATATAGCACCTTTAAAAACAGAGCGTGACCGATGTGACAACAGGAAGCTGTGGCCAAACAACAGCAGAACATAGAGGTCAAATGTAAAACAATAAAAACAATCGATCGCAAAGAACAAATAAATACAATAATAATCCCGAAGATGTCTGGCTGAAAGACAGCTCATATGAGCTCAACATGTTGGCTCTCTATTTCGGGGGCCGGACCCAGACGTGCTTTAACAATGTCAAGGGAGCCAATGGAGAGTAATTTGACTAATTGTGAATAATTGAAAAAGAACAATAGCTTTTATTTCAGAATCACAATTAAGACACATATTTTTAGTTTTTTAAGTCTCAAGCCTGCACATATGCATCATGATTTTCACGTCATATTATCTTATACATAAAGTCCTCTAAACAGAAATGGGTGAAGTTACAGTGGAAGCATTCATGCCGTCTGGCCGGTGAGTCTCGCTACGCCTTCCAACTACTTTCCATTACTTGCTAAATAAACACACGGCGCCACAGGAATGTTATCCCAAACCTACTAATTTGCCTTGATTATATTAATATATTTTGGGTTGAAATTGCCCTTTTCCCCTTCCTATTGCCATTGTTTATTCGCCCCCTCCTCCTCCTCCCGCTGCGCTCCTCCTGTCCCCCTCCTCCTGCATTGCTTTCACTATTAGCCCACAATTAAGGGCCATTAGTTGTCAGACGAAGGCCCCGTACTTCCTGTGTGTGTCGGGGTGTTTATATTGTTGTCGCTTTACGTAATCATGCAGAGAAAGAGAGGAGTCAAGTACGGGGTGATCATATCGCATCCAATAGCAACATGTCCCAGACGCGTATACCTTCCTTCTGGGATTTGTAGTTGTATTGAACATATTTACATGTGCATTGAGCAGAACGGATACGATCTTCACTTTTGTTTATTCATGGATTTTCCGGGATTTAAGTGGAATTTCTCTGTTATCTTAGTTGCTATTTATTGATATTTGTCCATAGAATGAGTCCTGGAATCAAAACCTCTGTGGCTGCCATGATGTGTTTATTTGGTTTTGCAGCGTCTGGAAAGATTGCAGCTTGTGATCACCACTGGTTGGCCCTCAGATAACCCACGGCTCTCAGATATAAAAAATATAAAAAAGCCACAGATAAGCTGGAGAAAGAAAACATCAGTAAGTTCTAAACATGTCAGATAAATGAGTCCCTCCCTACCCGTTATTATTTCTCCACATTTCCCCACTAAAGTCATCATCTTGCAGTAAATACTACGACAGGGTGGACGATGCAGAGCTCAGCGAAGCCCGAGCCGCATCCGCAGAAGGCGCCTGAACGTAGAAACAGCCTCAGCTGGCCGTAAAGAAATTACGGCCCAATCATGTTTCAGATGTTCAGATGTTCGGCCTTGACGTGCGTCACAATGTTTTTTGCGACGGCCGTGAAAACCCTTTATTGCTATTTCTGTGCAATGAAAGCTCTCGCTGGCTGGCGGAAGATATGAACAGGTGTTTGTCTGCTTTGTGCATCGGTTGCAGCTGTGTCGTGTCAAAAGGACACTGCTCTACATGCGGACTCCGGGGTCGGAGCGCCACCGCTGGCATAGCTTGAGAACACATGGCGCCCGCGACCTTGACCGGTACCTTATATATACTCAACTACGGTCCTAATTTTGCCGGATGATTATTTATACAGATTTGGGATCCTTGTGAAACCAGACAGTCCATAACTCAGTGGGCCTGAGAATCAAGCTTTTTAGGAGTTCTTTTCTTTTTCTTTCCTTCTTCTTCCTTTTATCGCAATCCCACTGAAATCCGCTTTGATTTACTGCGTTCCGAATCACGCTGCGCTCGTCGGCGATGTCATTGCTCGGAGGAAAATGACAAACGAGTTTCAGAGCTCGTCTGCATTTCTTTTCTTGAACACTCGTCGGCCAAAAAAAGTGCAAAGACAGACGGAGCTCGTCGTAAAGATTTAAGGGACCTTTCGGCCTGAAGTTCCTTTTAGTGAAGACGTGAACGTGGACGGGAAACCGACCGATCCCTGGATTAGCAAAGGAAGCACTTTGGTTGGTTCAAGAAGAAGAAGAAGAAGAAGAAGAAGAAGAAGAAGAAGAAGAAGAAGAAGATGAAGAAGAAGAACTAGAAGTTGAAGAAGAAAAAGAAGAAGAAGATGAAATATAAGAAGATGATGATGAAATATAAGAAAAAATGAAGAAGAAGATGATGATGATGATGAAGTAGAAGAAGAAGAAGAAGAAGATGATGATGAAGAAGAAGAAGAAGAAGAAGAAGAAGAAGATGAAGAAGAAGAAGAAGAAGAAGAAGAAGAAGAAGATGATGATGATGTAGAAGAAAAAAAAGAAAAAAAGAAGAAGAAGGACTAGAAGTAGAAGTAGAAGAAGTGTTAGAAGAAGAAGAAAAAGAAGATGATGAAACAGAAGAAAAAGAATAAGAGGAAGATGATGACGATGAAGTAGAAGAAGACGAAGAAGAAGATGATGATGAAGTAGATGAACAAGTAGAAGAAGAAGAAGAAGAAGAAGAAGATGATGATGAAGTAGAAGAAAAAGAAAAAGAAGAAGATGATGATGATGAAGAGAAGAAGAAGAAGAAGAAGAAGAAGAAGAAGAAGAAGAACACACACACACACACACACACACACAGGGAGGTAGACATACAGACGCTTCCAAATGGTGTATTCATAGAAATGTCTGATTAGATAATAGACAACATAACGCACATAATGTAATACACATGGCTAAATATTCTAAAACAACAACGAGCAGTCTAAAAGCAGGTTGGGAACAGTGTTGTGTTAGGAGGAGATTAACATCACAAACAACATGGAAACAACCGAGGAGACATTTGGATAGAGCGCATTTCACAGCAGAGTTGTTCCTGCTATTGAAGCGTGAACAGTTCTCCCTGAGAACGTCTCCGGAAACACAATCACCCTCTGAGCCATGACTCGGCGTTATGATATACAGTCATCATATACAGTCATCATATACAGTCATCATATACAGTCATCATATACAGTCATCATACGGTGTTTTACAGCTGCTCCACACACTGATAACATACAGTCAATATTATGCAAGCTAATTAATGTTAAACAAAAATCTGACATTTTCTGGTCAAATAAAGACATAAATGTCTGTAAATGTTATTTTCTTCACCATGTGACTCTCAGGAACTCCTTTGTGTTAAACATAATGAAAGAAATGAAGAAATTACTTTCATATGGCGGTGGGAATCACTAGAAGCCAAAGAGGCATAAATATTCTACCGAGTGGTGCGATATGACATATCACATGTTTCAACTGCAAATAATTCAGTTTCTCAACATCTGTTTTATTTAATACGATTTCACTCGGTTCATCTTGCTTCAAATATTTTTATTGCAGCCAAACGTCTTTGTCCGGCAGACTGAAGTGGACTGAACAAACTAATGTTTTGAAGGGTTTAATTTGTATTCCAAACATTAATAACAACAAGATAAAAGATCAATTTGTGTCGTCTGTGTATCAAATACAATATTACCCTGCAAAATACCACAATACGTAACTGTATATATATATATATATATATAAATGTATATATGTATATATAAATCATTACTAGTGTATCCACCACTTTAAAGTAAAAAAACTCCTCCCCCAAATGAAAATATGCTAAAAGATTGCAGGTCAATCTTAAATATGTATTCTTGTTTCATGTGTTTATTATTTTGTTTTTCTTGATTTTGCAATTGGAGAAAAAACATCTTCATCATCATCATCATCGCGTCTTCTCAGATGATAAACTGAAACACATGATCCCTCACCGGCCTCCCATCAGCAAACTAATTCTGTTTAATTCCAACCAAACTGGAGGCTATAAGTATTTAAGTGCTTACTTTCAGACTCAACATCAATTTATTTTCATGAGAACAGTACCCACTCAACATATAAATGTGTATATATATATATATATATATATATATATATATATATATATATATATATATGTATATATTTGCACTTTGGTAGCACTTGAATGGCTCTTATTATGGTACTTTTGTAGTTTGACTATGATGAGGAAATGTTACTTTCTGTATTCTTGGTGTTCTTAGTTTGTACTCTAAGTTGAAATGCACTTATTGTAAGTCGCTTTGGATAAAAGCGTCTGCTAAATGACATGTAATGTAATGTAATGTAATGTATATATATATATATATATATATATATATATATATATATATATATATATATATATATATATATATTCCAATCAAATAAATATCTCTCTATATATACATTCATATATATATTTGTATTAATATGTTTATATATATATATATATATATATATATATATATATATATATATACATTATGTATTCGTAATTAAATGCAGGTATATTTATGTATATATATATATATATATATATATATATATATAATACAAAAATGCATCTGAGGTCAACACGAGTTGCTGCTGGAGAGGGCGTGCTAATTATGGGATATCTTAATCCAGCATGATCTCTGTCAGAGTGAAGGAATGTGAGAAGACGGGACTGCGTGTGCTCTGCGTGTGGAGCTGCATTCACAGGAGCCTAAGGGGGATTTGCCCATTGCGCTTTAAATGGTGGCGCTCTAATCTCCCTCTCCCCCGTTTCGTTATCTGCGACGCGGTAATTGCCGACTTCCAATCCCGCTTGTTTTCCTCTGATAGGGAGACCTTTTTCTTTCCTTCTTTCCACCTCCTATAGAGCGGCCGCGCCTCCACACAGAAAAATAAATGCCCACAGGAAGACGTAGAACACGCATAGACAGAGCCAGACACATTCCTGCATGTGCCCTCTTGTTCATGCCAAGAGGGGGAGAGGGGGGAAAGGGGGGAAAGGGGGGGTTATCAATCACTTCTCCTGAACCCTTTCACGGGGCGCAGTGTGTCCCACGGCGAGGCCTCGTCACACTGCACCGCGTGTGAGAAACTCCCTTTGCAGCATCAGCAGGCGGCCCGCGCTTCTCACACGGAAAGCATCGTTACGGGGATGTGATCGGGTTCTGGCTCTATCTTTGGTCCAAAAGAGCAGAAACAGAAGAAGAAGAAGAAGAAGAAGAAGAAGAAGAAGAAGAAGAAGAAGAAGAAGAAGAAGAAGAAGAAGAAGAAGAAGAAGAAGAAGAAGAAGAAACGAGTTCACCTGACCCGTTGTTAAACTCTTCAAAGGCATTCTTCAACCTTAAAACATTTATTTTCCTCCTTTACTTTCTACGTCCTTAATGCAGACATCGCCATATGCACACCTTCCGTGAAACATCAGCCATCGTGCAGCATCCCCCCCCCCCCCCCCCCCTCAAGGAACACAGCGCCATGGCCCTGCGGTCCCTGGCTCGGGGGGGACGGCACCACATGTTGTGCCGCGGTTAACCGAGGGCCGACCACTTTAAAAGAGCCTCAATTGATGCAAAGCATCTTGAACTGATCCTCCGGGTTGAGAATGAGAGGGGGGGGGGGGGGATAACCTGGTGGTTTAACCACTTCACCACAGACATGATATGTGTAACCTGGGCTGCTTACGAGGTGGTGGACCACAATGATCCGACGCCGCTCGAGCGCCCGTCGGGGTTCTGTTGATGTGGTTCTGTTTCTGGTCGGAAAAGAGAAGACGGCACGAATACGGCGAGACGCTCGGAGAGATGGACGTTCAACACACGGTTTAGTGTGTAGATCGGGGTCCAGGGTGTACGTGGTGTCTTGAGCCACACAGGGCCAAAATCCCTGATGGTAAAAGTGACAAAACTTCCCAGATAGTGAAGATAACAAATAAAAGTAGACTTCTATCCCCAAGAAGAAGACACGGATGTGTGAAAAAAGAGAAATAATCCACAGCGATCACCTGACGCTGCACTTCACATCAACTCCAAGGCTTTCGGACATTTTCAGAGATCATTGTTTAAGTTTTCTTGCAGCTATTTAGCAGAAAAAGAGCTGAACAAAACCCAAAGAGTTAAAAGGAGGATGAATATTATAGTTAATTGAGTAAATAACGGTTTCATAGTTTAACTTTATATTGGGATCATATGTCAATGTTTGTTGCACTGATCCATGTGGCAACACCTACAAGATCCAACAATCACTTCATGTTGAGTGAATATTAACATTTTCATTTGATGAATCATGACCCATTCATTACTTTCCTTTCAAGTAACTTTCCAGAAGTTGAGAAACACTTTGTAGGCTCAACTCTTGGCATCAATGGCACAACATTTAGTTTTCGTGGAGATGGTGATGGAGATGAGGATGGTGGTGGAGATGGTGAGGATGATGGAGATGAGGGAGATGGTGATGGAGATTATGGAGATGATGGAGATGGTGAAGGTAGGGATGGAGAGGGATATGGTGGAGGTAGAGATGGAGATGGTGATAGTGATGAAGATGGAGATGGAGACAATGATGCTGATGGAGATGGAGAATTTGGCCACATGTTCACAAAGAACGGTGATGTGGTGCCTCGCCATCTGCAGTGTGTGTGTGTGTGTGTGTGTGTGTGTGTGTGTGTGTGTGTGTGTGTGTGTGTGTGTGTGTGTGTGTGTGTGTGTGGAGCAGCAGCTGTGAGACACGACTCAGGACTGGTATGTCTGTCTTGCCGTCTGACTCTGACGCGGCGTGTGGCCCGCTCCATGGTTTCAGAGCTACGCCCAAAACAAATACACAAAGGATGTTTTTTGGGGCAGCGGTGACAGATTTATTCAACCGCCATGAAGGAAACTCACTGTGACACACACACACACACACACACACACACACACACACACACACACAGGGTGTGTCTCTCTGACGGCACACAAGGGTGTACAATTGATACCAGTGTCTGTTTGATCTTATTTTTTGTGTGTGAGAGTGAGTGTGTGTGTGTGTGTGTGTGTGTGTGTGTGTGTGTGTGTGTGTGTATCGGCACCTGTGTTCAGAATACAAGCTGATTTACTCCACAGTGTAGTTGTTTGTTTGTTTGCGTCTCTATTTATGCTCGGGCGGGGTCCTCCTCCTCCTCCTCCTCTTCCTCCTCTTCCTCTTCGGGGTTAGCTCACGTGGAAAGTCCAGAGCTTCTTCTCACATGGTTTCAATCACCTTTTCTTTTTTTCTTTTTCTTTCTGCAGACCTTGCAGGTTTCTCAGGCAGACCTTCGCTCCAGGACTTCCCGACTGGACCGGGAGCATCGGTGAGCGAGGAAACGAGGAGGAATGACGACAAAAAAGGCAAAAGGGAAGGGAGCAAAGTTGGAGGGGCCAAGGAAGAAGGAAGCAAGGGGACGAAAACGTGCTTTCACACACCTCTGTTTCCGCTTGTTTAGTCTCCTCGTCTCCTCTTGTCTATTCTCCTCTCCTCTCGAGTCATCTAGACTTGTCTCCTTTTCCTCGTGTTGTTTCGTCCCTATTTGTTTTCCTTGTCTCTTCTCATCTTGTTCCCTCTCTTTTCTGCATGTAGTTTTGTTCTATTTTCCTTTTGTCTGGTTTCTCCGTGTCTTCTGTTCATTCCCTTGTTTCCTTTCCTTTCCCTCTGTTTCCTCTCCTCCTTGCTCGTTTCGTCTCCTCCCTTCTCATCACATCGAATCTCCTTCCCTCTCATCTCGTGTCCTCTTGTCGCCTTTTCGGTCCCGTCTCATCCCTCCTTTACGATCATCCTCTCTCCTGTCCTCTTCGTTCCTCGTCTCCTCTCCTCACTTCTTCCGACCTTTCTCTCCATTTCGTCTCCTCTTATATTGTTTCATCTCATCTTGTCACCTCATCTCCTTTATGTTTGTCTCGTCTCTTCACCACTCCTCTCCTCCTCTCTCCCGTCCTCTCGTCTTGCTGTCTTATCTCGTCATGTCTCACGCCGCCGTCCTCTCTTCTTCCTCGGCTTCACGGCGACGCCCTGAATTAGCCGCTTTCACTCTTTCGTGGTCGTCGTGCCGACAGCAGAACAATGTCTCATGCATTATCCATGTGGCGTTCACTGTCCCGTTGAGTGTGCATGGTTGAGGTGTCTAGGAAACGACAGGAAAAGACACTCTAGCCTTCCATGTTATCTTTGTCCTCCCGAAGTGGCGACGAAAGAGAAATCGTCTTCTACGGGTGAGAAGAAGAAAAAAACTAATTAAACAAAAAAGTTGTTTTGTTCTTCTTCTCCTCTTCCGGAACTCGCTCCGTCGGGAAAAGGGTTTCAAGCCTCGGCACCTCTCTCGGCATCAACAGGGGGATCGTTAGGATAAAGGGGGCCCCAGGGGTCACCTCAGGTCACCGGCGGGAGGATGTGAGTCCTGCTGATGCGGGGCCTACACACCACACCATCAACTACACATCACACCATCAACTACACACCACACCATCAACTACACATCACATCCATCAACTACACATCACACCATCAACTACACACCACGCCTATCAACTACACATCACACCATCAACTACACATCACAGCCATCAACTGCTCCCGCCCGCCGGCGAGAGAGAGAGCGCCGTGCAGCAGGTTTTCCTGAAGAGGAAGAAAAACGGCGTTCCCGCGGCGATGACATTCCTTTCTCCTCCGATTTTTGTTTTCATTCTCGTCGGGGTCGTAACTGTTATTTGGGTTAGTGTCCGATGTGCTGCTCCATAAACACGACTCCTGTTGGCTGGGAACCACACGTCGTATGCCCCTCTTCTTCATTCACGTCTTCGCTAAAAGGTTCTTCTTCCTACTTCGTGGCGTTGAAGAGAACGAAAAAATGTCGGGACTCAGGCGTCGCTCGATGGATGTCGGAGGAGTTAAGTGCCGTACCACAACTGTCTGTTTAAAAAAAGAAAGACGATTGTGTCTTTTTCATTTGGCTTTCGCTTCAACAAATATGATGGAGTCGCACTGGGAGCTCCGCATAAAAGAAATAATAAATCACATCAACTGCGGTGGTTCTTGGCAAGTGTTAAACATTTTTTAGCAACACAAAGAACAACCGTTTAAGTTTGTTACAATTTGGCTCTTATTTCACTGGTTTTGGCACTTGCTTCTGGGGCTAATAATAACACTGCACTTGGCACATTTAATGAAGTGTTGTTCCCCACTGTGTCCGACTGTTCCTTTAAATATTCAGATCAATAATTTCTTCAATTTTATGTCCGCAAGTTGTGCATTTTAATCGATAAAGACCGTCTGCAGGCTGTGTTCTGCAAAACTAATAATAATAAATAACATCCAAAGTGAAAACAAAGATCTTAAGTTACGAAATGCAGGCATAAAAAAAAAGAGGAAGTGCTCCGTTCTACTGTCTGCACGGGCCAGACGGGTCAGCTGGCCACGAGATAGAGATCTGCATGGAGCTGCATTGTAAAACAAACAAGGGCCGAGGGAGGGGGGGGGGTCACTCTTGGCAGCAGACATAAACACAGCAACCCTCACGGACGGAGGGAGGTAATTTAGATGTACCACCGCCATTAGACCAATTAGGGTTCAATGCCTGTGAATCCACTGGGCTTTCCCCGTCTCCCCGTTCACCGGAGAGGGAAACAGGGGGAGAAGTCCAATTACACATGCGTTCACCCAATAATGGCAACGGAGGAGGAAATGAGAGAGGAAGCCCAAGGTGGAGTCTGAGGAGCGGCGCTTCTCCTCTGCCGTGTGTGTGTAAAGTCGGCCATCGAGGTAGGGTTGCATCGGGACTCGCCGAGGGGGGAGGGGGGGGACACTGATCCCCCCCTGGACTTATCAGTCATGTGGGCGTCTCCCTCTCTGGGTCATACAAGCAAAACTGTATCCATGTTCTGATTGAATATCAATGACTTGCTTTTTGTCCGTTTCTGACACGATTCTTTTGCTGCACGACTCAATTTGCAGTCGGACCGAAGTGTACGCGTGTGCAGGAGGTCGCGAGGACCAATCAATCGCTCCCGACCAATCAACCGCTACCTTATCGGCGTCATTTTCAACGTTTCAAACAAATCTTTATTGACAACTATTATAGAATGGCCGATGACGGAATAATAAATGACGATCGGAATAAATGGTCAGATTTGGCTTCCCGTTGCAGACAGTGTATGCAGCCAGTTTAATATCAGATCTTCTCGAAATTCTATGCACTTTATGACTTGTCAGAACACTTTGTGCAAGTTGATAACAAACATCTCGGCCGCTCTGGCTGCTCACCGCAGCTCCAAAAGCTTCACAATCAAAATGATTCTCCAGGCATTCCGGGAAAAAACTTTTATATCAGATAATAACCCGGTCCGGTGGGTTTTATGGTTTGTTTTACAGTTAACAGACAACTGGGATTAACTGGTCTCCGTGTTCAGATGATGTGAACCAGTAAGTCCTCCGGCTGCTTCGGCGTCTGATGGAGCTGATCCTTGAAGGAGCCGGCCTCCTTCTAAGGACCGCCCCGGACCCCAAATCTGCCACGACTCGACTCCCCCGCACAACGGGGACGGATGAAATGTCCTCCGAATTCACCGCTGGCCTGATCCGTTGTATCGAGGACTCAAGTGTAATATTAGTCCGTATTCGTCTACGTGAAGTGCAAAAGATCAACGGTTTGAAATAATTTTTGACGAATGACATCTCGGAGACGATCGTGATAATTCAGGATCGACATGCCGAATCGCTCATGCGTCTCAATCGCGTTCCCCGGGGTGTGATATATAAGTGTTTAGCGGATAAAGAGACGTCTTAATAATTCTCGCGCGTCGAACAAAGCCGGACATTGAGGAGCCTCTCTCCTTTTACTCCGCGGAGATGCTTATCCCGTGGCCTCATTGTGTGAACGGGGAAAGGCCGCGGCCCTCTTCTTTGTATCACATTTTTCAGGGGAGGTGGGGGGGGGGGAGATTCAAGGGGTTGTTATGGTTTGCAGATGTCACCCTGCATAGCATTCGGTGGGAGTCATTCGATGGATGCTGCAGGCGGGGACCCTCCTTCGCTCTCATGTCGGATCCCCCTGGGTGTGGTGGCGGGGAGGGGTCCGTGCTCTTTTTTAAGGGGGGGGGGGGGGGCTCCTCTGAGTGGGGCGCATTTGTTTGCGGTTGCATAAGAATACCTGAATGCAGACACCCATTCCTGTGATTACAGATTGAACGTGACCATGTGGTATGAAGAAGTCAAAATCTCTCTCTCTCTCTCTCTCTCTCTCTCTTTCTCTATCTTCTCTCTCTCTC
Source organism: Liparis tanakae (assembly GCA_036178185.1). Classification (NCBI taxonomy): domain Eukaryota; kingdom Metazoa; phylum Chordata; class Actinopteri; order Perciformes; family Liparidae; genus Liparis; species Liparis tanakae. The sequence continues at coordinate 9,522,742 of CM070105.1, forward strand.
TCTTCGTGGCTCTCCTCTTCTCTCTCTCCTCTTCTCTCTCTTCTCTCCTGCCTTCCTTCTGTTACTTTCTCCGCTGCCTCGTGTCGACGTACATTTAGGGAAATCATGGTACCGCCGGGAAATCTAGCGGTCTCCTCCAACCCGCCGTGTCTAATCCTACAAAAGTCATCAGACAGCTGCTGGCGCTCGTATTAACGAGGCCGACGTCCAGCTCCACGCGGCCGACGTCTCCCTCCATCACACCCAGCGGAGGCCCTGGTGCCTCCCACGCCTTCTCCCTCGTCACTGTCACGGCGCGGTTGAGGGAGGGAGCCATCGGTCCCTCCGCTGCGGTTAAGACAAATCTGTAAAGATGAAGGGAGGGGAGAGAAAAAGAGATGACATCTTTATTTAAATATGTCCTACTTTAAAGAATCGGTTTTCAAACATGTGGTTCGTTGGTGGATTTAATTACGGAAAAACACGGCAACCACCAGCTTCTCCTCCATTAATTTTCTCCGGGGATGTCACCAGCACTTCTGGGAAAGAGTTGAGATTTTTAAAGACAATAGAAAGCAAAAAAATGAAATATTAAGAATTGACACTTTAATAATAATTATAATAAAATATGTCATTTTTATTCATTTAGCGCTTTTTAAAATTCTCAAAGACACTTTACACTAATTAAAATCATCATAAAATAGCTATTGCATATCTAAAAAATGCACAAACATTTTGCAATGGAGGATTTTTACGGTGGAAAATGAGCTCTCTGAAATGTGATAACTGCGGAAACTTTCATGTTAAAAGCAAAGTCAGCCAAACAACATCTTCAGCATACTGACGTTGACGCAACAAAGCTTTTAATGATGCAGATTCAGTTTCAGCGTGTTCACGCACCGCTGCATTATAAATGGTTTTGATTTTGAGAAGTACTTAGGCACCGGTCCAAACTAGGAGAAAGGCCCAGGGACCGTAAACTAATATTGGTTTACAACACATGGTCCAGATTTCATAGCAGACGTTAAGACTCAACCTGTGGAAAAAAGGATGATTGATGAGCGTAACGCGAGGTGTGTGTGTGTGTGTGTGTGTGTGTGTGTGTGTGTGTGTATGATGTGTGTGCCACCGTGTGAGCACAGTTCGATGCTTTAGTTTCAGGGAGCAGGTGAGAAGGAATCTGAAAGCTCCTTCGGTCAACCCGAAAAGTGGCGTGGAGTCAAGTTGTTGCTCAGAAACTGAATCGTAATGAGTTGGTGGTTTCACATTAAAGCAAACACACGCGTCCGCTTCCACGGGGGAAGCACGTGTTCATTTGCCGACATTGCACACCACAACGTCCTGCAGCCAACAACAGGTGAGCTTAGCTTAGTATTAAAGGGGACATATTATGCCCATTTTTCCACAAGTTGATATGGTTCCTTGGGGTCTTAATGTAATGTTTGTAACAGATTTTGGTCAAAATACCACAAGAATAATTTCAAACAGCCTTTTTACCCTGTCAACAACACCTCCCGACAGATTGACCTGTTTTGAGGTGGCGAGGTGCTCAGTGTTGCCAGGTTGGAGATGGTGAAGTATCGTACCAAAGGCTCAAAATGGTTGTATTTGGAGGGTAATTATCGTGTATCTGGCAACCCTGAGATCGATTGACCAATGACTGCTCTCTATACCGTCAGAGCTTGCGCCAGAGCTCGGGAGATACCATTTCCAAAACGTGTAAGGGGTAAATACTATAGTTTGTGAAAACCCAGAGAAACACAAATATCCGACGAAGTAAAATCCCGACGTTTTTGGAATCCCTGCCGGACGCATTTTTTAGGTCTCAAAAACCAAACATGTCCGGGGAAAGAGGACGTCTGGTCACCCCAACTTATGGCGCCAGGTCACCGAACCGTCTTCAAACTGAGTGGGTCGAGTGGTGGGGGGAGGGTGTTCCGATGCCAAAATCTACATAGACATTGGTGTTGATCCCATTAGACGCATCCAGCATGAAGCGTCTTTGAAGGTATTTGCAGTGCTGGAAATCTCTTGAAATCTCCCCCAGAAAGTAGTCGGGCACAACCAATAATCCTTAAAACCACAACTAGCCGTCTTTACCCTTCAGGGTTGTGATTGGATTAAACAAACGAGCCATAATGTATTAATTAGAGCGCTTTACAGGTGATGTTGGCGCATTTTGAACCTTTTGTTAAGCGGCAGCCTCGATGTTTCCACCTGTTTCCAGTCTTTATGCTAAGCTAAGCTAACCGGCTGTAGCTTAACATTCCCGCCGATTGATCTCTTAGGAACTGACTCTCAACTGTTAAGCCGGAAGATCCGCCCGTCTTTAAATGGACAACACATCCCTCACGGCCCAGCAGGTAGACCCATAGTTCACCTAAACACATACACAGGCTTCAAAAGCTGCCAACAAGCCCTCGGGCGTCGCTCCTCCCCGTCGCCTCGTAATAACGCTGTTATTCGGAGGTCACGTCTGTGCAACCAATCAAAAGCTGCAGACTTGGCGGTGTGCCAGGCTCTGCCGATGCCGATGGGTATCGGCCGTACTTTGCTGGCGTTTTGCACTCTGAGTCATTACAGTGGTTTTCAGTAAATAGCTATACCCACCTAAAGGGAATATCTCAGATCCAATCATAATGTCTCTCTAGCACACACACACACACACACACACAGTAACAACAACATAACTACCGAGCACGCACACACACCCACATCATATTTTATTGTTTTTTGAGAGGAAGATAGTTGTTTGCTGACATGAGGACTCACGTTAACAAGCGACTAAATGCATCGTGTCAAAAGGCGGATCGCCCTTCTGCCGACGAGTCGCCGCTCGATGCCTCAATAACTTCCCAACGCACTTCCCCGCGGTCCCGCAGGCTGCGTCCGGACCGCAGCGTGGCCGTTAATCTTGATGATTCGGGATGGAACGGCTCCGCTGTGGCAGCGCCGCTGACTCAGATCTCCTTTTCCCTCCATTTGAAGTGAAAGGCATCTGATATTTCATTTGTTGTCTTAACTGGGGTTTATTTACGCACGTCCAAACGTTCAGACCTTTTGGGACCGACACGGAAATGTCACTTTCAGAGTGGGCCAACTCTAGAGACGAGGATGTCATCAGATCAGACGTGCACCCAGGCTCGATGACTTTTTATTATAATGGTTTGACATTAAATTTAAAGATCTGGCCTGAACGTGAGCTTCTCCACACTGAGAACAAGTAAATGGGAAACCGCATACAAATGGTGTTGTTAAGAGACCGCGGCGGTGCCACGAAATGCTCGGAAACAGATGTGCGTTCCCACGTGGATCCAGCCGGAGTCCTTCGGGTAGCATGTCAGGTTAAGCGCCGAGTGTGTAAATGCAGCCGGTGACACGCTCGGAGAGCGCGGCCGTATGTCATTGTGCTTTGCTGGAGGTTTTCTGGCCCGATCCAGGAATGTGTGCGAGGCCCCCGCGAGAGGTGACATCAGCGTCCTCCGCGTGACTCCCCCGGAGGTGTGATGTGACGAGCGAGAGTCACGACGGAGCGCCCCGGTCGCGACCTTTTGCCGCTGCGTCGACGAGGAGCGTGAAAACGGAGCGAGGCGGTTAGTTTGAGCGAGAGGCGACGACCGGCTGCCTCGAGCCGCCAGCTGGGTCGTTACGCGTGTGAACAACGAGAGGAAACTGTTCTGGAAGAGAGCTTTTTTTTTAAATGAAAAGATACCGGGGAGGTGATCGGATCTATCAATCGGGAGAAGAACGACAACGTCTTTTACCGTCGAGAAAAACTTTGGATGCAGAGAGACTCTGATGTACCTGATGCCGTTGCAGTATCTAGTAGAGGTAGAGAAACACGCAGTTCAAAGACAAAAAAATGTAACGACTGCTCGCTGTGCCCATTCGCTCTGCAGAAAAAGGGCGGGGCTTCAGTGCGACCCACCCAACCCGTCTCGAAGCACGGAGTCAAGATATTTATTGTCACTCAAGTCAAGAACAGTAGAGTGAGATGCTTTTACTCCACGAAATGAAAAAGAAAAAAAAAACATAAAAATCTGGAGATCTTTAATCTTTATCGTTGTTGTTGTTGTTGATGATGTTGTTGTTGTTGTGAGTCACACTGGTCATTGCTAGAGGTAATCAAGTATTTCATGGCCCAATAAATGCAGTTTTATTGCAAGATAACAGGTTTAAAACTTAAGTCATCGGGAACATTTATTGAAGTTATATATCCTCACATGTTATTGTAGAGTCTGCGGGTTTTACACACAACTGAAAAACTTTAAAATTCATTAAATTACACAGATGGTGACAACATCCAGAGCAGTGGCGTTTCCACAGATGTGGTGCTGCAGGGCATAGAGTGTGACTCTGCATTGGTGGTCTGTGTGTGCGTGTGTGTGTGTGTGTGTGTGTGTGTGTGTGTGTGTGTGTGTGTGTGTGTGTGTGTGTGTGTAAGCGCGGTGGTGGTCTGAACCCTGAGCTGGCTTCGGCCCAGCAGCCGGGCCGGGCCCCGCTGTGGGAAGCGGCCTCGGTGTTATTGTACGCGCGATGAATCGCTGATGACGCATTTGTTTATGCGCTCACTCAAATAATGGGAACATTAAATATTTGGCCCAAATAATAATAATCCGTTTCCTTTGCCACCACAAAAAAATATGACTAACCACAAAAAAATGTGAAAAACAAGCAAACTGGAAACGTCAAACGATTTGCGTTTTTTCTTGTGCTGATTTGATGAAGACTCGTTCCGCGGTGTACATTACCTCACGTGCACGTGTACATTACCTCACGTGCACGTGTACATTACCTCACGTGCACGTGTACATTACCTCACGTGCACGTGTACATTACCTCACGTGCACGTGTACATTACCTCACGTGCACGTGTACATTACCTCACGTGCAAGTGCACCATGAAGCGGTTCCGCCCTCTTTACGTTAACGCGGCCGCACGCTCCTTCGGAAAAAAAATCTTTTACGTTGTGAGAACGGTGCTGTTTTTAATTTCAAAATAAAAAGAAGAAAAGAAAAGAAAAGAAGAAGAAAAAAAAGCCTCCATCTTTGTTGTGTCTTCGGCAGACGTTTCGGAAAAACTGAACAAAATCCTGAATCTGAGTTTGGCCTCCGTGTTCCCGCCTGGAATAAAACCAAAACGTCTCCTCGTGCATCTCCCTCAAAGTCAGCCTCTTCGGTGGAAACTGCACCGAACTCGTCTTCCATCTCACGCCGCAAACTTTTCCTCTGAGTGAATCCGACCGCAGAGCGGGTTATTTCCCCCCGCGTGACAGATATTCCTCTGTCAAGAAGCATTACGCTCTCCCGCCGCCGTTCTCACGGGCTCCTCGCCTCCCACAATGCAGCGGGAGGAACATTCTCTGAAGAAAAGAAAGAGAAAATCACAAAAAGCCACGACGTGTTTGTGTAAGGCGGTAAACACAACACGCTCTCTCTCCCGGCGGCTCCTGACTGACGGACGGCAGGCCGGTTGGCATGAAGAGCGGCGGGCGCTCGGGTCCATTCCCTGACTTTCCTGTTTATATATATGTGTGTGTGTGTATGTTTATAACTGGATGACTGGCAAAGAAAAGAGAGGGAGGGGCTTTGAGAGCGGATCGAACAACTGATAATGTGAATTAGTGAGGTTTGGGAGAGGTTAAAGGTCGCCTGTGTGGGTGACGGGGCTCGGGGCACGCCGTACGAGAAGTGAAGTACGCCGGGAGGCAGGAGAAGCTCCGCTCCCAGGCATCGGGCCGCCGAGCCAGACGAGAGGCTGCCGATGGAATGCTTCACTTTTTTAAGCAAATGTTTGAAATTTCAGCTAAATAAAATGTGAATGTTTCCATCAACAATCTTTTGTGTGTGTGTATGAGCCAAAGCCAGAACTGTGGAGCATTATACTGAAGTCATGCCCCCCCCCCCCCCCATCCCCCCTCCTCCCTCCTCCTCCCACCCCGCTTAAACATTTTCTTTACAAGAGCAGAACAATGTCAGGGCTGACTGAATGAACATTAAATTAATAAAAAAAAAAATTAACATTGGTCTCTCTTTGTGTTCTTCATGAAATTAAATAAATAATACACATTTGACCAAACTCTATGAAAGAATTGTTGAAGTCAACGTGAAGCGACACAGCAGTCAAATAAAAACATTTAAATACATTTAGTAATAATTCTTCAGGGCAAGAATATTATTACAAATATTCCAAAATACACAACATAACCGTTGTTCAAAAATCCTTATACTGTAGTTAATCCCTGCTAAAAGTTTTCAAATGCTAATATATTATGTGTAAATAGTGGAAAAAGCCAATGAAATACTTATACAGTCAGAACTTTTACCCCCAAACCTTCTTGTGACAGTAGAATTTTTTTCTCCAGCTGTTAGTTCCCAGAGTTAAACAAGTCATTTTAACAGCGCATCTCACTCGTACACCGGGACTGAACACTCCACATCGTATATGGCGTCCTCAGGGACCCGGATCATGGTCATGGTCCGGACGGCCCGCAGAGGGCAGAAAAAAAATAATTAACATATAAGAGCTTGATTCAGCAAACATGGTCCTCTTAACAAGGAAAATAAAACGTTTTGCCCAAAATATATTGTCTTGGTTTTTATGTTCCGGTGATAAACGCATTGAATTTATACTCTTGTGTCCAAGAGAGGGAGAGAAGGCGGACGAGGACTCAGGTTGAGACCTATATATAACTCGCCAGACATCACTAATGAACTCCTCTCCTGCAACGTCGGCCTGACTTCCGACATTCTTATCATCACCCACGCATACAAGAAGACTCAGCACCAATCCAACTGGATTCTGGAGGGGAAGTGGAAAATGTCAAAGGCTATTAATTCTTCCGCGGCCCTCTTTGTCTGCCGCTCAAGAATCCTGATCGAGGAGTAAAAAAAAAAAAAAAAAAAAAAAAAGGGGCCAACCCTCTTCTTTAAAAAACTAATAATAATACAAATCTTTTTTTAGGGGGCTCTCTGTGAAGAAGCATGTGAATGAGGGCGTCGAAGGCGTTACTGGGGAGAGTGAAACATCTTTGTGGCCGCAACTCACGGCCTCGGGGGGAGCGGGAGCCATGTATAACCCTGTTATTTTAAGATTCAGCCTCAGACCACCAACACAATGAAGTATTCACACATTTAATAGCAGGTTGTTGGCACTGGCTAAGCCTCGTTTCCTCTTTAATAGCCATGATATCCTGCCCTGCACACGTTTCTTTCAATACAACTCAGGTAAAGCATGGGTGGGACCTTCCGTTTCGACATTATAGTCGAAGTGATGGCTTTCCTTTGTGCCGGCGCATATAAAGGAGCTGAAGTATTCTCTTTCATACGAACACAGAACCCTTTTAAAGAAACTCTGTGTCCAAACAGCTCTCGCTTGAAGCTACGTGTGTGTTGAACGGCACATGTGCGCCGCTATTATCACATTACTTTGGTTCGTCATGTGCTCTGGAAAAAAAAGAAGACAAGTCAAGCCCAACGAACATGCTGGAGCTTCAGTAATTTAAGGTATTTTGTTATCTCAACGTAGCTCGCCTCAGATGACAGTAAGCACATTGCTTTTTTTTTCTAAAAACAATTGTTACCATGCAAGCAAACATTTTTGTTAGATATTGCATGTTTTGAACAAAGTCCAAAGAGGGCCCTATCTATGTCAGGAGTAATTTAGCTTCCTCAAAGCCATTGAGGGACTCTGCCAAACACATGTGATGAACAGCCTGCAATGCTTTCTCAACCGCAAGCTATGGAGGAGGATTCCTCTCTCTGCATCACGCGGTGCATCTGCATTACATCTTCATCAATCATCTTTAGACATTTGAAGCCTTTGTTTAAAACTAATATTTTGCCGCAGTTTTAATTGACTTTCCAGCCAGAAAACTTCACTCCCGCAGCTTTTGGGGTGGTAGAGAGGTGGGATGCAAAGAGAATTGATTGCTAACACAACTGCAATAATAACTTTATACATCAAGAAGAGTCCTGCTACTTTAAGCTCTGCTGCCAAGCGCTCAAATATTGGGTATTATTTCTAAAGTTGTATAAATCAAACCTCTGTTTTTTTTATTAATGCCAATTCCACTGAGAATGAACACCCAGCTCTGCAGCTTTTAATCTATGTTCTTCTCACCACAATTAAACTGGTTCCACTCGACCAGCTCATCATGTGAAACGATGGTTTTCCCACTAATTCAAACAAGTTACATTTAGTTAAATATCTACATTAATCGGTTAAAAAACTCTTCTAAAAATCCAGTAATCATTGGACTCTAATTTAATATATTAATGCGATACCAATGTTTTTTTCAGTCTATTGAAACTAACAGTTCCCGCCGTGTGTATTTTGATAGTTTAATGCCGCTGCATAGCGTGCCATGCTACTGGAGTCCACTGCTCTACTGTTGCTAACACACATCATGTTTACAAGCTGTAAAAGGGACTATAATAACTTAATAAGCCGATTGTATATAAAGGCGTTTTCTGCTCCCTTGAGGTCTAATATGGTTATATTATAGCTTTAATAATAAGCGCAGTATAATTATATATAATTGAAAAAAGGTGCACCGTATCAAATGCAATTGTCATGTTTTCGGTTGGGAGGGATTTTTTAACATGAGGATTAAATGATGAAGGGCTCTTAAATCAGGGACGTTTGTGTTTGTGTTTCACCGCCAGTTCTAATTAAATAAATACATTTCTGTCTCCGAAATGTTTTCCTTGTCATCGTAATTGAGATTCGTTCTCTGCCAGATCCTGATGCACATTGACAGAAAATTGTCTAAAAGATTAAAGCCGGCCGATAGAGTGACAGAATACTGTCAATACTGACTTGGAGAACAAACACACAAACAAACGATGAAACAGCAGGACATTCCTGCGTGTGTGTCCTTTCAGCAGCTTTTCATCTGGACTCAAGTTTGAGCCGTGAAGTTGAGTTTTCTTCTTCTTCTTCTTCTTCTTCTTCTTCTTCTTCTTCTTCTTCTTCTTCTTCTTCTTCTTCTTCTTCTTCTTCTTCTTCTTCTTCTTCTTCTTCTTCTTCTTCTTCTTCTTCTTCTTCTTCTTCTTCTTCTTCTTCTTCTTCTTCTTCTTCTTCTTCTTCTTCTTCTTCTTCTTCTCTAGTTTCTGCGGTTGTGTTCAAACCCGCTGTAAAAATCATCTGTGTAAGTGGCCGTCCTCCTTTTTCGGGACGAACGTTTGCCAAGAGGCTCAGGGGTTTGGTGACGAGGGCAAGATGTAATGCTTGGCACAAAGACGCGAGCTCTCTTGCCCCGCTTCCAGATTCTCTCACTCAGGGGCTGGGGTGGGGGTGAGGGTGTAGGGTTGTGGAGCATCAACAGGCGTAGGTGCAAACTGTTTTTGCGTGATGCAAGACTTAAAACTTGGCTCGAGAACTTTTTTCAGTTCTTATTTCTTCTCTTTTTTTAGTAAAGCGTCTCACCCGATGTCCTCCCCCGCCTTAATAACAACAACAAAACAAAGAGCGTTGTAAATCTCGCTCAACCCCCCCTCCGCTGAGCTCGTTGTCCGGCAGCCCGGAGAGGATGACGGCGGCGTGCTCGCCGGTCCCCAGAGCGTCTCCAAAACGGACATGTGTGGGAGCTTTGTTGGAGCGAGGGCCCTCTGGCAGGGTGCGCCCGGCGGTGGAGGCGTTCAAAGACAACCAGGAGGTAGATCAATGAAGTCATACAGTAAAAAACTAAAACACTCCAATTGAAAGGAATAACAGGTCAAATGCAGGGACGAAGGAGGTGGATCGGCATGGTTCAGGACTACTTCATTAACTCTACACACGATCCGTTCCGACGACGTCATTTCCTCCGGGGAATCTCGCCGGACGTACCCCTCTTGGATGCCGATCAGCTATTCGGTGGCTTAACGATACGGGGTGTTTATGATTGGGCAGATCCACAAATGTTTTGCTCCTAATTGTTCCCCTTCAGTCAGGATCCATTATCGCGTTAAACTGAACCGTCTTCTTCTTCATCGCGAGTCCTGTTCCGAGGCAGACCTGGTCCTGTGGGACCAGACCAGACTCCCCTCGGTTCCCGGTGAAGAGATCATCCGTTACATGGCCAGCTGCTTTGGTGAAAGGTCCTCCGAGGTCGATGTTGGCTCCACGACTTCTAAAGATTTAGTTCATTCTTAAAGACTTTGCACAATGTTTTTGTTAAAATATGTCAGATAGTTTGGTGTTGTTGGTCGTATTTGTGCCGAACGCCTTTTCTAAACGGCGTTACTAACCAGAGACCAGATGTTAGCGTTGCACTGGATCCATTGCAAAAAGGCAAAAGGGGATTTTTCCATTGGCTGTTGGATTTTTGCAGTAAATGAAACTCTGTGGTAAACTAACGTTTATTAAATTTCTCAAATTGCACTTTTATGATTTTTTTTTTTTGCACGAATGCCATGAGCAGGAGTCAACTAAAACAAAAATAATTGACTGGCTATTAAGCTGTATAAAGTAATGTTTTTTGGCGCTTTCCTGCAGAAAAAGCTGACGCAGAACCACCTTATTAAGTTTCAATGGCAAAAAATTAACAAACAATTACATATTTTCATGGAGTAATATCAGCAGTTTAAATCCATATTTTTTCTCTTTTCCTCTCAACCAACTTTTGACTGTTTGACATTTGCTGTGAACAGTGTTCATGACATCATGGAAACCAAGTTTATGAAAAAATAAAATGAAACTTTTAGTGATAACTGTGTGGATTCTTCACACTGGATGACGCCATTTGCACTACACATAGTCCTTTGACCCATCGTTAATATAACGAAACAAATGCAGATTTAATTCAGAATACAGTGTGAACTGACATGTATTGAGGTGTCTAGTGGAGGGAGAGCGGAGAGAGCGGAGGTGGTTGTGTCTGAGCCCGTGGCGTGCTGCTGTTCCTGGGCATCGTGGGATGTCTTCCAAAGCTTTCGCATACTCCACCTCAGTGTATGGAGGTATCACACCACCGTGACGCTCCCTTTGTGAGCCAGTGGAACGTATCAAACTGCGCTCCACCCGAGTTGTAGAGCAATCAAAATATTATTCTGTTTTTTTAAAAAGACAGACAAAAAAGGTGTAAAGAAACACCTATATCTCCTCTATCTCCTCTATCTCCTCCTCACTCTCTCTTTCTCTCCGCTTCCCATTCTCTGTCCGTCTCTCTCTGTCTCGTATCTCCACTGATCTCCACCATCTGACACCCGACACACATTGGCCCCCGGCCACAAAGCGCTGCTTTCGGGACCCGCGGACAATAGCTCTCCTGACGAAGAGCCGGCTAAACCGTAGGGTGGTGCGGCGGTGAGTCTACAGTCGACTATTGTCGGCCGACACAATGCGGCGAAGCACATCCGCTCCTCCGCTGCATTGTGGGGATTGTGCTCTGAGCGGCCGTGCCGGAGCTATTCCAACGCGCACAGGCCGTTTCCGCTGGCAAAGTATCGTTTTTCAGCTTATTGCTGGCTCGTTTTGTTATTGGAGGCTTTCACGCACACGGGGTCAATGGTTCTTTTGGAACAGGTTCCTGTGTGTGTGGGTGTGTGGGTGTCTGTGTGTGTGTGTATGTGTGTGTAGGAGCATAGGATGCAGTCAGCTTTTCACCTTTTAATCCTTTTTGCTCATTTCTCTTACGCCCTCTTTGTTTGTTTTGTTTCTGTTCGCCTCTGGAAAGATAACGTTCCTTTTAGAGCTAACGTACACGTCTACTAGAGCGCTAACGTGTACTAAAGTACTAACATCTACTAGAGCGCTAACGTGTACTAAAGCATTAACGTGTACTAGAGCGCTAACGTGTACTAAAGTACTAACATCTACTAGAGCGCTAACGTGTACTAAAGCACTAACGTCTACTAGAGCGCTAACGTGTACTAAAGCATTAACGTGTACTAGAGCGCTAACGTGTACTAAAGTACTAACATCTACTAGAGCGCTAACGTGTACTAGAACGCTAACGTGTACTAGAGTGCTAACGTGTACTAAAGTACTAATGTCTACTAGAGCGCTAACGTGTACTAGAGCGCTAACGTCCACTAGAGCGCTAACGTGTACTAAAGCATTAACGTGTACTAGAGCGCTAACGTGTACTAAAGCATTAACGTGTATTAAAGCGCAAACGTGTACTAAAGCGCTAACGTGTACTAAAGCATTAACTAGGGTGAGGACACTTCGGCATAACCCTTTCGACGAGGGGGGGGGGTGCTAGTGAAAGTCTGCCCACCCGGGTGCGCACATCACAGTTGAGAGCGAGGCGCGCGCGGGGGATACTATTTACAAACCTTGTAAGGGGTCAAAACTAGTTTGTGAAAGACCCAGAGAAATGCAAATATCCAACGAAGCAAAATCACGGACGTTTTTGGAAACCCTGCCGGACGTTTTTTTTGGGTCTCAAAAACAGGACATGTCCGGGGAAAACCGGACGTCTGTTCACCCTACATTAACGTGTACTAAAGCGCTAACGTGTACTAAAGCATTAACGTGTACTAAAGCGCTAACGTGTACTAGTTACGAGAGCGCTAACGTGTACTAGAGCGCTAACGTGTACTAAAGCATTAACGTGTACTAAAGCGCTAACGTGTACTAGGTACTAAAGTGCTAACACGTAATAAAGCACTAACATGCACTAGAGCGCTAATGTGAACTAAAGCGCTAATGTGTACTAGAGCGCTAACGTGTAATCTGTTGACCAATAAACTGATTTCACATTGCTGGGGAGTAAAAGTAGACATCTTCAGGAACAACTCATATCATACGTGTACGTTCAGTTGTCTGAAGTCTTTACTGCACTGGTTTGTACGTCGCCACTTTGAGATCGATCAAGAGTCCATTGTGAGCTTATGAGAAGCTTCATTAGACGTGTTCCCGGTGATTGATGGGTGGATCGTCGGGTCAAATAGCTGCATCGTCAATATGTTTGAACGCCGAGAGCCTTTGACCTCCGATCATCTGTTCCCACCAACCTACTGCGACCGGTGCCACTCACGCTAACTTCTACTTAATTGGCCTCAAACGCGCTTGAGTGCTCCGTCTGGACACGTCGCTCCAGTCTGAAGGGCGTCTTCACCCGGGCTCGGATCCAGATGGACGTATCGACGATGGATCCAACGTTGGTTGGTAAGAACGCATTGACCAACTGGTTTACTGTCTTTCAGCTCGTGGTTTGGGTTTTACAGCCGTTGACTTTACTGTCTTAGTGTCTTTCAATTCAACTCAGTTTATTTTGTATAACCTAATATCATAAATTCCGAATTAATCCTCAGTGGGCTTTACAATCCATACACATAAAACATCCATGAACTTTGACCTCACATCTGATCAGGAAAAAAAACTCACAAGAAATAGAAAAAAAAGTGAAGAACCCTTCAGGAGAGCAACAGAGGAGGATCCCTCTCCAGGATGGACAGAAGAATAGAGGTCATGTGATCAGAAGGAGTCATTACAGAGTTACAACACATTCAATGAGTATGACAGAGTGTATGAATAGTTGGTAGTCCGCATGGATCACGATGCATTTTCAGCTCGTGGTTTTGGTTTTACACACGGCGACTTTCCTGTTTTGGTCCAGTGTCACCGCTCTCAGCCAACAGGCTTCCAGCAGCAGGTTGAAGATGTTAATTCTGGTCACTCGGCTAATGCCAAGTATTTTAATAATACGAGTCCAACAGTTATCATCGAAATGACATGTTTATTACAGGAGGGAAGTAAACACGCCTAAAGCAGCTACTCATTGGGTTTATGTATGTATCTCTCAGGATAACACACATTAATCAGAATTTCTATCAATGTGTAGATGTTACTTCACATCTTTATACCTTTAAATAATGAACAGGCCATATAGGAGACTGGTTCACTGATTAGCTGACCGTTAAAGATGTCTCACAATCATTATTAATGATGTTTTATCAAGTGATCAAAAGGAAACACAAATGTGAAGATGCACGTTTTCATGATTCCTCTGTTGGTCATTTCTTGTTTCTCTCCAATGCAACCACAGTGTGGCGTATGTGCCTTGCTCAAAGGCAGGGAAGACAGATACTAATTCATGCGTTTCACTCCCATTTTTTCCATCCGCCCTCGGGGTTCTGAACCGTGTGTTTCTGCGCCCGCTTCACAACCTTTAGGCCACTGTTAGAAACAGTCGGAACATGCTTCTCACTGCACGCTGTGAGATGCTCGATTAGTTTTTATTTACCCACTTCAACATCATTAGAAGCACCAGAGACACCAGGCAGGCTGCGGCATGACGGGCAGCTCCTCGCCATATGTGTTTGGGGTTGAATCCCTTCTTGTAAAAGAAGCCATTCACATCCGTGTAACTCTAGGATTCCAGACTAAAACAAAGCCTCCGTCTTCAATTAGATCAAAGTTAGTGTTTGAATGACTTCTACTCCGCTGCCTGGCCAAATAGTTTCTGGTGTTTATTCGGGCGGTGGCATAAACGAACGAGAGCTGGACCATATTAGCTAAATGCATTTTAAAATATCTGGAAGATTCTCTTGGACTCGGCCATTGAACTCGTCTTTTCTGGTCGCCGACGTTTCAAGTCTGGTGGTTAAAATGTTTGAACCCGTTTTCGGTTTACAAATATTTTGAGAAGGCCCGCAGCGCGCCATTTACTGAAAAGAGTCTTGACAGCGTAGGGAGAATATTGGACTTGGCACACAAACAAACACACACACACACACACACACAAACACACACACAGACACACAAACTCCCTGTCTGAGAACCAGGTGGCCCTGGTAACCTCTGGCAGCATGGCACTATGACTTGGGCCGTGTAGCATTGACCCCCGACCAGCTAGAGACAGCCCAGGGAGCCATGGGGACCAGTAATTAAAAAATGGGGGGGGGCTTCTCATGAGCCCACTCGCGGTCCCTAATTAAACTGGATCACATTCCTTTCGCCGGAATAGGGGGAGCATTTGGGGAGAGCCGAACACACCCCGTCGGGCCGGTTTTCCCACAAGAAAACGTCGAAGGCCGTTCCATCTTGGTCGCGGAAAAACACAAATATTTACAAGTCTTTCAAAGCGTGGGCAAGAACTTTATCTACTGGGGTCGCCGTGTTGTTGAATCATTAATTTGGCATCTGAGGGCAGAGCGAGGCCGACTCCAGCCATGCGGTTTGTTTGGTTAATAAACACAATGGGCAAAGGGGCGGTCGGGGCCCTTTAATCTAACTCTAACTAAACATCTTGACATCGCTGAGCTCCTGACGGACGCGGCCTTCTATTGAGATTTATGAGCCGGAGGCTCGGGATGACCTCTGAAGTGAGCCAACAGAGAGATCCGTCAGTATGAAGTAAAAGGGATGAGATCCTCTCCCAGCTCTCGGTCTGTGACGGTGAGAATAACGACTCCTCTGTGGTGCAATATAACATTTGGAATTCAATCATTCCATCTTTCATTTTGTTCTTGGGTCGATTTCACTGCTGCGTGTGTGTATGGGTGTGTGTGTGTGTGTGTGTGTGAAGTGATGACATGATCATCAATTTAATCTACCAGCGAGAGAGCCAGAAGCAGCCATGATTTGTGATCATTTGCATACAAATTAAGATGCTTGGCATCTGCCATCATATATAGATTTCATGGGAAAATACATTCCGACTGCAGGTGTGGAATATATTGTATTTTTTGTTGTACGCGATGGAAAGGGGATACATATTTAGCAACGCTCACATACAGTATGTCAAATGAGGCAAAGCATCGCCAGGGATCCGCTGAACGACTGAGAAGATACGGGGGCGGGCCATGAGGGGGGGGGGGGGGGGGGTTCTCGGCCCATTTAGTCAATTAGAGGCTGGAGTTGCACCAACGTAAACACCGGCTTGATGAAGACGTGGTCACAGATTCCTCCGAAAAGGAACGTCCACTGCGGGTTTGTTATGGTTACCCCTCAAAGGTACAGGGATCTCCAGAGCCTCTTCCAGACCACCAGCACCGCCTGTATTCAGAGAGACGCCACAGGCTGCACGCCGCTCGCCATTAAACAAACAGGCGGACCAGAGGATTAGAGAAAAAATGAAGCATTACAAAACAAGAGATGTTGATGGTACCCAAGAGATGCGATGACATAATAATAATGACAAGTTCAAGTGTTCCATAGTCACTCAAAAAGAACAGCATAGTGTAACAGAGTCCAAGAAACCATTTAAAAGTGTAATTCAAACCATGAACATAAAAAAAAGCTACTTTATGAATATATTATAGTTCAACATTTGGAGAAACATGCTCGTTCTCTTTATTTTATGAGTAACGTTAACTCGATGAGACGATGATCTCACAGCACTTTTTCTTTTTTGTTTATTTCTTTGATTTGAAGAGAGATGTGTTGTTCAAAATGTGGCATCATGAGGAGACAAATGATACTGCGTCCTTTGGGATTCGGATCCGCGATCGGCTCGTGCCGATCAACATCACTGCACGCACCAGGGGAGGACATTTACATATTTTTTAGGGGGCAATTTTTTCCCCCTCTGACTGAAATCCAGGGACATTTATAAAGAAATTGGAAGCACTTTTTTAAACTTGCGAAATAACATTTAACCTTTGTTCAAAAATAATAAATACACTTATTTAGGCTTAAAATAATAAGACTATTAGGCAGTAGTCTACAGATTCAAAGTGTTTTCTTACATTTTTTAAACAAAAAACAAAGAAAGAATCGGACAATCGTATTCAATATTATTCTTATTTCTTTGAGGCTATTTATTTTTATAAACAATTTTAAACAACTATAACAATTATAATTTATTTCTATGTTTTTTTTATAATTCAAAATAATATATATATATATTTTTTTTTTTACCTTGCACATGCAATACAGATAGGACAGACTAACAAAAACAAAAGGCTATTAAATTATCTAAATTATTGGGGCATTTTGTGTCCCTCTCCTTGTGATATCAGGGGAAACATTATATTGCTTAGGGGCAGTTTTTCCCTCTGCCCTCGTGTATTTCTGACGCTGGCACACACACAGCGGAGCAAACCAATACACTGTGGAGGGGTGTGGGTCACCGTAGTCTCTGTCACCTTTAATAAAAAGCAGATTAAAAAACATCCCAGTTTGTAACATCGAGGAGAAACACGAGGAAGGATCTAGCATTCTAAGAGTTCAGGACACTGAACGCTACACAACTCCGAACGCTTTGCAACCGCACGCCAAATAAATCAACGCGATGGATTGTGCTCTTCAGGGCCAAGAGTTGAGAAAGTTCCCAGATTTTTACAAAGCAAGGTGCATTTCCAGAAGCGGCACTCAGCAGCGACAGAACCGCACAAACATATTCAAACATGTGTTCACACACAGGGGGAAAGTAAACACACACACACACACACACACACACAAGGATAAAGAAAGAGAATAAATCCTCCTGGCAAGGACCGCTCATTCATCACCGGGGCGGGCCAGAGGAGAACAAACAGCCTCAAGCACAGGGAAATGTGATTCAGGTGTGTGGGAAGTGAGAGTGTACGGAGTGCAGCGCAGCAGGCGTACGAGCTGCGGAAACTCTCCTCGGATTCCCTGCGAGGGGGTGAGAAAGACATAAATCAGGCGCCCCGGCCCGGGTGTTGTCATGTCAGGAGGAAGAGGAACAGAATGGGAGCGGATCCGGAGGGTTTGTCCTTCCCGACGAACAGATACTGTTGTCTCCTCACGATGAGCTATAAAAAGCTTGTGGAAAGAGCTTGTTGGACATCGGCATGCGTGAAGCGACTCGTGATGTCGTGTGGCGGTCGGCACACCGCCCTGATTACTGAAGATGAGCAGCGTTCACCGACGTGCCGGAGACTCCCTCAGCGTGAAGCCGTGTGCCATTCTCCTGGGAGGGCTTCTACGCACATCCCCCCTCCCTAAAGTCCTTCTTCAAATGCTAAAGGGCCTCTTTAGCCCCATGTAATCATTTTAAGATGTCCAAAAAAAAAAGAGCACAGACTTTCTGGCCATGAGTATCTATCACAATTGATGTCTACGACATTCTAATGGATGTTAAGCTGAAATGATAAAGGGGACCAGTTCAAAGCACCGCACCCCCCCCCCCCCTCCTCCTCCCACCCACCCCTTGTACCTCGAGATCTTTAAAAAGCCCTCCTCAAAGCCCGTGCAGGAGTCTCAACCGGGCGCCACCCTTAAATAAATGTAGCTGCACTGACAAGGATGTGTAATTGATGGGGGTTGACCAGTAAATACTCTGACTGCAAACACGTTGGGATGGATTCTGATGGTTGGACAAGCGTTTCTGGGAAGGTCTCTGGGCAGTTGACTGGCTCTCCGGGTCCAATGGGAGGCTGACATGTTTTACACACTGACAAAACGGCCCTGGTTCGCGTTTGGACTCTGCGTTTACATCGTCTGCCATTAAGTCTCAGAATAGCATAGATTCCACGTAAAGCCCCTCCGCGGGCGCAGGGGGGGTGGAGCTCGGCGATTACCCCGATGAGGAAAGAATCGGCGGATGGCGGCGCTTTAGCAGCGCGGCTTGAGTCGGTTGCCGCCACAGCGCAACGGAAACGGAACTAGAAGCTTGGTCCGCCAGAGGAGGATCACTCCCGACGCAGGTGAACCCAGCAGGTTCACACGGCGGCTCCAAATCTTTAGGCTGAATGTCTTCAATGGCCTCTTCAGCGGGGTTCATCTAGGTAGGCCACGCCCACCACACCGCTACGCCGCTGCCGAGCAGAAGAATCCTTCTTTTAACTTTCTCCTCGTCCATCAATGTGCCCTTACATAACTATGTTTGGGCTAATCGATCTGCGGAGCTCAAGTTTCAGATTTTAAACGGGCCCAATGATGTCGTCCAAGTATAAAATGAACAGCTGCGTTGATGAAGACGAACTACGAGTCTTCGTGTTCTCTTGCCTGCAGATAAAGAACGCATGGTCCAGCTCACTCAGTTCTTTGTTGTAAAAATAAAAACAAATTAAATATTTTGGTGGTGACGTAATGTGTCCGTGCCACGCGCTCCTCTGAACGTGGATATGTACGGTGAAAAGCCTTTTGATCGACCCCAGAACCTCAGGGAGGATCTGGCATTCGGCAATCATCAACTATATGTTGTCTAAATGTTCTTTGTTGTTTGTTGTCAACTTTTGACAGTTTGCACTTTATTAACTTATCACTTCATCACTTTTCATTATTACTATTATTCACTCTATATCGGACAAAATTAAGAGATGAAAGAAATTGGAAAATGTACAATAAAGATGACCTTTACTTTTGACTTTTGAGTTTTGAGTTTGAACCAACATTAAAAAAAATGTAAACCACCAATCGAGGAATTTCTGCTCCACGCTCGGAGGAAAACACAAATCCAGAGAAAAACTTTCTTCACACCCTCCGGATCTGTGAGGCTCCTCTCTCCACTTCCTAGACTCAACAGGCCCTTATTTAGAGAGCCGGGGTGGTGATGAGTGTGCGATGGAGGGACAGTAGGCGATGAGGGAGGTAGTTTATTGGTTCGGTCTCGACCCCGGGGCTGTAAAACTGTCCCGTGGGGGGGGGGGGGGTCGGCGTCGGCATCGCAAACACCCAGAGATGGAGCCCTGCGATAAGGCCTTCCAGACTCCACCCTGCACCCCGCTCTCTTCATCTGTCACCACTACGAGGGGGGTAACAAAAAGGAAAAGGGAGGGCACGTACCCCCCCCCCCATCCCCCACACACACATACATACACACACGCGTTGCCTCCTCTCCCTGTCGACACCATCTTCATTCCTCCACTGCGAGGGGGACAGTCCTCGTTTCTCAGACAGTTGCGTATGTTTTGCACATGTATATGCGATGGAGACACCTTGACACACACACACACACACACACACACACTATGATCTTGTGTGTGTGTGTGTGTGTGTGTGTGGGGGGGCGTGAGGCCCTAGAACATGTGTGCCATATGAGACCGCGGTCCCCGAAGAGAGATGACTCAATGACTCTCTGAGTGCACACTGACAGTCGAGAGGACGCCATCGGCTTTTTACTGCAGCGATGAGGTTATAGGACCCTGATGTCCGTCCATCCCCCACACACACACACACACACACACACACACACACACACACACACACACACACACACACACACCCACACACATCTGATTTGCATTTGTTTACATTCATCCATCAAAAGCGATTTGATTTATCTTGCACAAGAATTTTTTTGTTTGGCCCAGAGGAGTTTCAGGAACAAATACTCCAGCCAGGCAACGTCTGAGCGAGACGTCCACAGAGGTGGAACATGCAGCGTCACATCGATCACTTTTTTATGATCTGGATATTTTTCTCTATATTGACATTTAGAATCTGTTAATTATTCAATGCAGGAAAATTCTCATTGGGTTTTCTGATTTTAAATAGCGGCCAATTTTTGTTTTGAAATATACGTTATCTCAACGTGTTCAAATGTAATCAGTAAAATTTGTTTGAAAATGTTGTCACAAAATATATAGCGAGGGAATTCTACACTCACATATATATATATATATATATATATATATATATATATATATATATATATATATATATATATATATTTAAAGCAGCAGTAATTAACTTTTTGGCCAGCACAGCAAGACCAAAAACCTAATATTCACAAATAAATTGAGGCGGACATGTTGGAAAGCAGTTATAAAGACACAGAGTAACATCTGAGTCGACTTCCTGATGAACTCCCATGTTCACTCACTCAGTTCAGTCACCTTGTCGGTGGCGAGTCGGTCGTGTTCAGCAGGTTTGACCTCTGACATCGTCATTTGATTAAAACATTGATTAATGCGGGTTCAGCTGCAGGACACAGACAACATCCCAATAGTGCCTCCAGAGCAACGGCGTTCCTCTCCAATGACACACACACACACACACACACACACACACACACACACACACACACACCGGTGGATCTGCTGTAGGCCCTGCCGTGCCGGAGGGGAGGAGGAGGGCCGACGCTGGCGATGAGAACTCAATTCTTCCCGCCTGAGTCACGGGGTTGAACGTCCTCCGTCACGCGAGTTCCTTGGAAGCGGGACGCACGTCAGTGGTTATCAGATTACCGCGGTACCTGCTCGCCTTGTGTCCTCCAGATGAAAGTGGTTAGGACGGCCCAATTAGGAAATTATGCTCGATGTTTCTAATCAGGCACTCGGCAAGAACAAAGAGACTCTCCCTGGCCCACGGGGATGGAGCGCACCGACGTGGCCACGGGTCTGTGTGTGTGTGTGTGTGTGCGTGTGTGTGTGTGTGTGTGTGTGTGTGTGTGTGTGTGTGTGTGTGTAAATCTGAGCCCCAGTCCCTTTCGCTAAATAAAGAGCATTAGCTCAATCACTTGTGCAGATACACAACACGACTCTTCCCCAAACAATAATCACAATCCCAAAGATAAATATGGTCTCTATTAGCCAACTGCAGATTTCCTTGTGAGTATGACTAAACATGGAGGTCACGCGTGTTGTCGAGTTCAAGGTTCTCACTGCAGGTTCATGTTACTAAACTGGCCTTAATGAAATAGAAAATATCATGTTCAACCGCAACCATTTTGCATAAATTGCAGCGCTTGGAGCTGAACTCGGAGGTGGACTCGGTTTCAAGCGCCCCGTGCCACGGTTCTCCTCTTGGAGCGAGAGGAAGGGGGTGATTTAAAAAATAAAAGACGAACCATAACTGTTGTTTTAACTATAGGAGAGGGAGACGTGGACCACGAGCCAGCTTGTTGTAACAGTATCCTCTTTTATGTGCTCGTAAAGCCACGTCTTCACACCACAGCGCTGCCCCGGAGAACGCTGGCAGCGGGAGAAGCTTTTGATGTCCGTTTTATCGATATTCAGCGTTTTTAACGACCGACACTGTCATCTGTTTCCGACGGTTACGTCTTTACGACGACGCGATCTGTTCGCTGATGTCAAAAACCCAAACACGGGTAAAAAAATAAAATGAAAAATGTAAAGCGCAATGTCTTCTTTTTCTTACGCTGTGTGTTTCAGATTAACGCAATATCACCAGCAGGACGCCAATATTTTCACGGTAACGATAATAAACGGTAAATCATAACCCCCCCCTCCTCCTCCTCCTCCTCCTCCTCCTCTAGGCAGTTGACCTGGGACATTTTCACAATGTAAATGTCTTTTCGGGGTGGATGTGATCATAACCACGTTGGGAAACCTTGAATAAAGGGCCGATGGGCTGCAGATGGAGCGGCGAGGTTGTCCGCGGATCACATTATGACCACGAGGGGTCACTGGTAATGTCCTCACCGGGGGGAGATCACGTCACTCCAGAACAAGGCGGGGGGGTTGGGGGTTGGGGGGGTGGCACAGAGCCACAAGGTGTCCGTTTGTCATTGTTTTAACTCTCTGTATAACGAATTAAGATGTGAGAGAGGGGAAAAAACTCAACGCCAAGTTAACTGCGCTCGACAAGGCTCTCAGGCCGGGAGAAATATTGAACCGATTCAGTCCTCACCTCCTTTTCTTCTTTCCTCCTCTTGGCCGCTTCGGTTTTTATCCTCTATCATCCGTACCTCTTTTTTTATTGTTTTTTTCCGTCCCCCCTCAGCTGTCTCGGATTCCACCATTCAACTTGACTTTGGAAGCTCAACAGAGGACGAGGTGGACAACTGTTCGTGCTGCTGCTGCCAAGCGGAGCAGGAACAGCCAAAGTAAGTACGCTCTGACCTCTCTAGAAGCCGGGTTCCGACGCGTTCCCCCCCAGGGAAACACACGGTGCGTCTCGGGGACCGTTCACCTTGCTTTTCTCCTTGTTTTCATAGTTTCATTACGGAATATTTTGGCCTGTGGATCTAGGAGCGAAAATGCCTCGACGTCTATGAACGAATATGAATGTTTTCCAGACATTAACTGATCCACCGATCGCTCATCAGACGGCTGCACGATGAACCGCCGGCAATATTGGGGTTTGAACTCTCGAAAAATCAAGTGCTACATAAATTAACAGACATTTTGGGGGATTACCCTCCGTGGTAAATGGAACAAGGCCCATCAAGACCCTAAACTAATCGACCATCACCCATGGAGCCGCTCCGCCTCTGAGCCAGCCTGTGAGAGACATTCCTATATTTGATGGCAGCAAGAGAAGAAAAAGTTATAACCTGAATATATATACATATATTTACATATATATATATATATATTTATGTATTTATACATATATATGTATATATACGCATATATATATATATGTGTATATATTCAGTATGTATAAATATATATATATATATATATATATATATATATATATATATATATATAGAGAGAGAGAGAGAGAGAGAGAGAGAGAGAGTTGTATATATATATATATATATATATATATATATATCACATCGTGCTTTTTTGTGCTTTTATTAAGGTGGATTTTCTGAATTCTTTATTATTTTAAGTGCTGCTGTGATTACTGGATTTGTTCATCCAAAGAAACTGTTTTGAAAACCGATGAATCTCTTTGGGAATAGCTTGAGCAGGAACGTCACACGAGGTGAGACACAGTGCTCTGTGCAAAACATTTTCGAACAATCAACATAATTAAATCTGAATTGTGGCCACGATGCAATCTTACGTTAAGATGTCAAGTTTCATTTGTCCGCTTCACACCGGCCCATAAATAATACATAAAATACTCCACTAAATGCACGCCTCTGGCCGTACTTCTCGTTTATGCAAATGTTGCGCTAACACACCGGATTAATATGGCAAACATGAAAACCGTCATACCTGCTGAACATCTGGTTTAAGTTCGACCTCGAGGAGCCACGACCGAGTCGTCGTCAGAGCCGTTGACGTCGAAGCCTTCTCAGAAACGCGCTCCACTGCGACGAGTAACCCCAAATCTGTGTTCATTTTATTGATTGAAACGCGTCTCGCCTCTCCTGCTTGTAAAGGTTTCTTCACAAAGAATAGCGGAGGGAGGTGTGTGTGTGTGTGTGTGTGGGGGGGGTGAAGTCTGAGTCACTAGGCTTAAAGGCCAGTCAACTTCTCCCAGCTGGCTTGTTTAAAGCGCCGCAAGCGACGGGGTGAGTGTGATGATGTTATGGGATTATTTTTATAGAACTGCAGCATGAGGACACTTTGCCTGCGCTGCCATGAATTATTCAACCCCCCCATCTGCGTTATTGGAGAACGGCAGTGTTTTTTTTGGAAAGTATGCGCGAAAAAAAAAAAGAAGAGGGAGCTGCTCTGTTTCAAGGGAGAAGGAGATTAAACGATCGCTGCCTTTTTCTTTAGGTGACGCGTCGCCTCAGATGTGCTCAGCCCTCGGTGAGCTGTTTAAATTCACAACGCGGAGCCGCCTGCTCCCACACTAGACTCCCCTCCGCCTCCACGCGCGACCACGTACCAGCATGCATTGTGCCACCCACCCACACACACACACACACACACACACACACTGCTCTGTCTCCATGTGCAAAAAAAGCCACTTTCCCAGGTTGGCCCTCCCTGCCAGCTATTTAAAACACTGAGCACTTAAAACGGCTGAATGCTTTGACTTGGTAGGTGGAGGACCACCAAGGAGGTGCGTGATGAAAAGTGCCAAAGAAGTGCACAAGTTGCCAGATCTGCCGGCTCGTCAGCTTTGTGCCAAAGTACCAAAAAAACAGCACAACCACACTCAGGTATTCCAATGCCTCAGTTGAGACTGAAGTCATTTGATTCCCAGTTTCTCCACAACAAAGTCTGAAAAAAGAAACCTCGAAAAGACATTGATGTCACGCTTCAACGCAAAACCCCTCCAGCTGTGGACAGGTGAAATGGCTTGAAAAATAGGAATAGTCAAAAAGTGAGCTCGAGGGGAAAGCCCTCGCATCATTAAATTGAAATACGTCGTCGCTTCTGCCGCCGCAGAGCGTCTGCCACGTCTGGCACGGGGCCCTCCGGAGAGCGCATCACTATTTTTTCCAGCTCGGCGAGAGCGGGGCGGCCTCGTTGGGCGAGAACGTAAAATGGCGGTCGCGGTCGATAGTCAGTCTGCATTAAGTAGCACAGTCGAGGGCTTCTGCTGTGACTCCTTCGTCCCGTCTGCTCGGTCAGGCGGCTGCCCACGAGACATGCTCGGGGAGGATCAGGTAACAGCCACTAAATCTCTAAGAGATGGAACGAATTCGCCTTTATGCATTCAGTCGCTGGCACTCGCCGCTCGTGTGTCTCACTGCATTAGATTTGTGGCAGTGGGACTCGGTATAATAAGCACTCTGGGAGAAGTCCAACCATTTAATCTTGAGAAGATTTAGGACAGCAGTGGTGGAGCAACCGAGGAAAACTCTGTTATTTTATTCCGAATCACTACGGTGCCGTGCGCTTCACCCAGCTGCCCCGCAAACAGAGACAACCGACAAGATAGACTTATTTATTATTAAATAACCGACCCCATACAATAAAAATTAAAATGATTTGTCGACAGTTTGATTGTAATATTTAAATAATATTTTGACGTCCTTTTTTTTTATTTACCAAAACTTAAGTTTTAAGAAACCAGAAAAAGATATATATATATATATATATATATATATATATATATATATATATATATATATATATATATATATATATATATATATATATATATATCACAGAAAGGTTTTCTGATCCATTACTTGATAAATGTACTAATATCATACTGTACTCCATTATAAGTAAAGTCCTATACATTGAAAATGTTACTTACAATGTAAGTCGGTATAATCATAAATAATGTACTTAAAGTATCAAAAGTTACAGCATCCGATGCGCAAAGATGCCACTTATTGATGTGTTTTAACAGCATGATTATTTTAGCATTTAATACGAGGAAATACTCGTCCCAATTACCAAAAGCCAAAATGGCATCAGTTAATTGTTATTTTTCAATGAACTGTATTTTAATAAAAGAAAAAGTAGCAAATCCTCAAATTAGAGAAGCAGAAACTATAACAATTGAAATGTATTTTAAATTACATGTTAATTAGTTATGAACATAGTTTTAATATTATGTCAATTGACCAATCCCTTTATGTGCAAATCATGTTAGCTTTAATTGAATATACAGTTGGGTAGTTCAATGTAAAACAATTCAGCACATTGTTAAACTCTGTATATGTTTGGATTGCCTAACCTTGAATGGTAAAGTAACGACAACTGAAAAGCAAATAGTGGGATAAAAATTACAAGACAATATCTACCGTACCGGCCACTTAACGATTCTTCCCCGACTCTCTTTGAGTGTCTCTCCGCCATCTTTGATTCTTCTTAACTTCAATGACAAACCAACTCAAACTTGAAAACTCGGAAGAAGTTTCAGTTGGTTGTAATCTTCTAATTTACCACTGGATGTCGCCACATCCCCCCACACCTGTAACCTGAGTGAGATTAATTAAAAGTTGTATGTGTCTGAATTTGAATGACACAAAAGTACCATGCCACTGTCGTGACGTCAACACGGAGCTTAACCTCAGCCACATTCAACGGGACAAAAACAAAAATACACAGAGAAAAATCAGATTGGACTAATAATATTGACTCAAAGTTCAAGGTTCAAGGTTTTTTATTTGCCAGTCCACTCCAGACACATTATGCAAAAATCACCCAAAAGACGGTTCCCATGAAGGCAGGTATATTTACATGCATACTGGGATTACATGAAATCTCATAGTATTATTACAGTATTTGTATTGGCAATACTTTAAAGAGTTTTTCATTTGGTGATCCCTGCAACGATCTTCCTCTTCCGGCTGCTCCCCGACTGAACCGAAATGTGCACGAGCTCGGCTGATTTACTGAGTGTCGGACGAGTCGCGATCTCTGGACTTTACAGACAGCCAGTGGCAGTAAAACACGCTCCCAGTATGTAACCCACCTCCTCCACTAATGAAGCCCGTAAACCAGACGGTCTGACAAGCGGCAAACACAGCTGAGAGAGCAGGCCTGTTTTAATCGGGCCTCTGGAGGGAGACCCGCGCCTACGGAGAGAGGACCCCGGGACACGCCGACATACATCAGGCCCGACAGGGAGGCCCGACTCCCGAGGCCCCGTGCGGGGCTCGAACAGACGGCGTCCCCGAGTCCCTCGGCTGCACAGGTGCATGATGGCGTCACGGGGGGAAAGGGGTCAGCCTCCACTGCAACTGCACGATCGGTAATGTGTTGTTTTTTTAGGTCTTTTATTTTCAGGTTGTGGAAGTGAATTATGTCACTCCCCAGTTGTGATCACCGACTGACTCGTGTTACCGAGGCAACGTGTGCTAAGATTGCGATATTGTATTAAAAACTAACGAAGAAAAGACGAGGCATACGTGCAAAGTTACGCTCGTTACATGTGTGCATTCTTTTCAAAATAAACTTCACCGTCTTCCCTGGAAAACAACTTAAGGCAACACAACTGCTTACGGTTTAGTAACAGATTGTGAAATACTGGGTTTTCTTGAGCTAAAACTGCCTTAATTTAGTTTCGTAAAAGGTTGTGAAATACTTAAGTTTGCTTTTGGAAACAAACTCACTCCCTTAGGTTTTACAGTTTGAGATAAATTAACAATAGTAGTGGCGTTCATTAAGTAAAATTAAGGGGGAACTATATAAACTCAGACTCAGACACGCAGCACAAACAACATTTTAGTTTTTGCCCATCCACCTCTCAGCCGCACTTTTTTTGATGTTGCTGCCTTTATACATCCTGCTTTATGATCACGTGCATTACATTAAAATTAATTTTACGGGATATCAACGTTTAAAAAGCTTTCTTTTTTTTGTTGTCATTGTTCTTTTTAGTTGTTATAAATAACCAATTCAGAGGCTCGCTCAGCCTCGGGAGCAGTATTTGCTAGTGCTAGTAGTGAAGTGAAATGTATTTGCTCTAGTTTCAGATGAAGCGGCCGGCTGATATATTCGGTTCATGTGTCACATCAGTTGTTACTTCATAACTGGTTTGTATTGTTTTCTGTTTTATAACTCTTTTGTTAGCGAGCAATGTCACTAAACTAACCACGAAAACACAAAACATGACGAACAGAGATAATTTCATATCAGAAATTATTTATTTTTTAACTGGCCTCAAGATGTTGGACATTGTTAGAAATGAAGGCTCTAGCTTTGTTATTATGAATGATTAATCAATATCATATGGTGCAAGAAATCATTTAGGAAGAGAAAAAAACACACAGGGCTGAGAGGTCCGTCGGAAAATAAAGCAACAGATGCTGAACCACTCCGAGACGGAGCCTGCCAACCGAGGGTTTAGCAGAATGATTCCCCGGACTGTTTCCCTCCCGATCTTGCAAGGAAAATAAAAATCTCTCCTTGGCTGCAGATTAAGCAGAGATGGAGGCGGAGGGGGTCAACCTTGCTGATGCCTTTTCATCATAATTTATCCTCCATCTGCCGGCTCAATCAGCACCTCAGAGACACCCGGCTCTATTTGTCCACAGGACCGTCACTCCTAATGGATATCGCAGCACATTTTTCGATAAGCGCCATAAAAAATAAAAACGGGGGTACGTTTTTACACACTCATCTGACCCAGCCTGAGTTCATCCTGATCTGCACTGTGGATACAAGAGGAGTCAGATGGCATTGAATGTGTGTGATAGTGTTTCCGAGAGCTCGCGGAGAAAAGTAAAGCTTTTCTTTCTCCCTCCGGTGATCTGAGGTTTCGACACAACGGACAATTTGGACGCCGTTCTGTTTTCACTCACAAGAGGACGCGTGTTTTTAATGGCGCAAACATCAGTGCAACATGTTGGTGTGTGTGTGTGTGTGTGTGTGTGTGTGTGTGTGTGTGTGTGTGTGTGCGTGTGTGTGTGTGTGTGGGTGTGTGTGTGTGTCCCACACGCACTTACTTGTTGAACTTGTAATGTGAAGATGTTTGCTGAATATGTCACATGGTTCTGGCTGAACGAGAACTACTAGATATGCGGTTTTCTACCGTTTAGGGAAATACGTAATGCAAAAAAAATTGCAATTACAGCTACGGTCTGTTAAATTGTGCTAATTCAGTCCTTTTGGGTGGTTGTGATTTGCCGCAGGGCATGGAAAACTCTCAGAAAATATTTGGATTGCAGCTGGCTGGAGAGTATGATATCCTCCCAATGGAGAAATAACTTATAAACTGTTTCTTACAGTAGAATTTGACATTCTTGTTTGTCTCATCAGTCTATATATATTTTTTATTTTAATGTGTGTTCTATACTATTTAATTTGTTGTCCCATACTATTTCCTAGTTTCACAATTGTTTCCAGTTGAAAACCTAAAATGCTGAAATGAAAAATACATATTTGAGGGCAAAATAATGTATTTGTAAGTGTTTTCAGCCTCACTCCATGTTTTGCCTTCAGGACAACAACATTATGTGTGATGGCAATTAGCAGCGGTCAAACTCTTCACGGTTGTAAGAACCCACACCCACTTGAGGTTTTTGAGTAGGTCTTTACAGACTCAGTGGGACATTTCGTGTGTTTGGTCTGTTTCCTAACTAACCACATATTACAACCTGAGGTCTATTGGCTGGGACGTACAGGTGCCACGCCAGTGCCTTTATAAACACTGTGTGTGTGTGTGTTTGTACAAGGTTTTGGAAAGCCATAAAAAACACTAATTGTTTTTCTAGTTACCTTTAATCACAGCCCTCCTATTTCTGACACGCCGCAGCTGTGGAGACGTCAAGTGAAATACTACTAATGGCTGTTTGACTACGATAAAGAACGAGTACGAGTCTTCAACTGTACGCACAGGGAAGAAACAAGAAATCAATAAAAGAGGCATCATCATCAGCCTCAGTATTTATTAAAGCAGTATTACCATTGTAGTGTATTCTTTTACATGAATAGCCATGTGCTTTCTTACTGAGAATTAGAAAGAATACGAAGCTACAGCCAGTTAGCTAAGCGGTTAACATGATGCTATAGCTCATTAGCTTAGCATAGCAGTTGCCTGCCAGCCTGCTCACACATTAACCCCCGTAAGACCTCAACTTGATGTTTATCACACTTCTACGTTAGCTATCCCCCCCCCCCCTTCCCACCTCACTTCTTATGCTAAGCTAAGCTAACTGGCTTCATATGTGCCACACAGGTAAGAGTCGTATCAATCTTCTCGCTGCACTTCATGCTCCCTCTTAGCAGCATTTTCTTGATGCTGTACTATCACTGAAACAACCATATATTCACTTTGAGCCCTTACCGCTTCACACACACACACACACACGCACACACACTCACACACACACTGACACACTCACACACACCCATGTTGCGCCTCCCTGTAGTTGTTGTCAGATGTGACATCCGATACTGCACACGGCCTGGCTCTCGAGATCTGCCGCTCGCTAATGACTAAACATGGCGTCGTGCACTAAGCCTCCTCCGCGGCTGCGGAACATCTCACCGGGTGACGCGACGGAGCCTCGGCTTAAAAGACGACGCGAGCCGAGCCGGCGGAGGAGAAGAGCCATTTAGGGGATTTTATTTAACTTTTTCCCTCGTTGACTGGCTGGCGACTTCGGCAGGAGCAGGAGGCACCTGCACAGAGTCACCCGGCAGCCTGACAGGCCCGATGGAGACTTATGGGGGCTGTCACCGGGCCAGGGCCGCGGCCTTACGACCACGCTGCGTGATGGAGCCCAGAGAGACGCCGCATAACCGGGCAGGCTCTCCCACAGACAGGCACACTCCCTCACAGAGCAGGCAAAGCTCTTTCTTTTCCCATCGGCCTCAGGGGAAACGAACAGATCTAAGGAAGAAAAGTACAAAATACAGGAAAGGGTAGAAGGAAGGAGCATTATTATTTAGTTATTTAGCTCTTAAGTTGATTGAGAATCATCTATTGGACAGTTTGACCTCTGACCTTCCAGTGGGCTGCAGAGCAACTGGAAAAATTGTTGGACACATTTGTGAAGAACCTATTAATAAATACAAATGGAGGGTTGAAATATTACATAGACCATAGAAATGTTTTTTTTTGTTTTTTTACAGGCCGATTAGAAACTGAGATCTAAAATAACTTTCCTAACATAAATGCAGACTTAACGTCCGGTTCCTTCTTTATCACACTTACGCCCCTTATTACTTTTTAACATTTACGACCAGTGATATGTTGTTTATTAGCTATCATTTGACTCGTTAAAATGTATAACTTAAGAATTACTTATTACCATATACAACAGATGTTGTGTTTATTTCCCTCCAGCATTGACATAACATTTATAAGTAAAACGTGATTTTTTATCACCCTTTATTTACAACTCCATTAAGATTTATCACTTCAGACTTGATGTTTATTAGTGTTAATAATACCGGATCAACATTTATGACTTTAGACTTGAAAGAGAGAAACATAGATGTTGTATTCTCTCTACTAGTTGTTACCGTTACGTGAGTCTGTACAGACATCTGAATCGTTCCCGTTGCGATCTGCAAATGCATTTCACTTCACTTTGTTTATGACCCCGGAGAGAGATTTTAAACTCTCCGAGATAAACACACCGCTCACGGGTGTAAATGATCGCTTCTTACTTAAAGTTGATCGCCCGATGCTTCAGTGCAAAAAACCCTCGGAATAATAAATGTCACAAAGTTCAAAGACGCCTGCAGTCGTTTGATGGAGAAAACACACTTAACGAAGTCTATGCATCAATCAGGCATCTGCCTCTGCCCAGTTGTGCGGTCAGAAGGAATCCCCGGCATGTGGAGTGTGGTTTTAAGGAGTGCTGCGAGCAGCCACCTCTTCAGTCTTGCTCAACAACACAATGCCGAACGATCCGCCTCGACTCTTTTTAAGGGATGGTTATGTGAAACCCGTGGAGACATTGAGAGTCAGCGGCATTCTCCTTTAATTAATCGAAAAAGGGGGCGAGGTGAGATCAAACGGGCCCCGCAACGCTCCCACGACAGGGTGGGGGATGGGGGGGGGATACTCAGGCTGGGGAATGTTACTGGTGGAATTGTTGGAGAGATGTTGTTTGTTTCTCGTGCTTATGGTTATGTTTTTCATGAGGATTTTATTATAATTTTTTCAATAAAGTGACAAGTGATGATAACCAAGCGCGCCTTTAATTCAACGGAGGTGGTTGGGGGGGATTTATTAGTCCAGATGCGTGCGTTTCTAAAAGCTTGGGAATCTGTCAGTTTCAAGACCTGTGCTGTTCAATGAAACCCACCTCGTTCTACTCCCCGTGGGTGACCTCAGGGCATGCTCCACGCTATCGCCCCCCCCCCAACCCCCCTCCTCACGGCGCCACTGCGTGTTCCATTGGCTTGTTGACCCCCCCCCCCCCCCCCCCAACCCGCACCTGAAATAAAAATCATCTGTGTTCATCACAGGATCGGCGTCGTCATGGTATTCTGAGGTCTCTGGGATGACCTCACGATTTCTATCGTCATGAAATGGCACCAAGTAGTCGAACGAGAACCGCTGATTGTGTTACGCTTCATCAGACCGGCGGGTTTTGATTTGAGTAGCCGAGCGATTAAACTGTCGTAGAAGTAATCATGCTGTCAAACGCTGTCGCGGTCCAACGCAGCTGATTTTTGAAACATCAAAGTCGTACCAGCTGCACTCCCCCTAAGCAGCGTTGTCGTTAAAACACTCAGCTGCGATAGATGTCACTTAAAAAATTAACTGTGTCAAAAATATTAGCAGCATCCAAACATTGAAATCTGCGTTGGCCTTTTTCTTTGCTCTACCTCACGTCCTAAATGCAAACCCGTGTGACTCTTTGTAAGACAGAGTATGCCTGCGCCTCCATTTCCCTTATATCTGCGGCTTTATGTGGCCGAGATGTGCACTAAAACTTCAAATGAAAAGCCTGTTGACACGTCCGCGGGGACGGGAGGAGAGTCGTGGGACGGCAGCCCTCTCCCTCCGACCTCAGCTGGCCCGCCGAGCTAACAGGCTGCCACGAGGTGTTTAATGGCTGGAGCGAGGTTCCCACAGGGGGTCGGCTGCATGGGAACATGGATGAGTCTCTCCCCCCCCGCCCCGACCCCCCACACCCCTCCTCTCCCTCGCTCCCTCCTGCTCTACAAACACAGCTTCAGCTCCGGTGATGGATGAAACAGGCCGGAGCCCATACCTCAGGCCTTATTTATGGGGGCAGAACAGTGCTCCTCTCTCCCCGTCTGTCCGCACACGGCGCAGTGCATGCCATTACACAGTGGGGGGTGGGGGGTGGGGGGGGACATCTGAAATTGAGATGAACTCCACGCATGTTCTTCTGGAGATTGGAAGTGATTGCAGTTCGTAATGAGGACATTCCAGAGGTGGAAACGAGGCACCGTCAGAAGGATCCTGGGTCTGCTGTTCCAATCACGTTCATCGATGTCCGTGGTTCTGCTGATCCAGCAGAATCCTGATAGGGTTGTTGACCCGTGTGGGCTGATGTATAGGAACGGGGGGTCACTGCTATGATTGGGAGATTTCAATATAAGGAAGTATGTTGGTCAAAGTGTGTGGACACCATTACAATGACACAATTTAAAAGAAAATGTATTCTACATGTGTGTGAATTTTAAAAAGCCAAAGCAAAATTGCACCTTTGCAAAAGATATTTAGCTTCTGAGAAGACGTTTGCAGCTCTGTTAGCTGTGATCAATTAAAACATCCTCTACTTTATGGTCTGTTTGACTCTAAATGACCATCATGTACTAAATGATGACATCACGCTGTCTTGAAGAAGACTTGCAACTAGAGATTGAGATAGTAAACTCATGTTTACAATGTTTACTGAGGGAATAAATCAAAAGAGCAGCAAGAGTCATCTTCTCATAGGCTTCTATACAACCAGAGGACTCACCCCCTGCTGGTCAGTAGAGAGAATGCACGTTTTAAGACACTCGGTAGGTTTCCCTCTGTTCTGCAGAAACTGAGGAAGAAGAGCTCTCCTAAAGAGCTTGCAAAGGATGGTTTGTTCATTGGCTCTCTAATTTAATATATAATATGGTAATCCGTTTGTGTTTTTACCAACGATTCACGGAGGTGATTAAATATATGTGGACGTTGCAACACAGCTAAAAAGCCGGGATAGTTACCTCTATTTTGAACTCCCTGTTCCCCAAAAGGTTGGCGTTGTCAAGATGCTTTAAACATAATGCGAAAAATATTTGCACAAGGTTACTTCTGATCACAAGGAGTCCATTAAAATGAATAAAATGTTCTTGAAGTTCTTTTGCCTGCCGGTGAGGTTTTCGTCAGTATTGGATCCATGAATTTGTTCTGACCCACGTTGGGCTCACAGTCTGTGTTACGCTTCATCCCAGAGGTGCCGCTTGGAGTTAAAGTCCTGCCCTGTGCAGCTTCAATGTTGTCAACATCTGACACAAAGTTGGAAAGAGCACTGTTGTCTCGAATATCATTGTGTGCTAAAGTGTTATGATTTCCCTTCAAAAAATAAAAAATAAACATCCTAGGTGGCCCATTGGTGCCTCAAACTGTCCTGGGAGCCGTTTCAGACCTGGATCCGAATGGGGGTCCGGATCTGCATGGCTGCAACGCGGCTTTACAAGAGGGTCTTTATTTTTAAGTTGCCGCAAACATTATGACCGATGTCGTCATAAAACCTTCAGCCGCCGTCGATGGAGCCATTTCTTCTCAGGAAGGTGTTTTGGCCTTGCCGGCAGTCTCATTGAGCGTTGAGCGGTGTTATTTAAATGATTGATTTTCTGCAAGAGGTGCAAGTTTTCCCTCCAAAAACAACATTGCGCTGTGGGGGAGGGGGGAGTGGGGGTTTGCCGTTTCTTTACCGTTCGGCGATGGAGGCACCGTGCACAGAAGCCCGAGACGTTTTCCTTACGCATTTAATCATCTACACGCTGTCAGGTCGCTCGTCCACCCAAGAGGCATCTGCTGAGTGAATCAACCCTCCCCGTGTCTTTTCCTCCTCGCCGGAGGTTTTAAAGCGAACTGTTTGCCCCGCGCTGCTTCCCGCTGGGTCAGAAGTGCTGACTGAGGCGCATGCGATAACGACATGGAACCGACCGAGGCCTTCTCCGCGCAACAGTGGAACTCCGGCATGTGAATTCGGCGTAGCAAAACCGGGAAAATGCGGAGGAAGGGATCGTCGCCCTCGGTGTTTTGTTAAAGCGATAGCAGCAGTTTAGACGTTGAGAGTTACAACGTCGTCTGGATTGCTTTTGCTTTTTTTTTTTTTTTCTCTCCTTCTACTGATCTCTGTGAGAATTTGGACACAAGGCAAACGCCGAATGTTTGAAATGGAAAAGTTCTCCTTGCAGATAGACAGATGGTAGACAGTGAGTCATCAAACAAGAAACTTTCTCATAGAAGTATCTCATGAACAATTAGCTTAAGACATTAATCATCCTGGCCACGCCCAAGTATCGGACTACCCTGCACGCACATCAATGCAATTCTATCGGAGAGGACCGTCTCTATGAGGAAAGGCACATTCGATAGTCTTGCCCAGCCATCAATTATGACGTTGTCAGGGCTGACAAGCACTAATTATATTTAGATGTTTGAAAAGAAGATTAGGTTTTAAAGGAAAATATGACTTTATGACGCCATGACGGTTGAGGGATCTTCCCAGAATCATCTGTTTCTCACATACACACACCAAATAAAATAAATGATTGTTGACCACATTCGGGGGCTTTTTTTTACAACCAGGGTCAAGACTGGGACACATACAGTTCCAGAGGCTCTTTGACGTCTGATAAGATGAATTGATCCCGATCTTAAACTCTCCTAAGCTGGGCAGATCGTGGAGATATCTGCCTCGGCGTCTGCTGAGTCGCGCACCCACGGCCACAAGGATAGGAAGCAATTTACTCTGCATTTGGAGCTGATTGCATTGAGCCGGTCCAAAGGGGGTCAGAATAAAGTGTGTGCGTGTGTGTGTGTGTGTGTGGGGGGGGGGGGGGGAACGAAACTGGCGCTTGAGTAATCATCAGCAAGGCCCTTAAGAATAAAACAGCTTCCATGTGGGGAGAAACCTGGATTTACTGTCTGTTTACGTCGGTGTGTGTATGTAGAAGGAGTATCATCAAGTTGAGAGTTAACGATGCAGCGCTGTGATGCTGGTGCCCTAAAATAACCTCCTCAGCTGAGGGACATAAACATACAAACAAGCATAAAGGCACCGGCCTGTCTGTGGAAGTAGTCATAAACCCTGAGGGGGAAAACATAACTCGAGTTTGTTGTTCTGGGAAGGAGAATGTTTACTTCTCAATCCTGGATATTTTGACTATGTTGTTGCGCCAGTGAACTGAACACGGTGTCTGAGGTTTCTCAAGATGCACTCGATACGATGCCTTCCTCGCAGACGTGGAACAAACGCAACGCTTCAAGTCTTTGCACTCTGGTACAAAGTCAGGTCTGACAAGACCCAAGTCAAGATTGACAAGTCTTTCAAGTTAACTCCCAAGTAAAGACTGGCGAGTCTCAAGTTAACTCCCAAGTCTCTTATTAAGACTGACAAGTTCCAACACAAATTTCAAGTCAAGACTGAAAAATGTCTCTCAAGTTAACTCCCAAGCCAAGACTGACAAGTCCCAATAGAAGTCTCAAATTAGGACTCACATGTTCCAGCACTCTCTAGTTAGTCTTGTTAGTCTCTAGTCGAGAATAACAAGTCTAAAGTTACTCCCGAGTCAAGAATGACAAGTCCCAATAGAAGTCTCAAATCAAGACACGTGTACCAAGTCAAGACTGACAAGTCCCAACACAAGTCTTAAGTCAAGACTGAAAAGTCTCAAGTTATACCAATATTCAAATGTATGATGATCTGATGACACCGTTATTTACTTGCATGGCAGCAATTTAGGAGATGTAGCAAAATAACTCACTACATCCATGGCTAATGTGACTACTTGTTTAACGCAATGTTGTTTACAACTCAATATATCCCAAACTGATGTAGGTTTTTTACCAAAAGAAACTCTGATAGTGTAGAACCGGATGTTTTTGTATCTGGGAAGAGGCTAAAGGTTGTCTCTGAATACAAGTACCTGGGAGTACTTTTTTATTCAAATTTGTCTTTCAAATCACACGTGAAAAAAGTTTGTAATCGGGTAAAATTCAATCTATCTAATTTCCGATTCTCACGCAACTACATGTCAACAGAGGCAGCTAAAACATTCATGGATTCAATGTTTATTTCCCACATCACCTACTGTTTAACAACCTGGTCAAATGCTAGTGCCACTACTCTCAAACCATTACAGTCATATAATTATTTGTATAGACAAAAAAATTGTACATTACTACCCAGTTGTCAGCACTAGACTGTAACGGCTCCTACCTCCTCAATCTGTCCTGGTTGGACTTTCACTTTGTCTGTCAGTTGTTGACTGTTTGTCTGTTGTCAGGTCTCTGTATGTCTTGACTTTGCTGCTCGACCATTTACTCCACCTGCACATCTTTTCTTGTTGTCTGCCTGTTTGCGGTTATATATTTCAATTAGTCTGTATGCTTTTACCTTGTCTCTGACATGATGTTTTTTTCTGTCCATTTTAACATTGTTCGCCGTTATTTTATTTGCTTTGTCTGTAGATTGTATATGTAATCTTATGTTTTTAGGTTTGTTCATAACATCAGCATCATTGCGACTACAGATGGAAAATAGCCTCTTGGCTAACTCTGGCACATTTAATGAAATGTTTTTAGTGCAAAAAAAAGGGTCAATTAACAAGTCCCAAGACAAATCTCAGTTTAAGTCCTGAGTCAAGTCAGAAAAGTCCCAAGTCCTAAACAAGTTGTGGAATTGTTTCATCCATAAATTACAGTAAATCCTACAGACTGTTTCTTTAATTGTAAACTTTATATAAATAAAATAATTAATAGTGTTAATGCTGATTTGAGAAACGAATTGACTCGTATAGGCATACATATAATAACATACTTTTTAATCTTCGGCCTTTGGGGGAAGGCATCAAGTCAAAAGGCTTGAATCCAAGTAAAGTTACAAGCCGATAGTATTAAAGTCCAAGTCGGGTTGCTAGTCTTCTCTGGTTTTGTAAAGTCCAAAGAGCCACCAGCTACGGGGAGCTGCTGAGCCAGTGATGCAATGCAAATGGATCAAACTCAATTGGGGCCAAGAAGGAGTGGAAGGAATGGACGGATCGCCCGGTCCAGTTCGGCGCATTGATACAATCAGCATCTCATTCAAAATGCCAGGGGAGGTTTCGGGTCCGTCTACTGCCCGTCATAAATCTGTCTCACGGGCTGTTTAATCCCAGACTCTGCGTGTCCGTACCACCCACATAAACACTTCGCTCCCGTTTAAAAATCACTCCCCAGCAGCTGATTTAATTGTTGCTGTGCGCCCCGAAAGGAAAGGCAGGCTTTAACGAGTCCCTCTCCTCTGGTTTTTATTCTTCAGAATCGCTTTGGGGGAGCACCAGTTTTAATGCCACTGTAAATGTTTGTGTGTGCATATATACACGCATGTACAATATGCGGAAGAAATTTGAAAAGACATCTCTGTGCATTACTCAACAAAGTGGATCCGGCTTTGCTCAAACACCATCTGGAGGTCACACGGACGCCAATAGGAACTCCTGGATGCCACAAAACGAGAAAAATCCCCGACATATTTTTAACATGATGAGAGGCAGAAAATTACGGTACTCCCCAAAAGGCATTTTGTGCTCCACCCAGGGAGCGAGTGTCTTTGGAAAGATGACCAGTTGACAGTGAGGAGCAAAGTGAGGAGTGACATATTCATACAGATTTAAGCAAACTGATCTCTTGTGTGGACGTCAAACTGCACCACGGGAAATTGTTTTGACTGCTGAAAACATCTTGAAGATGTCGTTAGTAGTTATCTTCTAGTTATCTTCAAAAAGAAATGTTTTAAAGATGCTAAATTCCATTTTCAGAGAATCAATGTTGCAGAAAACCGATATTGTCCATGTGAAGATAACATGGAGGACTCTACAGCTTTTTTAGCAATTCTCGACTAATTCTTTTCGTCCATTTGGAAGACAAAAAACAACTTTAGCTAGAACATCTTTTCACACAAAAAATAGATTACTTTGTAAATCACATACCCATTTAAGAAATGATACATGTGATTATCGTTAAAATGATAATATAAATGTATCCTCCATGTAAAAAAGACAGGAAAGACGCACAAAAAAGACAACTTTCAAAAGGTAAACACACTATACCCAAAAACCAGAGGACCATGACATTATTCACCAATGACAGGTATTTATTCCGTTTGTATCGCCGTGATCTCTGCTATCTAAAAACATGTAAAGCTTTTGCTCCACTGACTTTGGCAGAAAACATCTCAGATAAACCCCGACCCCTAGGTCTCCTAAATAAACCCCATTATTAGATTGATTATCCAAAAAAACAACCATCTTTATCTCCATATATCAAGCGGGACACACAACATAGTGTTTTGAAAGGCTCAGTTCAGAGCGGGGAAACTGAGCCTTCATAACAACAAGTGTTGTTGTAAATGTCAATGGGATCTTGAGTGATGTTTTCTTACTTCTGCAACATAACCCAGAAGGCTCTCTTCTCTCTCTCTATATATTTTGTGTCATTTTTTAAATGAAGATTTGCAGTTTCCGTCTGACAGTTTACAACAATTCAAACGCTAATGGGCGTTTTAATTGCTCGACCTCGCTTGTGTCAGCTTTCCTTGACCTCGAGCTAATGACCGAATGACAGGTTGTGTAAACTCTTGATACCGCACGTGTTGGATTGACCTTCACGCGGCCCCCCCTTAAGTCGCACACAAAACAACAAACACACACACACACATAGTGCAACAGCAGTTACATCAATTCGTCGTCTCCTTTTTTTTTTTTAAGGGTCTGGAAAAGTTGCCGGTAAAAGTATCACCGAAAAGTAAGCAAAACAACACAAGCTGCTTGGGCACTTATTTTTTGGTATTTATGCCAGAACTGAAATATTTTATATGTTTCAGTCCATAAGGCGATGATTACGCAGAGGGAAATGCATTCTGCCTCCACAACCCTGGGGCTTTAGCTGTGGTTGTTTTTGAATTGTTTGTTGACAGCCCTGTTTCACATCCTCCGCACCTCCTGTTGTCCTGAGCACATGTGGTTGGCTCGCCTCTCTGCACGCCTGGCCTCAGCTGAGAGAGCGAGGCTTACACGGCTCAGTGGGAGCCCCTGACCCGCTCAGGAAGCTACTGTCCATCTCGGGGAAATAGTGTCACCTTTTACTGCTTCATCTTCTTAATAATGCAAAGCCTATCTACCGGCGACGACACAGCCTGGATGAAGCTAACGCGAAAATATTTTTGTCTCGCCTCCGTCTCCACGCAAGCTTCTCCTCTCCCTGCTGAGTTACACTCTCGGTCTGCAGGAAACGCTGCCCACTTTCACAAAAAAAAGAGAAAGAAAGCTAGTTTGAGGAATAGAAAGTTAGTTGGACCCTCTTTTCCCGCCTCCCCTCGCTCCTTTAAGGGCCCGCCAGACATCTCTTCTGGTTTCCATTTGTTGGAAGCTATTAGCGCCCGCGACCCGATAAAGGGAGTGGTCGGAGGAGCGCAAACATCCGTCTCCGACTACATCCGTCATCGTCCACATGTGTTTGACTTGAGCAATAATATCCGCTCTTGGAAAAGTTTGACTTGAGGGGCCCCGGAGCCGAAACTACCGGTGAGGCATCACCGCAAGAGGCATTTACGTCCGAAAGTTACGTGTGCCAGTAAGTTCAGTAAATATTCTCCGTCTCACTAAACTAAAACGTCTTTGGACGACTTGAAGAGATTTGTCTTTTTTTTTTAAAGGGGTTAGTTCTTTGGCACGTCAGAGAAGACGCTTCACATGCTATGAATGTCACCTCCAGTCAGTTTCCACTGGCGGTTTTTCCTGCCGTCAACAGAAGAAACACACATCAGTGAAGGAGGACTGTGTTTGTGGATGATATGCAGTCTATTTGATTTGACTGTCTCCCTCTGCATCTGGCTGGACATCAGTTAGGTCTGTGTTGACAGTGTGTAAGCCACCCGAGTGGCTGCCTCTCTGGCTCTGCGCTAAACAATCAGCTTGAGCTGCACAAAACTGAAATTAGAGATTTCACCGTTTCCATTCAAAGGAGGGAAAACAGAAAAACGTGCGGTTGGGAGAAACCATTATTGCTTTAGTTCTTCTTCTTTTTCTTTAGGAGACTTGGCGATGAGGAGATTCTCTATGAGATTAAAGGTTTGATGGGAAACAGTTATTAAATAGATGATTTATCAGTTTACACACAGTGTGATGGTCGATCGGTTAAGAATGAAGACTTTTACTATTTTAATGCAAACACTGTTTTAAATATATTGGTTTGAAATATTACCCCAAAAAAGCGCACAACAGCGTTGTAGCCAATTAAATAGGCCTTGAGTTTTTCTTTTATGTGTCATCTGATAACAATG
The DNA here is from genome assembly GCA_036178185.1 of Liparis tanakae. Lineage (NCBI taxonomy): Eukaryota > Metazoa > Chordata > Actinopteri > Perciformes > Liparidae > Liparis > Liparis tanakae. Next base: position 9,564,027 of record CM070105.1, read on the forward strand.
TTCTTTTCAAAATAACATGCATACGTATAAACTGCACTCTGAATTAAGATTTTAGGGAAAACATTCTACAGTTGCAGTTTAAAAATTTAAATGAAACTAAACTAAAAAGCCTCAAAATCAGTCGGTTCACACGGGACACGGACAGCAGTCTGCAGGGTGAAAGTCCTGTGTTCATTGGAAGTTTATTTAAGGTACTTCACAATGCAGTTTTGTTGCATGGGAACGTCATTTTTAGGAGATGTGAGATCTTCACAAAATATTATTCAGTTTCAGTAAAATGTTGGCTAGTGCACCAAATTGATCGTGACGGACTCTGAGTGCTAGGATCATTTACTTAAATAAAAGTACTTCTACACTATTAAAAACTAAGGAACTGAAAGTAAGAGTTTTGCATTCAATACCTGACTATATAAGTATCAGTGTGTAATTACAAAACACACGTAAAGTATCAAAAGTAAACATCGTGTCATAGTGCTGTAGAATATTCCATCTGTGTTTTACTGTTAAATATAATGTTTCAGGATTCATATAGTTGCATTAATGTGTATCTTGCATTTGCGCTCTCCATTCTCTTTGCTAGTTTAATGTTCAGCAGTGTGTCTTAGCCCATAAGATCATCACATGTGAGAACCTCGTATCTCTAAAAAGAAAAAACATCCTGTTTTCAGCCTTGTGTCGATGCATTTTCCAGCTGATCCAAAAAGTATTTTTTAAAGTGTTTATGAATCTTCAGAAGGAGGATTCAGTTTTCACCGGACAGGAAAGGGTGTGAGGACTAATCTGCTCATTGCAAAAGTATAATGTGGCATAAAATGGACATTTTCAAGTCAAGCACATTGAATTTGTACTTAAATGTTCTTAAATTCCACCGCCGGCTCGACCGGATTCCTTTCCTCAAGCGCAATGCTGCCCGATGACTTCTCCCACATTTGGACGCCATTTATCATTTAGTGGTCGGTGTGTCAGTTCTATAAATATTCCTCGTTGAGGCCATGAGTCAAGCAGGAACTGGTGACGTTGTGTGTATCCCATCATGTCCCCGTTTCTTACACTTGTTCCCGAGCGGAGACCCTCGGGGGATTTCCGCACCTGGTACTCAAACGCCTCACTGATGACACAGCGAAGTGTCGCGGACTCGTTGGCTAGGAACGATAGATCACGCCTGACTCCTCGTGCACCTCCCCTGGAAACCCGAGGAAGGGTCGCCTGCAAGGTCACGGGCGGGGCGATGTGTTGTCGGCCTCGATATCTGGAAGGTGGCGTTCAGGCGCTGCTCTTGAGTACGTGCTCTCGGCTTTTCTTCGGGGGAACTTAGCGGCCTGTGTGAAAGCGTGGCATGTCTGTTCTCTCCTGGAAAACAGGGGTTGAGGATGACATAATGACTGCACATTACGGGTGACGTAGTGAAATGTAAGATCTACCGTTCTCCGTTGGCACGACAACAGACGAGCTCTCCGACCGCAGTTGCCACAGTGATTTTCCTGTTTTTGTGTTTATTTGGCGTTCGAAGGGCAGCTCTTTTTTCCCGGCAATTAAAAATAACATATTTCTGATAAAGGTCAGGGTAAACATCCCTTTTTTCCCCGTCTGCTATTGAAAATTCTCTTCTGTCGCCAAGGTTCGCTCCAGATATGACGAATAAAGTGAAGAAGGATGGACGCGCCGTATCGAGCCTGAAGCCCTGAGGGAGGAGAGGAATGATGACCGTGGCTCTCGTCCACCCTCATAAACAAAGAAACGCCGGAGATCACAGGGCTGAAGATTCCTCCAGACACTTCCAACGGTCGGGAACATTCCTGAATGTCGGAATTTCTTTGCATAGACGTCAAACAGAAATACCCCAATAAAATACACGTATACAAATAAGACTTTAACCCCATATTCATATGCATTAAAAGCATATTGATAATATTCAGGTACAGTAGTTTACAAAAAATGTAACTTACGTATTTTATATTATTACAACTGTTCTTTTACTTATGGGCAGTATTGGAGAAGTCTTAAATTAAGAGTATAATGCCTCAGATATAGCCCTGCATTTGTAAAAGTTCAAAAGTATTTGCATTCATATATATACTGTACATATAAACATATATATATATATATATATATATATATATATATGTATATATTTGTATATATATATACATACAGTATGCATTTATATATGTATATATATATTTATATATGTATATATACCAAAAGGAATACTTTTTAAGACCGATGTATATTATATATTGGAATATTATTATTGATGCATTAATTTTTTCATCCCTTTGATGTTGCAGTTGGGAATTATTTGATAAACTGCCAAGATGCATTTCTGTTTATTAACCTAATGTATTTGTTGATTACGTTTTATATTTAATCTTCATCTGCAAAGTAACAAGAGAATGTAGTCGATCAAAATATATAATATTTGCCTCCTCAAAAGTGGTATTTAAGTATAGTACTTATATGATCATAGTAAATGTATTTTACATCTGCTGACCAACTAATAACACACTAGTAATAACTTATATTGGCTAACAGTTAATATATTTACTCAGACTGCTGCTAATAAATAAATATAGTTTATTATATATCTCATCTTGTCTGTATTTTAGTCCCTTATACATTTATTTTTTGATCTATTGACACTTTATTATCTGTTATGCGCTTCACTGTTTTTTAATTCCTCTGTATGTTCGGTACATGTCGAGAAACTTTGTCATAACCCATTCATGATATGTTCATGTGTACTGATGCTGCATGAGGGGATGAAAGTAAAGTTGAACCTGCAACTCACGTAAAGAAGAAAGATAACAAACAGGCTCTTTCAAATATATCTGCCTTTACTTTATTCATGTTCTGTACAGTATTTCATCTCCAACGTCTCTATCAAACTATAAGACAAACAATGGCTATCATTTACTACAAAAAGGTTGCATAAATAATTTAAATGTGGAAATAAAAAATAAATATGCAGTTCATTCTCTATAACACTCCTTCTTTTGAGTCTGTAGAAAAAACAGCCCTGCCCCCCCCCCCCCCGCCCCCCTCTCAAACACCCCCGAACAGGTTTGATATGTACAATCACAGCTCTCCGCTTACAAGACGACCACCCCTTCCAGTTGCTATTTAACCAAACACACACACACACACAAACACACACACACACAATCAGGAAAACAAGCAAACATTGTCAGTACAGTTTAGAGAAAGTTATTATTAAATCAGGGGGGGTGGGGTGGGGGGGTATATGAGTTGGAAAAAGGCCGTAGCTGGAAAGAGAGGGTGTTGTCTGCACCGCCAGATTTTGATCAGTCCATGCAACGATGCAATTATTGTTTCCATCAGGTGATTTGTATTCCTATCTTTCCTGTTTGGGCTATTTACAGACTGGGAGCAGAGAGGGAGTGGAAGCGCCTCCGACAGAAAGCGGGTGGATCTCGCCTCGATCGGCCCGCAACAAAAGAGGTTTTCCGGTGTGGGGAGGCGTGCTGGAGAGGAGCGCTCTCTGCCCTTAAGCAACGCAACCACGACTCGACTTTCTGATGCCTCCTACACACATGTGCACTTTATTATTTATTTATTTTGCTCTGTCTGTGATTCCAACCAACAGGAACTGGCTACATCTAGAGGAAATGGCTTCTTCCTCCCTGACTCAAATAGCACAGGAATGAGCTAATTTAGCAATTAGGAGGACTCACAGGAATGCCCAGGGCCCCCGTGGTGTCAAAATTGCTTTTCTCCTCCTCTCAGCGTCTCCCGACTCGTGTCGCTGGAAAGGCGCGACTGTAACTGACAGGCCGGGCTGTGGCCCGAGGTTTGTAGCGAGCTCGAAAACCTGTCAACATCCCACCGTTCAGAGCCCCCGGAGCTGCCACCATGTCCTCCACACACACACACACACACACACACACACACACAGAGCCAAACGGAGATGGATTACAACCACTCTGGAGCAAAGATACACCTTTTCAGCTTTTTTTTTTTTTTTTTTACGTGTGCCGCAGCGCTGCATCCGCTGGATGTTTGCACAGATGGGCTCGAAATCCTCGCGGGAGGACATCTCATTAAACAAAATCTGTTTTGCGTGGAGGAAAGAAAAAAGAAAAGAAAAGCGGAGCTGTTGCTGCGATCAGAAATGATCCAACATGGTGCTCCATCCCCGGAGCGGTCGCAGCTGTGGCGAAAGTCTCCCAGCCCCGACTCCTTTTCTCATGCAAAGAAGCAGCAGAGTTCACAAATATGAAGAAAACAAACAAAGACTGATGACTTTAAAAAACAGCCCAGCAATTAGCTTATGAATTCAATCTCTTTGATATTTCTTTAGCACTTCCTTCCCTATTCAAAGGAGATAAGTTGGTCGGTGTGTGCGTGTGTGTGTGTAAGTGTGTGTGTGCTTCGTCGTGCTGAAGAGGAGCGTCAGTACGAGTTGGCCGTCAGCGTCGGCGTGTTGTTCTTGCTCCGGCCGTGCTTCTTGCTGCGCTGCGTCTTCGGCACCTCCTTGGCCTCCGACAGGTTGTGGTGGGGCCTGAAGCGCTTGCACTTGCAGGAGGTGACCACGCGGATCTTGTAAGTCCGCGTGTTGCCGTTGGGACAGTGCAGCTGGACTCTCCTGGTCCGGGAGTGGGCCGGGATGCAGCGGTGGTCCGAGGCGCTGCCCCTCCACCATTTGCCGCGGCCGATGGAGTTGGGCATGAGGTGTGTGGGCATGCACTGGCCCGAGCACACCAGCTCCTTCACCGGCTTGGCGCTGCGGCAGGAACCGTCGGTGATGTAGCGGGTGGAGCGCAGCTCCCTGCAGCTCAGCTCCGCGGCAGCTGGGTGGCGAAAAGAGCAGAATATCACAGTTAGGCGTAGAAAAAAACACAACACATGGCCGACCGGGGTCGCTGGCTTTGACGCGAGAGACACAGAAGTGCAGCCGAATAATGCACTTTTCATATATTCAACCTAATTTGTGCATTTAAAAGCAAACATGTTCAGAGATGCTATCGGAGGGTCTGAGCTCCGATTGGCGGTCGGATCATTAGCTGACGACTCCACAAAGAGATCCAGCTGGCAGCAATCAGCTGATAGCAAATCCAGACCAGAGGGCCATTAAACAGCTCAATCAAACTTAATGGAGGTTTTGGGGCTGGAAGGGAAAGCTGGCATTCGCCGTCGGCCCCTCAGGAAACCGTATGTACGTGGTGATGGAGGAGTAAATAGCTGTCTGGTTATTTTAAAGCAACCGGACGGTTCTGAACCAACTGGACTTCTGCCAGACGGGCTCCAGTCGACACACTCGGCCTGTAATCCCGTGTTTAGCTTTTTAACAGCCCGATGCGTTGACTTATTGTCTCCTTTTTCCTTTTTCTTTTTTACAAACTGTTGGTTTAGAAATGATACACTCCTGAGAGGGATCTGTTTTCCTCTGAGGCTTTCTTTAAAAAAAAAAAAAAAGGCTGAACAAAGCATTTATATGAGGTGACTTCCTTTTTTTTCCTCCCCCTGTGAACTTGATCTGGTGTTATTCTGTGGCCGCCGCTGAAGGGACCACAGTCGTATACAACCGCTACAGGATGCACTGGGCAGCGGTTCGCACCAGTTACCACCGCGTATCCCAGTTTGTCTCGTTCCCCCCCCCCAACAATTCCTGTTCTCCTCTCCGCTGTCGGCTTCACACTAATGGTGACGGCCTGCATGGTTTTCCTGAGCTGTCCCCCCCCGTCCCCCGTCCCCCGTCCCCGTCCCCTCGGTGGTGAGAGACGAGCCCTGGGAGAGGACTGGAGGGAGGCCAGTTAGTGGTCAAAGCCTCCATTGGGACTCCACAGGGACCAGGAGCGGGACGTCCCAGGACAAAAGCCGGGAGTCGGATGAAGAAAATAATCCTGGAGGTTTCTGTCCCCCCGTGTGAACCTTGACACATATGTAGTTTATCCATAAAAACAACAGGGGGGTGGTGTGGGGGGGGGGGCTTTCCCCCCAACTATTTTGGCATGTGGGCTGACGGGGAACAAAATGAGCATGATCTGGTTTAATGTGCGGATTTGTTGCGACATCCTCATCAGTCACACTAACAGATCTTGACCTGCTTATTCCCAGTTGTCAGCTGCTCATCTAATCCAACCAATCATCTTCTCCTCCCCCACAGACCCCCCCCCCTCTCCCCTGTCTCCCCAGTGATTGAATGAAGACAAATCTTTAAAGAAAGTGTCACCACCCATCTTGAGTCCACCAGCGTGAGATTGCTCTACATGCACCACTTGAATCGGAACAGGCAACCTTCACTGGCCACAGGTGGGAATCATTCTGAGGCAGTGTTGCATTTTAAAAAATCCCCCCCCCCTCCCCCACCACAGTAAAAAATAAATTAAATTAAAGACATCCCCCCCTGAAGAACAAACTGGAGTTTTTTTGGGGGGAGACATGTTGTTGCAATCATGGTGATGTAAGTAGAGCTTGACTAATAGTATAATGAGAGAAGGAAATAAGCTGGAAGACAACGTGAAAAAGCCCCGATGTCTCTGTGACATCAGAGTGTGTTGGAGAAGAGACGCCACGAGAATGTTTGTGTCTCACCACGCTGCTCTCTGGCAGGGTGAGGCATGAAAACACTTCCCACACAGAGCTGCTCTGATCAGAGAGGCGTGGAGTGAGATGAGCTGCAGGCAGGTGGTCTTTGGGATGGTTTTTAAAGTCAAATCCACTGATTTGGACAGTTTAGACTTAATTTATTAACTGTTTCCATCTCAAGATTCAATTATTTTTAAAAGTAAAATAGAAAGGTGGATCTAATCAAACCCTTTAGTCATTGAGAAATAAATAAGAACAAATTAATAAGAAGAACAGATACATTGTCAAATGTAACTAACATTTTTCAGTCAATAAAATAAATTGTATGTTTGATGTCTGAATGCACAATTCACACAGATACTGAAATATATTCACTTAATCTAAAAATGGGACATTTGTTTTGATAAAAAAAGAATTAAATTAAGAATAACGTTATTCTCTCTACAATGATAATAATATTACTGCGTTGATCTATTAACATAATACAAAAGATGATGTGTTATAATGCTTCAAGTACCTTGAAGTGAAATACACGCAACATGACGCATGTTGCGTGTATTTTGTACGCAAGTTTCCTGACTTTTTATTTTATTTTTCTGAAAAACTCGTTGAAGTTTAATCTGAATATTTAATTCGCGATTGCCACATTCAGATTGTAAACACCCAGTGAACTTAACGTGATAACTCACTGTAGGAGACTGTGTTCGCTGTCCTTCCGCCGGTTTTCGCCCTGTTATTCATACTGTTGCTATTGCTGTTGTTTTGGTGGTTGTTGTTGTTGTTGTTGTTGTTGTTGTTGTTGTTCTCCTGCAGTATCGCCTCCTGAGGAGTGTTCCCTCGGTACTCCGGTAAAATCTCCGTGGCTCCGTTCTTGAGTACCTTCCATCCCTTCACGGCGGTGCAGCATCCCTGCAGCAGCAGCAGCAGCGCCGCGCTGGACGCCAGGAGGCCCGCAGACACCTGCATGCTGCTCGGGAGGAGCGAGGACGCACGAGGACGCGTTTAGGAGAAGGAAGAGAGAGATGGGGGATAATAACTAAAAAAAGAGAGCGAGAGAGCGAGACAAGTTGGTCAGATGCAGCCGACGTGCACGAGGCGCTCGCGGTATTTAAGAGAGTTCTCCTCAAGGCTGACAAATAAAGGGCTCACGCGGAGTGGGAGGGGTCGGACCTGGAGAGAGATTCATTGAGAAACTATAGGAGGGGGAGAGAGGGAGAGAGAGAGAGAGGGGGATGCGTGCGAAAGGGAGGAGAGAGAGAGGGGGTGGAGGGGAGAGATGAGATTGAGGAAGGAGGAGGAGGAAGAAATAACGAAGGGGAAAGTGAGAAGAGAAATAAATGAGGAAGAAGAGATGAGAAGTGAGAAGAGATGATGAAACAAGATGAATAGGGAATGGAAAAAGAGGGGAGAGAAAAAGGAGAGGGGTAACGAGGAAAAGGAGGGTAAGTGAGAGGAGACGGAGAGATGAGGGAGGAGGAGGAATATGTAGTGAGAGGAGAGATGAGGAAGAAAAGGAGATGGAGTGATGGAAAGTGAGAGGAGCGGAAGAGGGGGGAGAAAGTGGATATGAATATAGAGAGGGAGAAAAGAGGAGGTAGAAGGAAGAGAATGAGGAAGATTAATGGGAAATGACTAGAGGAAGAGGGGGAGAAGAGATTAGACAAAGAAAGAGAGGAGAGGAGAGAAGAGGGGTAGAGAAGGAGGTTATAGAGAAGGGGAAATTGAGAGTAAAGGAGAGGAAAAGGGGGACGAAAAATATAAAGGAGAGGGAGAGAGGAAAGGCGAAAGGTGAAAAATGAGAGCTGAGGAGAGAATACGAAAGAAAAAGAGGAAAGAGGCGTGAAAAGGAGAAGGGGATATAGTGAGAGAGAAGGAGCAGAGGAGAAGAAAGTAAAGGAGGAGAGAATATACATGATGGAGAAGGGGAGGAGGACCTATGAGAGAAGAGGATAAGACAGATAAGAAACAAGAGGAGGAGATCAGAGGAGACCAAAGAGGACAGGTGAGAGAAAGGGAGGTGAAAGAGAAGGTGAGAAAGGGAGCAGACGTCTGAGACCAGCTGATCTGTGTTGTTGTTGGACTTAAGTGTATACGAACACATGATCTCCTCCTCCTCCTCCTCACTCCTCCTCCTCCTCCTTAAATTATTTCCGTAGCATTACGTGTCTAAAAAGCTTCTCTTTTTTTCTCAAAGGCGTTTATTTATTTTGGACCGCTGTCTCGAGTTGTTTTAAGATGCGCCCCGACGCTCCTCCTGAGTCTCCATCCTCTCCTCCCTCCTGCAACGACGTCCCAACTCGTGATGTGAATGTTTTAACATGAAGTTTTCCAGTTTGAGTGATGCACCGCGGCTGGAGGCTGAGGATCAGCGATGACAGGCGTGAGGCTCTTTCTCTCAAACACTGCCCTCTAGAGGGAGAATAAATACAGTCCCGTGAAGGAGGGGGAAATGGGATTATAGGTAATGTAAATATATAGACGTCTGGGAAGAGTCAAGAGATAGAGGCCCTGGTCCATCTCACGGCTTTGACACGTCTTGGACCCGTTCATCTGAGGCCCAGCGGCGCTCCCATAATAACAGTTTGTGGCTCTTCTACTTTTAAACAAGCCTTAAATCAGGGTTTGCAGCACTGGGGCGGACCGGGTGTCCACCGCAGTTCAAAATGGAGGACGCAAGATGGGGCTAACGGCGATTTAAAATAATGCAAGATCGAAAGAGGAAGATCAGATAACGTCGGATGCCAAACTTCACTCTTTTCCTCGATGAATGACAGCAGAGTGAACGTCTCCTCAAGTCCTCAATTACATTTAAAGAAACAAACATAGAGGTTTTGTCCCGTGGAGACAGAACTTTATCTTGAAAAGACTAAATGTATGTTTGTAAGGAGCGGAAATTGATAGCTGACGTGTTGCTGTCTGGAAAACTCACAAGAAATGAGGAGTAAGTTATCATAATATAAGTAAAATATGTGTTGTTTATGGATATACGTTGACTTGGTTAAAGGTTAACAAGAAGACACACGGTTTGTGTTAAAGTCACGTAACTTCGTAAATAAATAAGAAGACTTTCGTACGTTACATAACAAGCGTATCAACTCTTGGTTTCTCACGAGACATGAACAGCGGTCTGCCGGGTGAAATCCTGTGTTTGTTTGACCCTTTGGCCATTAGTGGACTTTCAAATGTCTTCCGGTACTCGTTACCGTGTCACGGAACTTCCTCTCCATTAAACCACATCACCTGCTCTGGCCACACGCAAAAATGTCTGTATTCAAACGGACACTTTTTTTTACATAAAAAACATTGATAATGCAGCTTTAACCCCCTTTTTTATCAGAGAGTGGTTGTGTGCACAAGCTTAGACGGCGCCGGTGTTACATTAACGAATATCGAAGTTGAACGCGACAATGGTTTCACGAGCCGGGATGTCGTACGGTAACCAGAGCGGACAGTCGAGTCCTCCCATTGTGTTCAATGCAGCTCTGAGGTTGTGCCAGAATTTCTTTTAGTGAGCGGCGGATGATCCGACTGTCTACACCAAGCCGGCTCTGATTACAGCCTCGCTCACCGACGTCGCGACCGATGTCAGTCCCAGTCTCAATTTAGACCTCTTTTGGTTTCTTTATGGAGCCCTTGGGCCCTAGCAGCCAGCACTGTGTGTTTTCTTGTTTTTTATAAATCACGATAACAGTACGAGGACCAAATAACAATCAGATGCTCCCCAGATTGCGAGGAGAGCCTCCGGCGCTGCAGAGGACGGCAGAGCAGAACTTTGCATGGAAAACGGAGAAACACTGTTTTTTTGAGTCCGTAAACAAACCGTCTCGGCTCCTCGTTTCTCGTGTGATTCGTGGAACACAAGTTGGTGAACTACACGATCACACAGGTTAGAAACAAACACAAGCACAGCTGGCTGGGGAGAGTAAATAAAAGCAGATATTGTTGTTTGCAACTCCGCAGTGTTTAAACTCAAGAGAGAGTGAATTATTTATCGTTTGTCCGCCACAATTACGCAAAGCAGCTTGGAGTTCAGCTAACTGGCGTCCCACGTGAACCCAGAGGACCGAGCAGTGACCGCATCCTGCGTGAGAACAGGTGCAGCCGATGGCGACATGTTCACGTATCTAAAAGTCAAATTCTGATTATATTCATGCCGTTAGTGCCGACTCGTGTTAAGTGCTGGAGTTTAGTAAAAAAAGAACGTTGTGGTCTCAACTGTTTCCGTTTCTATTGTCTTGTTGACGTCTCGTTTTCAGATTTGAAATCACAATTTTAGGCTATTTAGGCAAAGTACTGTATGTTTGACGGCATTTAACATTGTTCAACTTTTTCACAGTGTTCGAATAAAAAACAATAAAGCCAATAGCTGACTTCAATAACTTTGTGTGGATTCCTTTTATCTGTCGTTTTGAGCTTGTTGATATGCGACCCCTGTGCAGCACTTTGCGACCTTCACCTGTGAGAAGTGCAATATGAGTAAACTTTATTATTATTACGATTATGTTCATGTTAAATACATGGATGTTGTCAACTTGGTGAAATAGTTTCGTCATTTGCAAGTTTTCTATTTAAATCTGAGGCATTTTTTTAACTGAATTTACAGAAAAGTGGCAAAAGAAAAGGTAAATTACTGTATGTTTCTACTTCTGTGAATATTTGAAGTTGGGTGCATGGTTGCGACACTAAACCGATGCAGAAGAAGGGAACACGATGAGACGATGTAGCTGAACCTTAAACATGGAAGAAAGCCGGTTATGTTGCTTTGAAGTACGAACATGAACAACGTCTTCTCCTTGCTCCACGGAGACGTGATGTTTTTGTCTGCCCTCATTTTCCGTCTCTCCAGTGTTTACATTGCTTCCTGAGCGTCATGATTTATTCACTCTGTCGGTTTTCTCTGCACTTTGTTACATTTTGCTTTTACCGACTAGCCAACTTCCACTTCGGCCGAGCGTCACTACGTTTCTTTTGCAATATTTAGCAAAAGAAACAGAGTTTTAATAGAGTTAACACAGGATGATTCCTAAACTGCATGTGAGACTTATTGAGAGATCGCGGAGGACACCACAACCTGAATATAAACCATAATGGGAAGATTCTTCAAGTTAAATAAAGGCATATTTTGAATATTTGCTGGTATGTTCTCCTATAGATGTGCATCAGTGATGAACATCCTGATGTTTCAACACGGTTTATTCCCTCTTGAAAAGCTGTCATATATTGTTTATATAAGAACAAATTGGACAAATTCCTGCGCACAAATCAGGCTTCAAAAGATCTCTTCTGACGGGGGGACAAATGTACGTTAAGAGCACAGATGAAGTTACAAAACCCTTCTGGCAAATCTGTGATCACGTGAATGACATGCAGATATTTATTGGTTTGTGCATTCGAAATGCAGATTGTATCACAGCTTGGATGCACATCTGGATATATTTAGCTCCGTTTATAACCACTGGAGTTTCAGATGTAACAGCACAAACCGTAAATTCCCACTTTTAAAATCGGTTTGCCTGAAGCTTAAATTTTATTTTTTTACAACACATGTTTTCTCACTTAAGCTTTCGGTATTCTTTGTAACAAAACTCCCTTTCTGTCTTCTTAAACACCATGAAAGATGCTAACGTGAATATTGTGTTGCTAACATGAATATTGTGTTGCTAACGTGAATATTGTGTTGCTAACGTGAGTATTGTGTTGCTAACGTGAAAATTGTGTTGCTAACGTGAATATTGTGTTGCTTCTCTCGCTGTTGGGACATTGCTCTCCTGATTCGTACACGTGTAAATAATCTTAAAGTCACGACCATGAGGGCTGTAATGTAGATCGATAGCTGTGCATTGACCCCGTTAAACAGCGCTTCATCGGTAGCGGCTCTGCTCTGCATCACTTTGTATATCCCACTGCACGGAGCTCTCCAACAGCTCAAACGACTGATTCATCAAACGTTCATTTCATACACACAATTCCTTCCAAACCAAACCTGCGCGATGTTGTGTAGTGAACATGATTTATCGCCGTGCAGCTGTGCATTATTGCGAGAGAATAAAGAGCAGCACTCTTTCATGCACCGGATGAGACAGGAAATGTGGAAGAGGGGAAGACGGTGAAGAGTGAAGACGGTTGGAATGGGTTATAGCTCCGGACGCCGACTTCTAACTGCAGGAGTCACTTGAACTGCTGGCGGCCACGCTGGGTTTCTCCAGGAGACCAGGAGGTCACCGGGAGGTGAAGCCGAGACACGATAAGCCTCAAACTCCAAAGTGGGATTCTTCTTCCGCTTTTGGAGTTTCCACGCTCGCAAAAAACCCCGGCTGTTACGGACTAGACACCAGCCGTTCCCTTTGTTTGTCTTTAGGGCTTTTTAGAGAATCTTCAAAATAGAAAGTACGCCCATTGAAACATGCCTAGCGGCCAAGTAGAAAGAGATGTGGGAACTTTCCTGGACCTCAGAGACCACGCTGAGCTATCTGCTGACCACCTCCAGCCTCTCAGCACACCGCTCACTGCCGGCACGCTGCCTGCAGGTGCTATTCTTAGCAGAATTACCCAACAAATTATTCACTTCACAAAAAAAATAAAAAAACACTGCTATCTGCGTCCATCTCGATTGGTACATGCATGCACACAATAACAATATGTTTAGTAGTAGCATTGGGATGCATTCTTTTTTAACCCTCCTATTACCTTTGGGGTCAATTTGACCCTATTCAATGTTTAACGTCTCTGAAACAATGATTGACATCCATTTCATGACTTTTCATAATTTATTGGGGACAACTGGGAAAACATAAAATTCACATGATGATATGTTTTCGCTGTCCCGTACAATTTGACCCCAGGCTGTTTTTCACTGTGTAAAACATATAAGAAATATCATATATTTAAAGGGCTATTTAGGTAGTCAACAAACAAAAAAAAAGTACCTGACACCTAAACCTGGGAAACAATATTAATTCTAATTATTGTCTCTAGGTTTTAATTGCTGGGGTCAAATTGACCCCAGGGGTAAAATATGTTAGTAAATGTTAAGGTAACAGGAGGGTTAAAGTGCTACATTTGATATTCAGAGCATTACTGAAAGCAGCAGCAAAAAAAATATTAGCCATGTAAATATATGTGTGTGTAAAAATATATTATCTGCTTAGCTTAGCAATGAGGCAGCTAGCTTGCATCTGTGCTGTTAGAAGGGCGTCGCACTGATATGACTCAACAACATCCATAACTTCAAAAATATAATCATAAAACAGTTTAGCTCTTTTTCTTGTTGGTCTGAATGAATCACTAAATGTGTACATTGTGCCTTTAAAAAAAAAGAAATTGCGGGTCTGAAAAGTTGCCTATCTGGCAAAAAAGTCACACAAAAACTTCTAAATAAAAACTGAGGGTTTACAATAACGTACTGTAGTGCGTCTCTTCTCCTTCCTTAGTTACTCACTCACACAACTCACTCACATCTTCACACACTGTAACTTTACCCTTATCCAAGTTGTATATTGTGAACCAGCAGTGTCATAAAGTGTCTAAATATAACCTGTGTAACATGGATGCAGTGTCGGTATTTAACACTGTTGAGTGACAATTTCTAGTCCTTCTAGCAGCATAAAAGAAGCTGTCATTTAAAATATAGATAGAATTTGTAACTAACAAACCAGAAACCCTACATGCACTATTTTATATGTGCTGTATACTGAGAGCTGTTTGTACTATGATGTATGTATACGTCCAAAGTCAAAGTTAGACATTTTGAGAAATACAAAACACAATTTCTTGCCCTGACATTTGGGTTAGAAGATACCACCTCTCATATCTATACGTCGGAGCTAACGCCGTTAGCCTAGTTTAGCATAAAGACTAGAAACAGAAGGAAACAGCTAGCACTGGCTCTTTTAAAAGTAAAACATGTTATCTAAAACATCTGAAGCTCCCAAAAGAAACATGTTTCTTTAATCCGCGTACACACAGAAACGGGAAACCAATAATTTCTAGTTTTATGGGAATGTACGCGCTGTAACTCAAAACACATTACAGAACAAATAAACAAAAGTTTGTAAATGTTTTGTTTATTACATTGGACAGAGGAAGGCTAGCCCTTTCCCCCCGTTTCAAGTGTTTATGCTAAGCTAAGCTATAAATCCAGTCAGCTTTAAACTTCATACTCACGTGTGCCGTAACTCACGCTTGTTATAATTCACATTATCGCTTTACGCTGGGTGCCAAGCGAGCTGAAACTAAAAATAAAATGAAAACATCTGCTTATGTAAATATGAGCAGAGGCTTGCTGTGATATATGTAGGTGGTGCTGCGTCAGCGCCAAGACTCCTGACCGCCAAAGCCTCCCAGAATACTTTGCAACGTCTGCTAATTAAGCATGAAAGTACAAAACAGGCTCAGCTGTGGAGCTCGCTGAGCACAGACGGTTGTTGTCAGGGAGAAAAAGAGCGATTCAGGGAGAATCGCTCTTTTTTAAAAAATGTTATTAATTTCTTTTACAAAATGAATAATACAAGATAATAATATTGCAAGAATTATCCACCTCTCTTGTATTTAATCCAATAAAAATAGAGGTCAAAGAGGTCTCAGCTCGTCGTGTGAAGGTGCTGCAGCCCACCCACCGTGCAGCTTCCTGAGGACGTGCAGCCTTTGTTTTGTTTTTTTGTTTTTTTTACACGTGTGACTCGAGTCTGGGACCGAAATGGTTGCATGCTTTGTAGAAATGATCACCGTCTCGGTACAGCTGAGAGAACATTGCAAACAAAACCGTCTGCGTGCTGATGTATTGTCAATACATTCATTTTTTTTAGTTTTCATGTTTTTCTCCTGAACAGGAATAAACAAAAAAGCTGCATAAGCTCACTTTCCCGGATAGACTAAACAAACAAACATGTGCAGGTGATGCCGGTGGAGTTGTGCAGCCCATCTGGAGCCGATTTAAATAAAGTGCATCGCTCACAATACGGACTCCACGCGGCCCAGTCTGCTGCGTTGCTTTAATGAGCAGATATTTCTTAAATGCGGCTTGATGGAGGATTTGATTTTGGTATTTGATTATGTACAGTTGCAAAGACTGTGGCGGCAAGGTGTGTTTAGAAAGCTGAAAAGGAGGTGTTTCCACAACTACCGAATGTCACAACTGTTCTCTGCTAGGGTGTTTCGGTCCATGAATTAAGGATATTGTTCATCTCTCAAGTGACTCCTCTTACAGTGAGTGTTCCCCCTCATTAAAACCAAGTACGTGGAGGAGAAAACATACCGCTTACAGTCACTAAAGGACTTGTTAAGGGTCTTTAGTGAGGCCTGACATGGCAGCTTTATCCTCCTATGTGTGGTGTCTGTGTCTGTGTCTGTAACACTGGACCTGCAGGATCAAAACGCAGCATTACAGCAAGTGCAGTAAAACAGTTGATGGATGAGATGAAACAAGCAACACCACCCAGGGCACATGCGCTTGGAAGAGGATCTGAGGAGCGCCCAATCTCTCTCCTTCTCCCCTTTTTCACCCCTCGATATTTCCTAATAATTAGCGCTGCGGCACAGATGTGCGTTTCTCCGTCGTCGCCCTGGCTGCCGCCTTTAAATCGTCTTGACTGAGACTTGTGGGATATTACGGCGATTTGACAAAGAGAGCATCATGTGCTTTCTATTTCATAAAGCCAATAAAATTGAGGACAAAGATGAAAGCTGAGCGGTCCCGTACGAGGAGGAAAAAAAAAAGGCTGTGGAGAATTATAGGAAAAGTGTATTTTAGGACTGCAATCATATTTAAGTAGTCTGATGAGCCCAAGCATGTGGAGTATAAGGAGTGACTTTGGGAGTTTGAAAGTCAACTCATGAAGGGGGGGGGGGTGTAGTGAGTCAACTGGCAGTAAAAACTTTCAAAGGCGACTGATCACTTTTTTTAGTGAGATTACGGGCACAATAATTAATCAAGGCCACAAGAAATATTTGCAGCTGATTGGACGTCCTGTTCCTCACGGATGAATCATTTCCCCCGTAAACGGGCATCCAACATGCGCTTCCTGCTCGCATCCATCAGAGTGACGAGTGACTCCGGGATCGAGTACGAACAAGACAATGATTCAGTGCTCACGAAATGGAGAAAACACACAAAAACCACAGATGTGAAAACAAAATCTAGAAGACAAAATCCATCTCGACTCTTATAACGTACCCTCAGAAAGCAAATGTGACTGAGCGCAGGGAGGTTGATTCCGGCTCCAGTTATAAACATGTCTGTGCTGCTGCCGCTGCACAGAGCTGGAGTAAATGGCACTTCATCACACGGAGCCCCGGCGCTGTTATTGATGAGATTTCGGAAACAAGCGTCCTGGATTCCTTCAAGTTAGCGTCACGGAGGGACCTATAACCTGCTGCAACACATAATCCCTCCATTTTACTCCGGCTACTTCCTGGCCCTCGCTGCTCCCACGTGCATGCTGGACCTGGCATATCTCTACGTCAGACACCCTGGGTGCAGAGTTAGGGATGGAGGCTTACATCTTTTTTTGAATTTTTGTTACTGAAAAACCTTTTACTGAGCTTCAACAAAAAATAAATACAAAATAAAAGCGGTTTTCTTGTTTATAAAATCCTGTTTTGCAGTGATTGTTTGAATACAGCCGGAGGAGGCCCCTGGTCTCCTGGGGCCCGCTGGAGGGACCACACAGCTGGTCTGCAATAATTGCTTGTGCAAGCAGTCGAGGAGAAGTCGAGGCCGGTGCAGATGGAGCGGCTCGGTCGGAGCCTCCTCGGTAACCCCGCTGTGCGAGTCCATCCCAGGTGTGTCGCTCCGGTCGTGTGAAACACAAAACAGCATCAACACTTTGGGGGATCTGGAAGGATTTCTCTTTTCTGTCAACTCCCACGCCTCCTCCCATCCTCCTGATGTCCTTTCCTCCTCCTTGACTTTCTCTCTGTTGCTCTATTTTGGGGGTTTTGTCCTCAGATGGAGAGTCTTAACGGAGGTTTGCCGCCACCTAGTGGTCAAGCTGTGCAGCAGCAGTAAACCCGAATACTGTGAATGTCTCTCCAGGTGCAAACTGTTGTAAAGCCTCAACATTACATATTGATAAGATGACTGAAGATTATAGTTAATTGGCTGAATGAGCATGTTCATAAAACACAGGTTGAGTTTGTATATATATAGATATCTTTATTCCAGACTCATGTGTCCATAAAACAACAAACACAAATACAACAACAATATATAAAATACAGGTGTCCAGCCATTGCAGCCAAAGAATCGCTCGGGATTAGAAACATACAAACATTTGTTCCATTGCTTCCAGAAACATAGTTTGATGCAGTGAAAATAGCTCCAAACAAATACAACAACTTTAATTCACCATGAAAGTAAAACAACTAACATCGTTTTTATTTCATTAAACCAATCACAGTTGTCTTGGGTGGCAATAAGAAAGTAAATAACAGTGATCTTGCAAAAAAGATTGTGCAGACAATACTGCGTTCACACTTTAATTGCGTGAGTTAAACTTTTTCTAATTAACAGTAGGTGGGTGCTAATAGTCACCACCATCTCTACATCTAATTGGACTAAAATTGCTAGTAGCAGGTATAAAGTTATTTTGTTAATGGCCAATAATTAAATGTAACCAATTAGATGTAGAGATAAAATGGTGAATGGTACCGCACACTTGTCAAAAAGAAAAACTGCTCGCGAGCAGGTTATAAATTTTGCGAGCAACTTTTGCTTTTTGAGTGATGTAAAAGCGTCAAAGTAAATTAAATTTACGTCTCCTCCACTGAGTTGAAGGAGGACTAGTGTCCTTGAGAGGATGCTTGGTCGTCTCATTTCTAATCTTTTGAAGACGCGTAAAAGCTTCTGAATTTACCAGAGGGCCGTTTACTGACCCGTTTTATATCGGAGAACAAAACGTTAAAAATCTTTTCCGCTTGTGTTGCACTGAGACATCTAACCAAACAGGACTTTCAGACCGGGGAAGGGCTTTAGGACTCATGGAAGACTGAAGACTACAGTCTGCATCTTGAGAGTCAGGTGATTAAATGGAACATTACATTTGTGACCCGTTTCTAAAGAATGAAATAGGTTTCAGGAAGTAACAAATCAAACACAAGTGAAGGTCAGAACTGTCACTACTGACATTTGCATGCAGAGTATTAGTGCAGATGCCCTCCACCTGCTCTAGTGGATCCTCTGATTCTGTTGGGAAATGTGACTCAACATCCTTGTGCCTTCAGGCTCAAGCCCACATTGTGGAACTCTGCAAGTTTGAATCTCCCAGTCACCACTGACCCTTACCTGACCCCTGCTCCTCATTCCCTGATTGAGCCACACCTGCTCCTCATTCCCTGATTGAGCCACACCTGCTCCTCATTCCCTGATTGAGCCACACCTGCTCCTCGTTAAGACTTCGGACAGTTCTTGCTCCTGACCAGCTGGTTTGGAGTCTTGGTGAACTGGTCCACACTGCAGCCGCTTTAGGCCTGGTTCGGACTATTCTGATTTTTATAGAATAACTTCATAGTACTTTATTGCAGAATTATTTATATATATATATATTTATATATATATAAATATATATATATATTAATAATAATAATTGCATAACAAAATAACAAATAAATAAACTATATACAAAAGGTTAATATTAACAAATTGTACCGAATTTTGAGCAACCCCATTAGGTTGTATTGTACAAACAATAAACTAACAAAATATAAACAGGTACAATTATAGGAATTAGTAAAAAAGAAACGCATGATCTCATCATATCCAGTGCATTTGTACACTTGATGAGAAATTTGAAGCAGCAGATGATACAAAAATACTTACTTACAGGACAGTTTGGCACAAAATGGACCTGTTCCGACGAGATGTATATAGTGTGTGTGTGTGTGTGTGTGTGTGTGTGTGTGTGTGTGTGTGTGTGTGTGTGTGTGTGTGTGTGTGTGTGTGTGTGTGTTATATTGATCTGCATCTGTTCTTGCAGAATAAGCAAACACATTGTGGTTTTCAAAATAAGAAGCCACTCGTGATCAGATGTTAATAATACCTCAGCCATTTATTTCTTTAACAAAAGAAAGTCCCTTCTTCACCAAGGTAAGAACAAGTAACATTGCAATTTAAAATCAAGTGCACTTCAACAAAGTCTCGTCCTGCGTGAAGTGAGATACAGGGACCGAAAAAAACAATGTAAAGAATCGCTCCTCGCTGTAAGGCTTTGGGTGGGGTGCTGCGTTCGGCGAGATGTAAGTGGATGTACCCAAAAAACAAACAGACAATCCACCATCAAAACAATATCCTCCTCCGACACCTGCACACCCACAGATATGAGACCAGGTGAAACGTTGCCTGTGTAATGGCCTCCAGGAGGAGTCGGGCAGCGGGCTCGTTTGTGCTTCGAGACGGTTTAGTTTCCTCCCAGCATGAGAGCAAAGAAAAGAGGAAGATGGCAGCTCTGCACTTCTTCACCTGGGCCAAACGGTACTTGCATGTAATTTCCGGTGTTTGCCTGAGCGCTCTCAGGAGCTCCAGATGGACGGAGTTTATTGGACGGTGGACGAAAGTTCAGCCAGATGAGTTTCCATGACGCAGGAAGTCAGTCACGGAGGGTTTAAATGTCTCAGGATTTTTTGCCAACTTAAGCGCAGATGGCTGAGATTCCCCACGGGACATTTGACTGAAAGTCAATTTAATGTACTCTCTTTTTTTTACGTGACTACCTGGCCTTGTCTGAAGGATTTGATCCTCCTCTCTACTCCGGTAACTTGCTCAGTTCTCAACGAGCACCATGAATGAACTGCAATTACCGTCTGGCCCAGGTACCATTAAAAGGTGACTCATTCAGAAACCTCTCGGATGACGCACTGCACTGAGCCGGATGCCAAGAGAAGGAGGTCACTTTCATGATTTCCTACTGTACAAAAAAGGAGGGTAAAAAGCCTTCTTTATTAGCAGAGACAAAATAAAGACCATAAAATCAACTTTTCCTTGTAACAGGACACATCTGAAGAGAAATTCAACTTTTAAGGAGAAAAGTTTCATCTGCAATTTCCACTCACTTGATCCAACATCAAACAATGCCTTTTCTATATAAGTAGGCCAGTTAAGACGGTAAAATGCAGCAATTCCCAATTGCCTTAGTGTGTGTTACATACTCAGTATATATATAACAATATACATTAATGGCATTTCACATTTGACATTCTCGATAATACGCAACGTACTGTACCTGGAGTATAACCCACAAAACGATGCTGGTACCGTTTCTTTAAAAAAAACAACAACGAGACATTACAGGGTTTTACATTAAGGAAAAGAAAGAAGAAAACGTCTTCTTTGACAGAAAACGTGCAGGTTGGATTGTAACAATGTCAAATGATCAGTAGTAAGAACAATTTAAAAAAGAGACGTTGATCTGTTGAACAGCAGGTGGCAGTGTTTATCTGTTACTCAATAGACCTTTTTACAGCTGATGTCATCATAAAATGTGTGTCGGCAACGGAAGTGGCATTTTCATCCATACAAGTTAGCGAGTTTTAAAGCGTTGAATTAAAACTCTGAACAGCATAAAAACGTTGTGTTCGGTCGTCAGAATCGATAATTCCAACAGCAACGGGTGTTACTGTTTAACGAGTGACCGTGTTAGCTGATGACTTTTAATTGTCCATGGTTCCTCGTGGTCACATAAAGTTTAACATGGATGATAAACACCGAGAAACGTGAGAACCAGAACCAGGACTGAGTGGAGCAGACTGTCAGTAAAATGAGGTTTCACTAAAATGAGACACCACCACTTCTGTCCACAGGGGGCGCCAGAATCAACAAACTGAAAGTTCCCGTAACTTTGAACCGAAACACTTGTCTGCCTGCACGCTATTAAACGTGTTGACTTCAACTGGACTGTTTTTAGAAAATCAATGAAGTCACCAGCATCTAGTGCCGTAGATGTTTATAATGTCTCTCAAACTAGACAATAAATACTGGCCCACTTGTGTTCGCCAATGGATTCTACTCACTCACTAATCACAGACAGATGTGGAAAGTCGATTCATCTTTGGTGGTTAATGCCCTCGCATAGCTCGATGGGCTGTTGCTCTCTCCGCCGTGCTCCCGTTGCCAAACTGTGCGTGAATACTCGCTTACGTCTTAGTTTACAAGCTGTAAAAGGGTCACCGCAATACAAAAGAGTGAAGCCAGAAGTCTAGCCATCACAGACACGTTCCTTGTTTGTTGGCCCCCAAACAAATAGAATGAGTTGTAAAATGTTGTTGTGTAAATAGCTTGTGTTGATCAGATTCCATCTTGGGAGCCAACAACTGTCAATGGGTTAATCAATAAGCAAGTTGGTGTTGGCAGTGGATGCTATAAAGTACATACCCTCATCCTGGACCAAGGTCACCCCAATCATTCTCACATTTGAAGGAATACTGAACTGTGTAGAGCTGTTGTTGTTCCTTTTTTTGTGAATTCAGAAGGAGGGCAGTATTGTAGAGCAGATGTGAATATGTGTATGAGTGAACCTCCCTCCCAAAGAAAAAGCCAATCACAAAACATGGAAATGGCTTTTTGTACAACAGACGGTTACGCGGCACAAGACACTCTTGGTGTTCGATGTGCTTGTTTGAGAGCTCAGAGGTTTCGAAGGTTCTCTCCGTCTTTTGTCGTCATAACTTGGCTGTCGTGTGGTTCTGGGGGTCGTGACGAGGCGGCGGGTCAATGCAGTGAGACGCGTGCACGAAATGAAACTTGAAAAAAGGTCTCGAAGTTCGAGCCGTTGCAACTGATTCATCTGGACCGGACACAAAATAAACAGAAGCAGTGTTGCCAGGCGAGTGGTGTCGAGTGTTGCTCTGCAGGATTGAAGCATGTTCACGTGCATGAGGTGATGGTAAAGTGCATGAACCAGAATCCGTGCAACCGCGCGACGTCACAGCTGCACTCAGCTGATAATATTCCCTCCGGGCCAATAATGAATCGGACTCGGAGCAACATTTTACCTTTCAATGCAAGTTTGGAGATTTTATTTAAAGATTGTATTTCTTGAGCTTTCAGTCAGCAGTACTGTTTTCTTATTGGTCCTCATGGTCAGAAACACATTAACTATAAAAAAAAATTATTAAGAGATGCAATTATTGGAATTATTGACTGATCCGTCTATTTCCTTGACTAATCGATAAACGGATTAGTTTACAAAAACTCAATGAATAGCAATAATTAACGTGATAATTTCCCCTGAGCAAAAAGGCAACGTTTTTTGATCTCATTTAAAAATTAAAACTCAAAGATATTTAATTAAAAACAGTAAATCTAGGCATCGGAGAATTTTCGAATTTATTAAATAACAAATAATGGAAATGTTTGGAAGAATTCATCCGTCGTCGGAACATTTTACTGTGAAAATTCAGCTATAAACTACCAGTAAAAAAGCGAACGTCTGTGAGGGAAATGAAGCAGTTTTGCAGTTCAAGAAAATTGCATTGAAATGGAGAGAAAAATTTTCGCCGGAGAACCAATTCCTTCTCATGCAAAGAAATCCCAAATATTGATCTTCACAGAACCAAACGTGCGACCGGGTCGAGTGCATCCTGGGACGCGATGCCGCGGACCGTCAGAACCCTTCTGTTGCTGCCACCTGCATCTCGCTGTGTGAATGAGGTCAACATGGAAAACATGAAAAAAAACTGCACACAAAAACACACACCAGTAAACACGATGATCGCATGCCTCGGTATCCCAGCGGGGGGGAAACCTGCTGCCACAGAGCACGTTTTTGCACAATTGTGATAAGAAACCACAACATTTTACATGTACATTATATCTGAATATGAATGCACATGTAATCGACCGTGGAACAGAGAGAACGAAGGAGCTGTTCCACGACGTTGTCTACAAATATAACGATATATAAGGACTTTAGACGTACTGACGATACCTACACGTTATACACACATTGCTCATACATTCATATATGTCAACACTTAAATATGTATATACATGTATATATTCATATGTATGCAGATATATCAAAGGAGGAATAAATAGTGCCATTAATGAGGTGAGACAACTTAGTTTCCACTCTCCTCTCTGGATTCATGCTTTCTGGCACTAGGTTTAGATTACAGTAATAAATACTTTCTTAAACATGTGTTGTCAATCTGCTGTTGATGTCTATATGTAACAACCGCAGCCTGGTATTTAGACGTGAGGACATTCTATATATCTGATGGGGGTATTGACATATATTGCAATGCTTTATCGTACATACAAACAAAAACTGTGACTTAACCCCACGGTGTGTGCGTAGAGTCAGGCATAATAAACACACGCGCTGAGGAGTGACACGCGCTGAGGAGTGAGACGTATGTGTGTGTGTGTGTGTGTGTGTGTGTGTGTGTGTGTGGACCTCTGACAAACTGTGTTGATGAAACAATGTGACATTGGATACTGATTGAATCTCTGAGAGAGAGTCGGCAGTGGACCCCCGGTGACCGCATCCCAGTTAAAACTAAAAGGCCTCTAGTTTGAAGGCGGCAAACTGGTGAAAATCTGCTTTTAAACACAAAGCTACGAGACATGTTGATGTGGTGTTGGCAATGTGTGCGTGTTTCTGAATATTTAAAGTGTTAACCGCTTTAACAACGTCCCGGATAATTTTTTTTTGTAGTTGAAAACAACAGATATATGTTAAATTTTGATGTTCTTTGCATTTTCTCTGCGAGAACTGACAGTGAAGTGTTGTATTTATGTTCATTTTGTCAGACGCCTCAGTTCAGCAGCGCAGGAAATACTGTTAAGCTCAATATGGAGCGTTGATGATCAAAAGCGTTGATGATCAAAAGCATTGATGATCAAAAGCGTTGATGATCAAATCTCAACTTTTTGCTCATTTAGTTTCTGACGAGTAAAATCTGGCGGCGAAAAAAACAACTAAATGGTGACCTTGGCTTCATTAAAAAAGAGATTCTCCATCGTTCCTGTGAGCGGAGATCTTCTCAAACGTGTCAAACAGCATTTTAAAAATCGGCTGGCTTAGTTTAGACGTTCTTTAATTAACCGTCTAGACAAGATGCGTTCAGGTACAGTAGTAAGCGTAGGACATCTGCGACTTGGCAGCGTTCAGAGCCTAAAACATAATCACTGTAGGTCCACGTATAAAAGTATAAATGTAAAAATCCACTTGTAGCGTGGCCTGTGTAGACAGCAGGGCTGATTCAAATCTGATTATAGTTTTTTTTGTTAGTTTTAATACGAAACACAAACTAAACCAGCAGATTGTGTGTTTATCAGGAGTGAACCTGCTCTTTGCATCCAGATAAAGAGTCTGTGAGCAGCATGGCATTATATCACGCTGCTCTAGAGAAGGTCATCACAGGAGAACATGTAATCAGTCACTAAGCCCCTCCAGACATGAAACACTGTAAATGAGCTCATTCCCTTTTCAAGATGATATTCAGTTGCCGAAATTGGATTTGCCTCGCCTGTAAGCTGATCGAGCTCAATGACAAACTAAAACAACCTCACATTTAATATTCGTCGCATCAGCGGCTAAAAACGGCGACCGCGTGAACCCCCCCCCCGCACCCCGCCCAGCGGCTCCTTATCTTTTAATCATCTCGACCTTTGCTGTCAGCCGCCAGGTGCGACGCTACCGCTGTCAAACTAGAGGATCCTCGTGTGAATCGTTTGTGCATTTTAATATCTGCCCCTGAAGGATGTTTGTTTTAAGGATTGAGAGGACACAGACACACACACACACACACACACACACACACACACACACACACACACACACACACTGAGGGGCGGCTTTCGTGGAATGTTTGTGAGATTTTCCTCCACGCGTTCACATATTCTACTCTTGTTTTTAGTTTTGCCCGCATCATGTTTGGCCATCCACTTTTTAAAAAATTCCAAAGAGTTCATCTGGAGTGCTCCTGCTGGCGGAGAAATTGCTGATATTCCCGGCAGTGGAAATCTATGGAATGATTGTGCTATAATCTATTTAATTATGGAAATCTTAAAAATCTGGGCGAATTTGTCACTGTCTGGAGGTAAAGGGGGAGTTGAAGGAATGCTGCAAGGTACGTCTGCACATCTGTGTGCAGTTTAGAAAAAAGGTGTGTGTGTGTGTGTGTGTGTGTGTGGGGGGGGTATTCAAGATCACACTCTTCGTGGGAACAGGAGGAAGCCCCCTGAGGAGGTATCCCTTTACATACAGAGCAGCAATGACAGACGAGAACATAAGATGGAAAAACAGTGTGTGTGTGTGTGTGTGTGTGTGTGTGTGTGTGTGTGTGTGTGTGTGTGTGTGTGTGTGTGTGTGACATAATAATTATCTCCAAAGATGAATGCCTGTACGTTTGTGTTTCAGAATACCCCCTGGGGTGTCATATGGATGCTGGCTTGGTCAGGGTGGGGTCAGTCTGGAGGGCGTGGCGGTCGGAGGCGGGGCCTCGCTCTCACTTGGTCTTTAGCTTGCCCACCTCCCCGTTCAGCTTGCCCTCCTTCGCCAGCGTCTCGTTGAGGCGGCACAGTTGGCGGAGGAAGCCGTCGTTGGGCCCAATTTCCCTCTTGTGCCTCACGGTGGCCACCGCCAGACGGGCGTCCATTTTGTGGCGCAGCATGAGGTAGGCGACCACCATGGTGGGGGAGCGGCTGTAGCCTTCTCTGCAGTGGACGTACACTTTCCCTGCAGGACCCCAACGGAGAACAGAATCAGAAGGTTAGCGTCTCATCGGAAGCCATTTTAAAAGGATACGACAACAATATCCTCAAATTAAAAAAAGATATCGTACATGTAGACCAAAATCAAGCCCATTGGTCCCTTCTGCACGTGTTATTCCAGAAACAGGACTGGGGGGGACATCTTCTGGGACAAGACCTGACCTCTGCTACAGAACCTGGCAAAGTCAATCAAGTTCCTACGTAAAGTGTGTGCACAGGATACATGCATGTCCTCTGTACTGCAGTGGTCTACTGTAACATACATGTACTCTCCTGCGTGTATTGTTGTTGTTGTTTGTGTTTGCCATCAAAGAGGCACCTCTGTCGGACTTTCCTTTTTCATCACTGACGAACCCAAAAACTAAGAGAAACCCCGCGGGTGTCCGGCTTGGCGAGTTTCACAGAACAGCTGATGTGCCGGTCGGCCTCAGGTCAGATCTGCCGACTCAGCACTCTGTAGTATAATCTCCTCCTCCTCTGATCTCCACCCAGAAGAAGTTCCTCTGCCAATGAAACAACCTCCTCAATAGCTCATCACCACGGATCACCGTCCATGCCCCTGCGTCCTCTCTGGCTCACGACTTCCCTCTCTTTGTTGCTCCATCGCCAACACCGGCTGTCACTTCTTGTTTGAAACAAGAAGTCGTCAATACAAGTCAATTATTACATTAAATGTGTGATAAAGAAACAAAAGGTTGAGTGTCTGCAAAATATTTACTCAAAATTAAGTTTAAAAAAAATAATATTTTGGCCTTCGTTTTTTTATGTGAACTGCACTGTGAATAAAGGTATTAACCATATATTTAAAGTATCTTATATTGCACAACAACACGTGTGATCCGTAGTACGAAACCAAAGACGGAAAACTTTATTTCTCCTTTCAACGTCGTCAAAGGCAGACCAGATCTCCTTCTCTCGTCCTCATCTTTCACAATAAAAGCTCAAGACGCATAGGGGAACTGCTCACCAGAGGGAACTCACGTTCACTCAGATCTCACTAGAAGAGGTACCAACAGTAAGTAGTTCAACACAACAACAACAACAACATTCAATTTTCTCAAACTGCTGCTAATTAACATTATTTTAATTTGAAAAGGCATTCCTTTAAGGGAATACTTTACCCATTAAATTGCTTTGATATTTCGAAGAAACCCTTTTTCTCACATGGTGAATTTATAAAGTGAGCAAGCTCGTAAACACTCGACGGCGCTGACACAGTCGCCTCGTGTCTTCTTTATGCCAGACACGTAGCAACATCAACTCAGGTCCTCATTAAAAAACCCTTTCGAAGGAACTATGACCTTTGCAGAGCTCGCTGCGTGGGGGTTCACAGGGTGTCAGAGATAACGCTGCCCGATAGCACCGAGGGTCAAACTGCAGCGATGCGAGGGGGAGCTTTATCCTCCATCACATCCCCGTTACAGGCGCTCTTCACTTCACCACAGGGGGGGCAGTCGCTGGGGCCCGAAGGAATTAAGATGCTTTCTGTGCCAATGCTGTCAATAAATCCACGAGATAAAAACAGGGTTCAGCGCACCAATTAAACACGTAGCTCACGCGCAGCGACAATTGGAATACATTTGGCTTCCTGCTCCGGGAGCGCTGGGGAATGATTTTTACTATGGTGTGTGGGTCGGGAGGAGGAGGAGGAGGGGGGGGGGGGGGGGGGGGCTCCTGGGATTGATTGATTTTACAACCTACATATAGTGTTTTCCAATATGCACAATAATATGTAAAGCACATGTGACATGTTAAAACACACCACACCTGACCTCTCATGAATAATAGAGAACAACCAGTGATTTCTGCTTTTTGAGCGATTTTTTTCTTTCTTCTTCATACATCGTTTCATTCTGTTTCATTTCACCCGCTGCCGTGAATCCCGTCCAAACATGGCTGTCGTCGAGCACCACGAGGTGGATTTGGCGCCAGAGGTTCGTTACGCGAGGAACATTTGGACACGATGTGATAAAGGAATGTGGAGCGAGGCTCAGGAGTGTCACATTTATCCTCAGATGCTTCAGGCGACGTGATTATCGCCTCCTGTGTTCACTTGAATAAAGCGCATTGAGGGTGAATCATTACAAGGCGCCTTAACTAAATATTGCATCTTTTGTTAGAGGAGCAGTTTTTTGTGGTAATGATTGTTAAAATATAGACTTAATCAAAACAAGTTACTTTTTAATGGCAGTAACGTTGTAATGGAACAATGTGCATACTGATATTATATTACTTACTTTCCAACGTGTGAAGATTTAACAAAACATTCGGCTTCATAAGAACGTGAGACACTTTTGGTCAAACTTAACTTTTTAATTTATTCACCTGTTAGCTTTGTTTTTCATCTCTAAATAAATATCTGGCTCTTTAGCTGCTAACATTTAATGCTTCGCTATGTTCACCCACTCGTCGCTAACTTTGACCTTTGACCTGTTGTTGCACATATAGACAGGAAAACTTAAATAAGGCGATATATTCTTACTGGGGTTTGTTTCTGGCGTCACATTTGCAAACGCACTGGGAAACAAAGTTAGAAAAAAAGGTTGAAATGTCTCTTTCAAACTCTCGAATCAAAATTGGTGATTGTTGAAACAATGGATGGAAAGTCAAGTGAAATGAAGTGAGTTTATTCAGTGAGGTAAAATAGCTTTTGTCAATTTATTTAACTAAATAAATAAATCATTGTAATTGTCCAAATCCCTGTTGATTTGATTTAATATACATTCAGCGTCAAATAGTCCTTTGTCTGCTAATTGGTGCTAAAAAGAGTGTTGTTTTTAATCAGCGGTGAACCCAAACAAAATAGTTTTTTAGAGAGAAAAAATTGATCTGTAAGACGCTAAAATGCTGCGTGGGACTGAATTCTCCTTTGTGTTCATTATTACGAGTGATCACACAAGTAGTGATGCGTCGTCAATATAACAAATATTCCACGCGACGCACGTCTTAACTCAAGATGAAGTCACCTTTGCCGTTGTTGTGCGCCAGGGCCTTGTCGATGAAGTCCGCCCCCTCCTCAAAGACGGCGCTGAGGTTGAACTGCTCCGTGTCGTTGGCCTGGATGCCGTGGTACGTGATGCCCGTGCCGGCGTAGAACTCCACACTGGTGTTGACGTGCATGAAGGAGGTGCCCTCCGCCACGTTGAGGATGTGCGTCACTCCCAGTTTCTGCAGACGCATCGTATTCTGGGCAACGAACCTGGGAAATTCAAGACCGGAGTGGAAGAAAAGAAGGAAAAGAAAGACATTAATTGACTCGATTCAGCAGGTTGCTGATATCTGTTAACGACGAGCCTGCTGCAGAGACACAAAGTACCGGGAGAAACGTATGGAGTGCCTCTTGATGCTGATTTAAAACTTCTCCTTTAATTTGTTGTTCTCTCACGACACAAAATGACGAGCGTACCGCTGCAGAACAAGACATCCAAGACCAATAACACAACTAATAACACCCGACCCATGCAGCAAAGGAGCGTGTCAGCACAATTTATTTCAGAGTGATATTTTGACAAAGTGTGTTGCATCTTTCACGAGCACTCTGCCTGCTTTTCAGCTTGGCTTGATATACGGCCACATCCTGTAGATCTGCAGCTGGGAGCTGTAAAAGTTGCTGCATGTTGCTGCTTTAAAGCCGCTCTCGAAAGTGTGTCTGTGATATTGCACATTTTAGAGACTTATTCGTGGATCTTTGTTTTATTTTATAAATGAATCTAGAAGATGTGATGACAAGTGTCCTCACAGACCTAATTACTCTGATTGTGTTCACCTGTGTCCTTTTTCCCTTTATAAAAGTGATAATTGTGTTTGATTATTTGCCATTGTAAATGTAGGAGAGCAAAGTTTGAGGGAGAGACTGCTGTGAAGAGATTACATGTCCAAAACCCAGAAGATAGAGATGTTAAAAAGCTACAATAACGAAAATAGTTGCACACGCTGGATAGCGGACATAGGAGAGAGAAACAGACTGATTACATATTACCGGAACCTTTTTCAAGCACGACTTGAGATGGAAATAAATGCTTAAAGAGCTTCAGATCCATTTACTAATCGTCCAGGAAACAATCAATCTGCTTCCATCCCACTCTGCCCTACTTTGTCCGCGTGTTAAGCCTTGACAGCAAACGCACCATCACGAAGCGGTCGGGGTTTTTTGGCTGCTCCGGCCTGCCTGGCTCGATGCCCGTGTCCACGGTAACGACTCAACCTGGCCGGAGGCGCTGCTCATTGATTCTGAATAAAATGCCTCGCTTGTGGATGTTGTATCGGAGGTTTATAGAACATTTAATGCCACTAATTAGCTGCACTGGATTTGCAGTTTGAACAGCAAAAGAAAGCTCTCCCGTACTGTTGCTCTGTAGCTAACGGAGAACAGAAGAAACCAAAGTCTACATTGGAAAATAAGGAGGGAGATGTGTTCTTGCATACAAGCACAGAAACCTGTTTACGTTGTGAAATAAGCAAAAAATATATTTAAAAAAAAATCATACAATTTCTTTTCTTTCTGATACCAATTTCTGAACTTGTGTATCAACCGATACAATAGCAGTTTAACAGGTTATCATTACCTCTCTGATCTCTTTTAAATACTGCTGTGAAAACATCACCTTCAAATAACTATGTATTCAAGACCATGAATGCATCCTCATATAACACAATGCTACACCTATGTCAACGTTAGCCGTGGGTTCCTGTTGGGTATTTAGCCAAGCAGGACTGTGCTATCCACCGGCTAATGTAAACTAGCTCCTTTCATACCGATTTCATCATTTGTCATTTGACAAACGAATGTGTTTAACCCATCAACTGTACATAAGAAAGGGACGTAGTCACTGTGACGTCACCTATTGGTTTGGTCGACTACGGTTTTGAAGTCTCATGTTCTTCCTTTTGGCCGCTGCCATCTTGTTTTTTTTGCGACCAGAACTTACACGAGAGGGCGAAGCGAAGAACAACCTCACACTGAATGAGCTAATTCTTTCGTGTTGTACAACGAAAAACACACAGACTACTTACTCTACGGCTAAACAACGCTGTGGTAGCAACCTGTCAATCACAAGGAAGCTCCGCCCCTAAAGCATCCCCTGCTTTATGGTCTCTTTGACTCTAAATGGACCATAATGTACTAAATGAACATCATGCTGCATTGCGGAAGACTTAAAACTATAGACTGAGACATAAACTCAAGTTTACAATGTTTACTGAGGGAATAAATCAAGAGAGAAGCAGAGTCATTACATATACTTCTATACAACCAGAAGAGTCGCCCCCTGGTGGTCATTAGAAATAATGATTAAAGCTACTTCAGCATTGGCTTCCCTCTTCAGATCTGTGAGTTTTCCACCTGGTCACACATACTCACTGATGGCCGATCCAGCATTGTAGGACGTACTGGAGGCCTTTCTGGTATTCAAAGGACTCTACGATAAAAGCTAAATGTGTCTCCTTGCTCTTCATTCATCCAGATTAAAGAATGATAAATCATCTAGTGACATGCTCCCCCTGACAGCATGGTGGGCTTTATATTGCCATGTGTCCTTACAGTCCAATATAATGCTGGTGGGGCGAGGCTAGGTGACCCTGGACAGCTCCCTCGAGGCCGTGGCTTCAAAGCATGCTCTGCAAGACCTAATTAAAAAGAACTCTGCCGACATTTTGCGTAACAGGCATTGGAGGAGGGATGAAGAAGCCCGTCTGTTTGTGTGTCCGCTGCAGGGCTGAGACTCTTAATTCATATCATTCGCCTCTTTTATTCAGAATATGTCCGTTTACATTGAGACCTTTTGTGCAGAAAACGCTAAAGTGAACCGTATACGTTTAAAGCCTTTACAATGCACCATGTGCACATGTCAGCGGGGGAAAGAGACGTGACGGCACGCCAGCAGCGCCGTTAATACTTACTGTACTTTGAACAATGCAGAGGCACACTGTGGTTCAAGCGAGTTCACAGCCAACGGCTCCCTTTCTCTTCACCTGCCGCGTGCACAGCCTTCCTCCACCGTGGGATCTGCGGTCCCACGACATTCATTATTAAAGGCCGGCTTCACAAAGAGCCAAAGTGTTCCTCAAAGCAAACAAAACACACCTTAAGTGTGTCCCCGAGAAGCACGCGCTGCTTTCATAGTGCTGACTACAACAGATGTGGAAACAGTGGAAGGGGAAATATACACTCTTTATTCATTTTAGGCACGGGAACATGTCACTGACTAGTTCATGAACCATGCCCACACATCAGCGTTTTTATAACTCTATTTTGTATTTTTTTCATATTTTTTATTCACAGATGTCTTGTTTTATATTCAGATTCTGGATAATTGTTTTGCTTTGTTTCTATTCTCTCTATAGATCAAATCTGTAATGTGTAATTTTAGATTGCAATTAAGATTGTGGACAAACTCATAAAGAATAAAGATGCTTCCATACAGGACACGAGTGCCAGGGGAACAATCCCACATTGCAGTTTGTCCTGGTGGTTGCCTTAAAGTATAGATCGGAGCCCAAAATAGGTCACGGGCGCAAGTCCCCGCGGAGGATCTCATGATAGGAGACAGTAATGAATATTTTCAAGGACAAAGCTATTTTTTCCGTCAACTGTGATTGAATGAGTGTGTGAACGACTGCGCACCATCGGTGTGTACGTGTGTGGTAATCAGTGTATTTATTGTCATGTTGGCCAGCTGCACACATTGTAACACGACTAATATACAAGATGCATCAGCAGAAAGGCTTCGTGGGTCCCAGTGGTGGAAATAGTGGACACGGTTTCGGGCTTTCGTTAACAATCGATGCCGCCTCGCGCTGCATGAGTCATTTGTAATATTGCATTACATCACGCTGCCCTTTGCACTTGTTTGGACCGCCTGTGATGCACTTTATTAATAAAATGTACATGACAAGAGAACGTAATACTCCTTGTCAGACTGATGGCAAAACAGAACTATTGAAAAATGTGTACTCTCTGAGAGAATGTACAATATTCCAATTTGTGCACTATCCCCACATAACCTACCCCCACCTCTCAAAAAGTGCATTATCGCCATATAACTGTCCTCTTTCCCTCTTTCCTTTCACAACCTAGAAACAGCACTCAGCACTAGCCAATTTATTTATTAACCTCTGCCCTCTCCTTTTTTATGTTGATAACCTATTTTTTTAACTGTACCTAGTACTGTATTTTTTACCACCTTATGTACAGTGTGTTTTTATATTTGTTCTTATTATTATAGTGTGTTTGTACCTCTGTTGACTCGGAGAGCCCTGCAAAACAATTCCAATGTGTCTGGACTGTTGAAAAAAATGGCAAATAGAAAACCTTGAACCTTGAACTGATTACAACATAACTACACTTCTTCAACAGGAGTCACAAGTCTCTTCTTCGAAAGGAAACATCGAGCTGACGGCGCGTCAGAGTCTCGGCACTTAGTTTGGAGACTTGGCTCGGGCCGGTCGGCACATTCAGATTGATTCTGTTGTAATGCCGAGCTACAGTAATGTGCTTGTACTCCTTCTCCGCCGCTCTCTTGGCAGCGACCGGAGCCAAATGGGCCAGGCCTGCAAAGCCAGACATTACTTTTCTCACGGGGCATCCCCAAATCCATCGTCTACCGTGAATCCATAAAAGGGGGATTTGAAGCCGCTCGGTAAAAGCTTTATATTACACTATGTATTTAAAATATATATGTTCTGGAATTCCTTTTCTTAAATGTTTTTTTTTTCTTCTTAAAGGCACTTGAAACCTGGAATGACTTCTGATATTTGGGATTTCATTTTTTTGGTTGTAATTTTCTTTTAATTCAAAGTTTTTTTTGTTTGTTTTTTGCCGAAAATATATCTCTAAATATATTTTCTCTAAATGATTTTTTTTCCATCTCCACTTCATAAGCAAACAGCACTAAATTGATTGTAATTATGGTCCGAGCGACAGCGAAGCTGTCCAAGAGGACCCTATTGAAATTGTGTGGGGTATTATTATACTTCTGGATTTTTATTTTAGAACATTGGGGGCATATTGGGGGTATCATATCCCAAAACTCACCAAATTTGGCAAGCATGTCAGGATTGGTGAAAATAGACGGATGACATAGACCTCGAAATACGGCTTTCAAAAATTGCTCTCTAGCGGCACCTAGAAGTTTGACCGGTGACGTCCCTCACCCACAATGTCCGATTAACTTAAAAAACAGATTTTCTAGACCTCTAGGACCTGCTCTACAAAAAAGCCTCTCAGGACCCTAAGCTCCGCCTACTTAAATTTTCGGCCATTTTGACTTTTGTGAAAAACACAAAAGTGACCACCGAACCTAAACGATAGGTCCAATATTAACAAACCCATTGAAGATAATGATAAGTGAAGCTATGCCATCTGGTTTCTATCATCTTTTTTCGAAGAAAATAATTATGTTAAGCATCTATGGCCCGATGAACATTTTAGGGGCGTGTCCCGTTTTGTAATGCTTATAACTTCAACACTATTGGGAAAAAAAAATAACAGACCGTCAGGATATGTGCAGAATGGCGTCTGGAACATTCAATGTAAATTTCGTGCAATTTGAACTGTAATTGGAGCCACAAATATTCACCAAAGTTGGCCGTTTTTGGCCGTTTTGGCCTTTTTTTTGCGTTTTTGGCCATTTTCAACTTTCAACTGTCCCACAAAACACTAACGGAATTCATTAAAAATACGTTTGTTAGAATCTCAAGACTTGAATATACTACAATCAGGGAAAAAAATGACTTGACCACCAATCTTTGTAATTTATTCATCTTAAAAACTATAGCTTACACTCATCAGATATGTATTACAAAAATCAAGTGTAATGCCAGTCAAGGCCTGAACACATTCACCAATTTTGAGCTGATTAAGTTGTCGTTTTCTGGGAAAACTCGACCGTTGAAAAAAAGTGGAAAATGGCCAAATTGGCCCAAAAAACTAAAAAAGGCCCAAAACGCCCAAAACTGCCAAATTTGATAGGAACACCTATTTATGAAGTAAAAGCACCATACATTTTTCACTTTTACAATAATTTTACCCCCTACAGCTGATGCAATTACCTCTAATAAGGTGTACAGAGCAAAATGTGCTTGCCTAGTGACACAGAGACCTGTTTTTGATTCTAGGCTAAGGCAAAAATAATGTTATCGGTTTTTTTTTTAACATTTAATGTACATGACGGCTTCAAGGGTGCATGGATATGTTCACAGACTCAAAGTGCCACCTACTGGCTCAACTGGACTTCCTTCAATATATGCTTGATAATAGCAGCATTGATAATATCAGCATTTTAAAATATGCAGATGATTCAGTCATAGCCAGTCGGCTCAGGGACAATGAGACCAGCCACGGTCCAGTCATCCAGGACTTTGTGAAGTGATGTGAAGAGTCATATCTACAATGTAATATATCAAAAACTAAAGATATGATCATTTATTTTAGAAGACATGCCCACACACATGAAGCCACATGCATCAAGGGTCAGACTGTTGAATGTGTGCAATCTTATAAATATCTGGGGACAATTATTGACTCAAAAATTAAGTTTGAAGCAAACTGTGAAGCCGTGTGCAAGAAGGGGCACCAGCGTTTGTTTTGTTTAAGGAAACTGTCCCACTTCCACATTAACTAAACCATGATGACTTTATTTTATCGTGCTTTTATTGAATCTATTTTATCTTTTTCTTTGGTCTCATGGTTTGGAAATGTATCTTTAAAGAACAGAAACTCTCTGGTTCAGATAGTTAAATGGTCCAACAAGCTGATTGGTGAGACACAACTTAGTCCAGAGTCCCTGTACATCAGACAGATCCAACGTCTAACCGGATCCATCTTAACGGACACTTCCCACCCCTTGCACAGGGAATTTCAACTTCTTCCCTCCAGACGGAGGTATTTAGTACCACGGTGCAGAACCAAGCGCTATAAAACCAGTTTTATTCCAGCGGCCATCACGCAGGGGAACACATTGTTATAATAATTACAGCAGCAATGATCTGATCTTAACGGAGTACTTTTATCATGTTTGTCTGGTTGTTTGTGTTTGTATGTCCAGATGGACGCCTCATTTCTGTTTTGTACTGTCTTTTGATTTGATACTGCAAAACAAGTCTACCTATGGGTACTAATAAAGTAACCTAACCTAACCCGCCCCTAATTTGTCCCGATCCAAATATTGTGAGCGCCTCCGGATGCCTGTAAACCAGTAAGGTCGACATCTCAGCAGAATAAGTGCTCGACCGGATACGCGTCATATCTGGATCGATTCCGAGACGAGATGTCTTTTTTTATTGCTTTTTTTTTTACATTGAATTTACACGCCGTGTTCTTCCGTGAATATATTCACGCGGTTAAAGCGCAAGCTAGCGGCTAAGCGCTCGTTACGAGTCGCGGCCCGAGTCGAGTCCGACCGGCGCGCCCTTGGCCTAGCGGGCCGGCGACTCGCCGGCGCCCCCGACCGGCGTGGGCGAGCGAGGTCCCGTTCAACGCTGCTAGCAGCTTTAATTGGATTTTGGATTGTTGGTCGGACAAATCAAGACATTTAATCACGTCATCTTGGGTTCAAGGCTTTTTCTTTTACTGTTTCCTAATGATTTGTAGACCAATTGATTAATCAATGAATCAATAAAATAATCTACAGTTGCAGAAGTAGTTAGATTTATTTATTTAAAAAGCAAAAGTTGTCAGTCTACAAAATCACACATCAGTATCTCATTGAATTTGCCATAGAAATGCCAAAAATCATTTAGAGATGGTGTTGAGAGCAGTCTTAAAAGTCGCATTCTCACTACTGACCACCAGGGGGCGACTCCTCCAGACACAAAAACAATTCAGATTGTATAGAAGTCTATGAGAAAATGACTACTTCTCCCTTCATTTATTACAGTAAACCTTTTAAGAATGAGTTCATGGTCTTATTCTCTAGTTTTAAGTCTTCTTCCATACAACATGATGTTTATTTAGTAAATGATGGTCATTTAGAGTCAAAGAGACCATAAAGCAGGGTATGCTTTAGGGAGGGGCTTAATATGATTGCTAGGTCGTACAGGAGCCGTATCCAGCGTCACATCGTCACTCCTCCACGTTCTAACTACGGTAACTTTAGTTTATCGGTTGCAAACAAAACATCATGGCAACGACTCTATTGCAAGATGGCGTGTGCAAGAACCATTGTTCGCCATGTGTGTGTGACATTATCATGACATTTTCAATCAACAGTCAGACCAGTAGGAGAGGAGGCAGGAAGGCACCGGAACACCGGCTGTAAAAACCTGAGCTGCCTGCGTTGGCGTGTTCAATACACAAGCCGACCAACAAACAACACACAACACACATTACATTACGCCCTCTGCCATGTTTAATATACATAATACATGTGTGTGTGTGTGTGTGTGTGTGTGTGTGTGTGTGTGTGTGTGTGTGTGTGTGTGTGTGTGTGTGTGTGTGTGTGCTGCTCCTTTCACTGCTTGATAATAATTAGGTTATTTTCTGTTTTTGTCTTTTTTGATAATAAACTGACTAGTTTAGGGTAACATTTTTATTGTGAACTATGTTTCAGATCAAACATTTGTCCTTGTTTCCTGTCGGTTATAGACCAAGTGATTAATCAATGCATCAAGGAAATAGTCTACAGTTGCAGCTGTATATTGATATTTCAAATAGCAATACCTTTCAAAATGAGAGATAACATAAGCTTTAGTTTTAGGAAGTAGAGACTATCTATTCATTATAAAAAATATAAATTACAGATAATATTCCTGTTTATTAATTTGGTCCACAAAGCATGAAGTTTTATTGAGACATGAAAAAAAAATACTGAAAACTCTAAACTGATAAGCTAAATATAGTAATGTATATATAACCAACTGGAGATTAGTTTTCGGTCAATACACTTTTCTTACACAATTCTCTAGAATACACCACATATCTTATTGCAGTATAATAACAACAGGTATATTAAATCTACACGTTATTGATTATTTGTTTTTAAGCACAATTAGTTCTCTCTAAAAACTTACACTCCCGTTAATATATTTCGCATCATTATATTTACGTCATAAAGTGTATGACGCTTCAAAAAAGACCATTGACCACATGTCACATGCTCCTTCTTTGTACTTAACCGCCTGTTGTTTTCTTCTTGAGCTGTTTGTGAATGAAAGTGAAAAGAAGCCCTTTGTATGTTGTTGTTTATTATTATTTTGATGTGTGATTGCTGTTGCAGCCCAGCTGGAGGGGAAGGGGAGCAGCTCGATGGAGACGTGATTATGGCAGAGCTCCACTAATGATGGAGGGATTCTCTGAGGGGCACACAGGGTGTGGTGAGTGTGTGTGTGTGTGTGTGTGTGTGTGTGTGTGTGTGTGTGTGTGTGTGTGTGTGTGTGTGTGTGTGTGTGTGTGTGTGTGTGTGTGTGCGCGCGTGTGTGTGTGTATTCCTCCTTTCATGTGTTTATCAAATAGAAACATGATTATGCCTCCACAATATTATTATAATCCTCATGACTATATGTGTTACATTGTTACACAACGTGCCCGTCTGGCTGCTGAGGGATCTACCGCTGCTGATATCTCGAGGAGCAACAACAACACAACATGTTGACAACAACAGGCGGTCGCTTCCCTCCATGATGATGATATTAGAGACAGACACACACACACACACACACACACACACACACACACGCACACGCACACACGCACACAAGCACACAAGCACGCCCTAATGCGCGCGGACATGCGACACTGTTGTCATTGTCGCGTCTGGTGTGTCGGTGGATGGGGCGCGAGCATCTTTGTGTGTCCATATATATATATATAAATAAAAGTATCTTTAAAAAAAAAAAAAAGAACAAGAAGACAAAAGAAACACAACCTGTCGTACCTGTGTCGGTGTGAACCGCGCGGCGTTAATAAGTCACGGTGACAAGATGAAGGACTCACGCGTTGCCGATGTATATCCGGGGGAAGACCTCGTTGCAGTGCTGCGTGGGGAGGCTGTAGGCGCCGCTGCCGGCGGACAGCAGCTCGCGGAGCTGGAGGACCGTCGCGTCCGACGCGTGCGACGCGTCCGGCGGCGGCGGCGGCAGCTTAATGGGACTCAGGTGCTTCTTCATCTTCTTCTTCTTTTTCTTCTTCTTCTTAAACTAATGTTAGATAACAACCATCTCCAGACGCGTGAGCATCGTCCAGTTGTTCAGCTGCATTTCTTTCTTTCTTCTTTCTTTGTTTTGTGTTGTGTACCTTAGCTCGTGAGGTCGTGCGCGCGCTGTCTTCTTGTCTGGGCTGCTTTACAAGGTGTCTGGTGGTGGGGCGGGAGCTTCTTTTTTTGTGTGTTTTTTTTCTTAATTTTTTCCTCATCGACGTCAAGTACGAGGGAGCTTTATATTGTACTTCCTGTCAACACGTTCAGAGTAAAAGCTGACAGCTCTATTATATCGACATGTTGATCCAAGTGCTTTACAAAGACAGATTATTTGAAATTAAAGTGAGATAATAAATAATATTGCATAACACAATATGGTGGAATATGTTGCCTCAAGCAGGCCGAGGTCTAATTCCCATTTAATGCAACTTTACTTTTTAACTGGCTACTTACATCCACAACATTGCTCTAAATATTGTACATTTGTAGTTAATGTGTGTGTGTGTGTGTGTGTGTGTGTGTCTGTCTGTCTGTGTGTGTGTGTGTCTGTGTGTCTGTGTGTATACATCTTACAATTATGAGATTATAACTTTGCCAGTTGTTGCTTTGCAGGTATTAGTGATGGTGTCAGGAAGGATATCAGTAAAATATACAAGGGCCTTATAAGGAACCTTGTGGTCCACTAGAGATGAGTGCAGGTGAAGATTGATTCAGATTGAAGCTGCTCTTTTTGTCTTCGATACCTGTCACTGTCCTGCCCAGAGCCCTTGTGTTAACCCACACATTGTGACAAACTCAAATACAGAACCTGAGATGGTCATCCAGCATCCCTAATGTCCTTGTGCCTGAATATCCCTGCAGCCATAAGGCTGTTAGAGCTGCAGATGAGTGACCTTTCACATGTGTGTGACGCTCAGGAGTCCACGGGTGTTTTAAAAATGGTACATTCTTAACAGTCCCTGTTTTAATGGGACGTAGATTATAATTTCTCACATTATCTTTATCATCAGGATTCATTGTGTTTTACATTTCAATACACTCAGTCTATTGTTTTCTATTTATAAAGAGAAAAGGCAGTAGCAGGCATCACCAGGCTTTTATTGTGAAGATAAAATCGTGCAACTTCCGGTTGTACTCTGCCCATTTGTTGCCCGTCTGTGTGCAGCCGCCTGTCTCCGCCGCTATCTCCAGTAGACACACCCCACCGGCAGCCAGACACTCGGGAGACGAGAGCAGGACCGGAGGAGGACAGCAGTGCACGAGAGGATGGCATGCTGCGTTCAGGTGTCGCTCGGAACATCCGAAAATTGGGACCACGCCGCGCATTTAGTCTGGGTGTTTCTATTATATAATAGGTGGTCCACCGCGACCGCGAGGAGGCCTCCACGTGAGCTTTACAGGTCAGCGGATGGTGTGTGAAGATATGACTAGTTGGGTGTATGACACAAGTGGACACATGTTGTTATTGTTTTCTAGAAACTAGACTTGTTGTATTTTGCTGGAGCAAAGGTTACACTTTAATAAACGTTTTATTTGTTTTAAGTTCACGTCAATTTATGAAACGGCTAATTTATTTAATTTGAGGTCAGTGATTTCGAGCAGTCTTGCGCCATTTTTATCATAACACTTTTATTTTTCTTTTGATAGGACGTTACTATCTGTATTGCTCTTACAAGAACAATGTGAAGGGACTGTACTTTACTTACATGTTTTCATTGTATGCTACTTTATACCTCTACAACCTTACATAGCGGACGATTTTTTAAAACTTTTCTTTCTTTTTTTACAATATACCTTTTTGTTTGTTTTACAGCTGTAGTAAATAGTTCTCTCGCTATTTCTCCTCTATTATTAACTCTTCCGACCTCTAGATGTCAGCAGAAGCATCAACTCTGTGTTCATTCGGCCTCGTGGTGTTGATGTTACACTAGGACGGGCTTTGTTCTTGTTGAAGCACATGTCTTATCAAAATAATGCTAATAAAAAACTGACATGTATGTGACGCAGTATTATAGACACACGTTTGACTGGGGCCTCGCTGCTGTGAATGCATGCCACTTAAACAAGTCTGTCATCCAACCTGCAGAGTGCTGACTGTAATACATACACACAACCACACGATGGAGGCACACAATTACACCTTTTAAACTATGTGAGGAGGACAATATCTATATCGCTGCACACAGTGGACAAACAGATAATAACTGAATAATTATCGTATTGAGATGCATTAAACTCGTCATACAACAGAGTTGGGGTTTGAAATCCCTGATTGAGGAGTGAAAGCTCAGTGAAGGAGAGGTTTATAAAGTAAGTTAATGACCCCAAAAAATTGAAGTGCATATGTGGCAACAAATTTCATCCAGTAAAAAATTATTTGAATTGAATGTTTGCTGACCACTACTGATTTCAGGCTTTTTGTATCTATACTTCATATATTTCTGGATATTTACATTGAAACTGCATTTCAAAGTGAATGCATGTAAGTGCATGTAAACAATGAAGGAAAAAAACTGTCCACAAAAGTATTTAAAGTCATTTAAAGTGTATAAAAAAAGACAACATATATTTTTTTAAACATTTAATGAAAACTATCTCTGGTTCTTTAGGTGCTGAACAAGTTTGGCGTTTATTTCATTTTCATCTTTTAGATCCTAGACTGGAATTTGGTTCAACTTGGCTCGACTCGGAGGCCCTTGACCCACTTCACTTTAAGCCTCGGTGCTAGTCATCTTTTTTGTGTGTTTCCATGGCGATACAAGGAGATGCAGTGCAGTGCCATAGCAACAACAGATCTTGTGGAACAAAATGTCAGCTCCCTGTAGCGCACACACCTGTGTGTGTGTGTGTGTGTTTGTGTGCGTGTGTGTGTGTGTGGGGGGGGGGCAACACAGGCTTGTATTTAGTAAGTAATGAGCCAAGGTAAACAGTTAAAGTTTGTTATTTCATTGCTATATTAATATTTGGACCATTCAGAGTCCAGCAAACTTAACGGAAGGTGTGGATTGTACATCTCTGCAATAAATTTGACTCTTTTATCAGCCTTTCCAAAACAAAAATACATGTTTCTCTGTTAGCTGTTGACGCGACCAACAAGCTTCATACACACTTAACCTGCGTAACTTCCAATCAGCACATTATCAACCCACTCGGCCTACGGTATCTTGGGTGAGCAGTCCTGCTCTTTTCTCCACCAACATGGAAGTCGCATTACATTTGCC
This sequence comes from Liparis tanakae, assembly GCA_036178185.1. Taxonomy (NCBI): domain Eukaryota; kingdom Metazoa; phylum Chordata; class Actinopteri; order Perciformes; family Liparidae; genus Liparis; species Liparis tanakae. The sequence goes on from CM070105.1 coordinate 9,606,632, forward strand.
AAACTCATCTTTTAGTCCTCAACCTAAAACGTTTGTTTTTCCTTGTAAAGTTTAAAATGAAAAAAACTTGTTTGAAAAAAATAAAAAAAGGATTCCTTACCACACTTATAATTTATAATTAAGCTAGCCAGAAAAGAAGAATGCTTTTTTTATGAATATGTTTTTTATAGATCATTAGCTTCAGTCTTTCAGCACCATTTCATTTAAGTAGCCATGAAGTGCTCATTTAAGAGGGTTTAATGTTTTTAGCTAACCTATAGCTAGCTTTTATCAGCTGGCAAAAAAATGCATCGCTGCTTTTGTCCAATCAAAAACTTCAAATTAAATATTTAGATTCATAAAATCATTGCCGGTCATCAATTTAAACTGCGTATGAAAAGTGTGAGATAACACAACCTATTCCGCATACAGATACATGTTCAGTGAGTGTGCAAATGTCATTCAAATTGTTTCTATTTTTTGTTTTTAGCAGATGAGGTTTTGCATTAAAATCAACCTAATTATTTGTTCTTATTATAGCATTTATTAAACAAAGGACAGCAGCAGGCCTTGTGGCCATATTGTAACATAAAAATGTCACAAGATACATTTAGTGGATGGGGGGAAGGGGGGGGGGCATCAGGCTGAGGGAATTCAAAGCTTAACATTGATTTAGTAGCATTTTTATTGACACTTTTCCGTTCCCTCATTCTGCTTCATACGGCTTAATTGGACGACCACCACCTGGGTCCTTCTGCAAATCAGCTCTCAGTGACCGGCGGCGGAGTTGCCCTGCACGCTCAAATCGGGTTTGAAGTGACCCTGCTCTGACTAATATCTGATATTAGCGTTGTTATCTTAATACCAAACAAATTGAATGCAGTGTGTGAGTGGCTGATTAGAGCAACAGCAGCTGAGTCCCTGCCTCTATCTGCAGATTCACAAAACAGATCGTGGTGATTTATTTATTTATTTTTAACGTGTGACCATTTTCAAAAAGGGTTGTTTTACTGCTCTAAAAATATATAAAGAAAAATATATAAAGAAAGAGAAGCCTGGTAATAATTGTCAGTGTTGGGAGCTCAGAGCAGCTGTGGCGGGGCCGATTGGATGCAGGCCCGCTATCAACATGTAACACAGCATGTCCGTGCGGGACATTCCTTTGGCTTGTGCTCATGCAGTGGGCGGAAGCATTTGCATTTAATGTAATTCTCAAGCCTGCAAGCTTCTTCAACACACCAGATCTCACCCATCACTGTCCGAAGAGCACCAGTAGAGGTCCACAGTTGCACGGCAGCCTCCCTGGACTCGCTACACTTTAAGGAAGCGTCGTCATTACCGGCTACTTTTCTCCTGCTTCTCCGCGGTTTTACCACCCAACAGCAGCCTTTAGTTGAGTCACCCAGACGGCCTGTGCGTGTGCTGCACTCTACCATTCAGAGCTGCCTCCCCTACATGCTCGCTCCATTGTAATGCATATCTGCACGTGGTGCCTTGTGGCTCCGAGCTCTTTTCATACCAGCATCGCTGCGTCTCAATCAAGCTGAGGTCCTTTCACGCACAGCGGCCCCCGCCCGGTCCGGCTTCGGCCGGGAGCTTTATGCAGTAGAAGGTTATTTGTCCCGTGTCATAGGATGCATACGTAGAGGTTTCTAAAGGAGGGGGGGGGGACAACAGTTGCAAAGTGTGATGGATATAACCATCTGCCCCAACAGGCCACCTTGATTAAACACTAGAGGAGCGTAATCTCAATGCCGTGTAAGGACTTTTAAGAACAAGGATCAGAGCGGGGCTGCTTCCATAGTAGTTTACATTCGTGCATTTATTTGTGCAACGTGTCCGCCTGGTCCGTTAGTCGGGAGTGTTCTGACTGCTCCTCTGGGTGTCATCCAAGGCCACATTCATCTCACAGGTGTGAGACAAAAAGGTGTTTTTTTCTTTCAGGGGAGGTCAGTTTCAGTCTTGGCCGTCGGCTCTGGTTCTGATGTGACTCGTAAATACAGAGTGACCTCTCGCATCCAACTGACTATCTCCAAGGCTCGAAGATTAGTGAAAAAATAAATATACGGTAGTTGTATAGGCTTATTTGAAATAACAACAGACAGAGGAGACAAATACACTTTGAGATGCTGCCCATATGTAAAACTAATGTATATTTTCTATTTGTGGTGAATTCCTCTAGAATAGCCAAAGGATAATTTCTCCAAGGCTATACTGCTATATTCATTTGTTGATGAAACAGCTTATTATTTAGAAATGCAGTTTATAAAATATGTAAAAAATATTCGTCAGAACATCTTTAAATGGTTTATTTAGTCCAAAGAGTCCCAAACCCAAATATACCAAGTTTACTTAAATGTACATCAGTCCAAACAAGGGGAACGAGGCAACGTTTGGCTTTTTAACTTGAAGAAATAATTTAAAAGATTCATAGATTCTCAAAATAATTATGGAATATTGGATGAAATACAACACTCAACATATTTTTAAATGAAGTTATTTTCACTCATCCTGTTTAATGAGTCCAGATTTCATAGCAATCCATCCAACTGTTATCTGGACATCTCACTCAAAACCTCAAACCAATCTTTAAAAACATTATTATAATTACACAAAGCAGCTATTTAATTCTGTCTTCTCAGCCGGACACTTAACTGCCGGTCCTTTCTGTTAAATGGTGCGTTCATATAATTTAGATTTAAAGGATGTTTGTGTTTGTTTTGGCTCGGTTCTCACTTTCTGTTCTTCAACAACTCTATTTTTACACTCTTCTAAGATGACTGAGCAGCCGTAGCAGCCTTCTTTTCCCTATTCCTCTCCAATCATCTAAATTATTAACCTTATAAATGAAGGCACATGAATGCATTATTTAGTAGAGTCCTTCATATTACGCCACTAAAACCTATAAAACGGATTACAGCTTCCGCAGTTCACAACCCAAACCGGATTCTCGTCCCTCTAACTTACACTTTCATAATCCACTTCCATAACTCACTAGAATAGGGTTGTAACACGATTAACTGTTGGCCCCGAACAGAATTACAGCGATTAGAAGCTTAACCCATTAACATTTGGGGGAAACCGATACCGTTCTCCCTCCACAGCACAAACACTTGCCAACATCGCTAAACCTCAGTCTTGTAATCAGACTTTCGCTTTGAGGAGAGGATTTCTCCAGTTATCCCAAAATGAGATTGTACAGCCGTTTATGAGTCATAAAGACCTCTTTTCTCGAGCCATGATTCGGGCTTGATGGTATTCCAACAACAGGGAGCGATAATGTGATAACCACAGCCGCCTCGTGTTGTTTTAGGCAATCATGTGATCAGATAATGACCCCCCCCCCCCCCACAGGAGATAAAGACAAGGCGAGCTGTTTGGCGGAGCTGACCGGTCCTCGGCCGCGAGTGCAATGAGTCCACAACCCGTGCCGCCACCATGAGGATATAACATTCATAGATCCATCCGGCAGTTCTTATGTAAACTCGATCACGTTGCATCACAGTGACTGAGCTGTTTTCAAATCAAACTGATGATATGGTGACGTAGAATCGCGTAAATCAACGACGACGTGACCCGCTTTTAAAAAGCCACTGGATGTGTTTGAACAAGTCACCAGCGTGCTCATGTTTTTGTTGTATGTTTGCTCTGTGATGCAGGATCTGAGCAAGTAAATAGTTTTCCTTTCTTGTTGCGCTTCAGATGAGAGGATTGATATAAGTGTACTTTGAATCTTAGCTTAGCTTAATGACTGGAAGCAGGGGGGAGCCTGTCTCTGTGAAAATGTTTTCAGTTCAATATGCTTAACTGATGATAATACAACAAGAAGAAGAGTGCCGTAGTGTCAAGTAATAAGGATATTATGAGTAAAAAGAACAAGCTACATTTCATAGATCGGAGAAAACAGCAAACTAGCTAACGTGTTTCTCACATATCTCTTTTCTGTACCTCTCACACAATCCGACAACGTTAATGTTTGTTAATCTCTGTATGCTGAATTAATTTAATTGCCTGTCGGCTCTACTTATTTTATATTTAACCCACAGTCAGTATTGATCTCATCCTACACTGCAAAGAAAAAGTCAAGCGAAGCGTTTGCGAAATTGCCAAACTATTCCTTTGAATTGACTTTAATGAAAGTAGCTCTTGTTTCCGTCGGGTTGTTCTGTTAGCAGGAGAATCGTAATGTGATTTAGCACGAGCATCCCCATGAGACACAGAAGACGGTTTCTAATGATTTTGGTGACCTCTTCTTCCGCACTAGCTGGGTAACTTGAGATGGCTAAAGTTATGCATACCTTAGTGTTGTGTTCTCATTGAAGGCTGAATATCACCTATCTTCACACGACCAAGAAGATATGATACACAAAACGAAGAACATTCAAGTGTCGAATGGTTGCAGGTTTAATGAATACATCACGTCCTAAAAGTTGAGAGAAGGCAGAAAACGTTGGACGTGTTTTTGTCTTTTTGGGGTGTTATGAGTCAATTCCACTAAGAAACACCACACGCTCATTCCACATCCTCTCGGGTTCAGCTGTTGCCGTGCAGTCTGATCCCCGGCATCGGGCCGCCGTGAGACAAAAGTGTGTCAGTGGTAAGCTTCAGGTTTACCACCTTGTCCGAGCCACGTAAGCATTTCATCCCACTTTTAAACAAAGTGGGTTGTTAGGGCCGACAGCAAAGCTACAAATCCACTAGAATGAGTTCCTCGGAGGCTTTAACCGGCCTGTGTGATTGAGCTCATGGCTGTGTGTGGTTTTATTTTGGACAGTGTCTATTACTCAACTTCCATCTTAAGACCCACACTATTATTGTGCTGGATTTGGTTGGCGAGACGTATCGACATGCGACCGAAGGGAATTTACTACTTAATCCTCACACGTTTGGCATGTTCGGTGCATCGAATGTGGTCAATTAGAGTCTGCTCACGCTGTCTTTCACTCCCAGGGACGTGTGAGGAAATACTGACGACGACATACAAAGTGTTAGCAGCCTCCGGTCAGGCCAAAGGACCGGCACTGGCGGCCTGCATTCTAAACCCGGAGAAGTCTCAAACATGGTTGTTGGAGGATCTCGTCAAGACTAGCGTGAAGTTGAGATGTATTGCTCCCACTTCAGGGGCTCATAGGAATCCAGGCAGTGGGCCATATTGGTCTGTTCTGCAGCATCATAAATCAACGGAGGCTTAGAGGGTTTGGATGGTGCATCGGATAAACGCAATCAAACTTATGTTACCCGCTTCTCTGAAGGGACAATGCAGTTTTACCCAGAGGCCTTCCAACCTTCATATCAATCTTGATAAGACAATATCAGATATGCAGGCGGCCAAGAAAAGGGGACTACCTGAGGATATGGAAGGCTCCCTAAATGCTAAAATGTGTCTTCAATTGATGTAAAATGTGTAAATCATATGTTGTGGCCTTCACAGTCACCTGATAACGACTGGACAATGGGAGCCTCGAGCTTTCCACAAATCTTATTTTCTTGTTCATCCCTTCAGTAGAGGTCCTCAGAGTCGGAGACGTTGAAGCTGTGAGGTTTTGTAGCGTCCCCATGTTATCACCGATCTATAGTTTTGTGTTGTCAAATAAACATGACGTTATAAATACAAATGAAAGGCTGAATTGATGCATGGAATCAAGTAATTTTTCAATTCAATTCAGTTTATTTGTATAGCCCAGTTTCACAAATTACAAATTTGTCTCAGAGTGCTTTACAATCTGTACACATAGACATCCCTGACCCAAAACCTCACATCGGACCAGGAAAAACTCCCAAATAACCCTTCAGGGGGAAAAAAAAGGGAAGAAACCTTCAAGAGAGCAACAGAGGAGGATCCCTCTCCAGGATGGACAGATGCAATAGATGTAATGTGTACAGAAGGACATATTTAGAGTTAAAATACATTCAAGGAATCTGACAGAGTTTATCAATAGTTCATATTTAGGCATATTCCACGATGGAGAGTTTGGAGACCTCCCAAGTGGAGGAGTGGGCGGAGTCCCAGCAGGGCAGTGGCACAGCTGGCGACAGGAACTCACGATCCAACCATCGAAGGTCCATCAGCAGATGGAATCTATGCCGTCTCATAGGGTCCGATGACCCCATGAGACGTGAAGTCAGAAGGACTCCGGGGAGAAAGCAGAGTTAGTCATGTGTGATGGAGAGATGAAGATTCATCCATAGGAGAAAGAAAAGAGGAGAGAGGTGCTCAGTGCATCCTAAACATCCCCAGCAGCTATAAGCCTATACCAGCATATCCAGGGGCTGGACCAGGGCAAACCTGATTTAGCCCTGACTATAAGCTCTGTCAAAGAGGAAAGTCTTCAGTCTACTCTTGAATGTGGTGACTGGTCACTTTGAGGTCTTGGGGACGACCAGAGGAGTCGCCCCCTGGTGGTCAGGTGAGATAATACGGCTTTAACACATGAAGTACTTTAATACTAGCAGAGGAGTCGACAACCGGTGGTCAGGTGAAATAATGCAGCTTTAACACCTGAAGTACTTCTATGCAACCAGAGGAGTCGCCACTTGGTGGTCAGTAGAGATAATGCAGCTTTAAGACGTTGCCGCCTGATATGCTGATGTTACTATTGTAATGAAATAAAATATATGAAAAATATGTAGATTTTGTGTCTACTATTTTATATTTATCTTATTCTAGTGATTTAGGGAGCAACGTAACCACAGGTTGTACATTACCTCGCCTGAAACCCCATCTTCCATGGTTCCATGGTTCATACTGATGCAGCAGTACGAACCACCGATGCTTTCATTCGGCTTGAATATTAAACGCTCTTTGTATGATTTCATATTCGCTTGGCACAAGCCTGATCTGAACATTATGGACAGACGTGTACATCATCCCATTAATGCTTAAGTACCTGCTCAGTTGTTTTACTTTTTCTTTTGAAAAAGCGGCTTCTCGCACACTCGGGAGGCCCTTGCTGTTGTCCATGTGTGTGTGTGTGTGTGTGTGTGTGTGTGTGTGCGCGTGTGTGTGTGTGTGTGTAACCTTGACAGAGAAATCCAAGCTCCATTGAGTGGCTGCGAGCGCTGTGCTATCTTTAGCTTTGTGTTGAAGCTTTTACCACTGGCCTCCTCCTCCTCTTCCCACTCTTCCTGCTCCTCCTCCGTTCCCCTCAGCCCACTCACTGTTGGCTACACATGCAAACATGCACACTTATGCATGCTTGCACACAACCAAACCCCACACACACTACTGTAATGTTCACATGCACACTGCATAACTGTTTCTGGGCAGAATAGAGGAAGCAACCTACTTCTGGGATAAAAACATGAGCGTGATGTGTGTTTCTTGCTGCAGAGTGAAAGGCTGACTCGTGCTCCCTGAGCAGCCCTGATTCCTGCCTGAAGGCAAGTTACAAGCTGTGAGCCTCACATAATGCACACTTGTATTCCTATTGGCCAACACATTTATTAAATCCAGTCGGTAGTGCACTTGGACTACAAATTATTAATTAATTAATTTCCCCCAATCCACCAATTAGAATTCATCCGAGTGCAATGTCCCAGCGCCTCCCTTTCTTCTTCTTCTGCTACATTTATATTGCATATTATGCACATGGGTTTACTTCCTGGTGTGAAATGCATTAACTGTTAATATCCACTTCAGTTTTTAATTAGCCCTCCACATGCTGGTGCAGAGCTCTTTGGTTCTGTAATATTATTTCAGCAATGTTTATGACTATTTTCCAAGAAAGCTTCTGCAAAAGCAAAGTACCTCACGGATTAATTGCAACAATATGATTAATTTCTTTAATAACCAAACAATCCCCTAAGTAGCTTGGCCGGTCCATTTGTTTAATCCTGTTAACCGCTGCCATGGAGCAGCTAACGAAAGGAGAGCCTCCCATCAGCTCAGAGAGGCTTGTCCTGAAGCCTCTGAATTCAGCCTCTGAATTCGAGGCACATTTACATTGGTTAGAAACTACTTTGTAAAAAGAAAGTACAGGAATGTATGTATATACATATAAATATAACATATCTCTTTTGTCATGATTTGTCCTACAAGCCCTGCAGATGAACACAATACCATCTCCTTTCAATGCAATAATAATTCAATACCCCTGAAATCAATATGACCTGGGCTTAATATTTTGTTGTTTATCTTTCACAATTCCGCATATATGTACATATCCATACTATCCATGGTCGGTGTGTATTACATATAGAAACTGAGATGCTTTACCCCTTAGCAGACAGGAGAACAAATGTCATCGACACAATAACATGAGCTAACTGAGCATCTTCTGTAAGGTCAAATGACTGTTTTTGTGAATTAAGTATTTGAATAGAGCGTTATTACAGATTAAACAAATAAGAATAAACACTTTTAATTAGTCAGAGCCAAACCAAGCTTGCTATTCCCCATTTCTTACGCTAAGCTAACAGCCCTCTAGCCCAATCTTGATATTTGACAGGCGTATGAAAGTGGTGTCAAGTTAACCTTCTCCTTAACTCTCAGCAAGAAAACAAATAAATCAATTCACTATATTTCCCCCAAAATGTTGCCTGGCACATCTGTAAACTTTGCACATCATGCTCCACTGTGGGACATAGAGATCATTTATACGTAATAATATCAATAATAAAAAGCAAGACATCTTGAGATTTCAGGAGCAGCCTCTGAGACATTTTGCTCTGCATATTAATCGTCATACTCTTCATCTACTTGTCTCTCCCCACAGCAGGGGAAGATGACTTGGGAACTATTCACGCATTCTTAAATATCCATTCAATTATGTCAGCAGGTGCTGGTCTAATAATAGTCTTGTTGCACACACAGAAGGAGAGTTATCGGTGTCAGTGTGCACCTGTAATTGTGCCCCCCCCCACCCCCCCTCTTTCTGTTTCTGCATTGCAGTGTCTGCAGACGTCTAGGGAGCACATGCACCGCGTGTCACTGCTGGTCATCTTTCCACCGCGCACAGACTGCGCCAGGCAGCACATCGGGTAACACGATGCACAACTTCCTCGTGTCCTCCACCGCTTCCCCTTTCTGAGCCGTTTTTTCCCGAGCTTCCCACCTGCAGCTGACAGTGATGAGGAAGTATTGCTGCCGCTTCGCTTCTGGGAAATCCGATTGGGTTTATTTCTGCCACGCTTCTCACCGTTTAAAACAAAGCGGGGATGAGGATGGTATCTGGATGCTTTTATCAACAACTATTTAGACATTCCGTGTTTTTCCCCTGCTGACCTCCTGTAGTTTTCACACCCAGCTGTTCTCGGTCCCAGTATGTTGCCAGATAAGACACAGCTGGTGAATAATGAATCGAAAGGCAAATTGTGGCCTCTGCTGTCTTTGAAACTATATCCAAGTAAAAGCAAGTGCTACACTGTAGTTCTCAAATGCTTTGCATCTCCCTAAAAAACTGCAGCGTGCCCTTGACAGAATGACAGGCTACTTGCTCGAATTCAACTGATGCCTGGGGCGTTTGCTTTTTCTTTTGTACTCTCCGAGTTTCCATTCAGGTTTAATAAGTTTCTAATGAAAGAGGGTCGGCGGGAAGATCTCCTCTACGCAGTTACAGCTCACTGGACGCTCCATTTAGGGGATACACATGTGTGCCACGGGACATGTTCCAAAAGGCATTCGCACAATGGCTTCCCATTTACTTTCCTCCTCCTCTTCTCCTCTTGCAGGGACGGAAGCGGTGGTTTGTCAGGCTACAGACAAAAGGAAAGCACGATGGGAATAACCCCCTTCCCCTCCCCCACCCTCCTCTTCTCCCTTCCTTTGGAAATGGGAATGATGTCTTTTAAGCGTGCGCCCCGGTGTGATCGGGAAATAAGTCCACGAATCTGCACTCTCACTTGAGTTGGACAAAGAACGAGCAACTCTGCTTCATTTCACACCATTGGACCAGGTGTGTGTGTGTGTGTGTGTGTGGGGGGGATAACGAAGTAAACAAGCACACTTCTGTTCTTTTAACAACAATATACAGCTGAAATTCAGAAGGAAAGACGAAATCGTAGAAATCGTCTGATGCTGACGAGTTCTCAGGATGTCCAGGACAATACATCCTGTTCTTTGTGTCCTTACAGCTTACAGGAATAGCTACAGCCTATTGTAGATGCTGAGGACGCTTAGGGCGCGATCATACCAGACGCGACTTGTAAAAGCGCGGCCGCTAGTAAAACGCCTTGGCAATACCGCTACAGGCAAAACTGCGCGGTGCGCCTGTGGAGCGGGCCTGCATACGCAACCGGGCGATAAAACTTAATTTACGAAATGGGTTCAAGCCGACGTCTCGCTCTTGCACTTGCTGTGGAATGAGAAGGAGGAAAAATTCCCCCTAATAATGTAGGTTTTAGGTTCACGATATAAAAAAAGAAACAAAGGATACGGCGAATACTTCACGAAAACAGGAAGGAAGTGGTAAAGTAATAAAGCCCGCCTCTTGCTTGATCCAATTGACTGCCTTGGCCTCACTCTTAAAATTGAAAATAGTTTAACTTTTAAACGCGCCTGAGAAAATGCGCCGTGCAGCATTTAAAAGGCGCCGTACCATATAGGAAATCAATGGTTTTGCTAGCGACGCGTCTGGTGTGATCGCACCCATACGCCTCATTTCCACTGCACTCCTCGGCCCAACTTGACTCACCCTCCAAATGAACCAAACGGAGGAATGTATTTTGTTAAATGTATTTTTTTTTAAATGATGTTACTATTGACGGTAGCTTGGCTGTACGTATCACAATAAGTGGTCGGCAATGATTGAAACTCGACCGAGTTGGTACAAAAACATCTAACAGGAACTAGATTTATCCACAAATGTTGTCGATGGAAAAACCCAAAAGGCTGTCGGCTTTGACTTTTTGCTATCGAGAGACAAATAGAAGCGCGTGAACTTCTTATCAGAAAGGGAGCTCAGCTCGGCCTTGAATAAAGTCACTGACAAGAAGAGCATACATTGTTCCTATTCTCCTGCGGGACTCTTCCACACATAATGTCTTAATCATTTTGGGTCTGCACATGCAGGGTGTTAGCATCCGTTAGCTCTGCTGTCTAGACAGGGCTTAAGGCTATTTGTGACCCGCTGGTCTCATACCGCCGGTGTTTCCTGGCAACACACGACGCAGCTTCAGGGTCTGTGAAGCAGGATTAAAGCAACGCTGGAAGGATGTTGTGTATGTCACCTACAAATACACACACATATACACACACACACACAGAGAAAAACAAACACACACACAAGAGGTCAGGAGAGATGCAATTAAACAAACCACGACAATGCCCTTGATGCTAAAATGTAAGAGAAGGTTTGAGTTCATTATCATTTCAACACAGTCCCACAGAAGTGTGTGGAAGGAGTCTTGAAATGTAATCCAAAGTTTTGTGGGCAGAGACACACATTTTCCGTTTTTCTTTTCTTGTACTGCTCGGAAAACCAGGTTAGGACGACATTACGAAAATGTAGAGTTGAGGCAACACAACTCAGTAATTAGGTTTTGGAAAACCTTAATTTTAGGCAACAAAACCCCGGCCTTATAGTTGACAGTTGTGTTTTGGTGGACCCGTACACATCCTGTCCCGCCCACCGAAAGTCAGCTTTCTTTACATATAATTATTTTACATTGGCATTGTTTTCTTCCTTAGCAACAAAAAAGCAGACAATTCATCCCCACAGATTATATTCAGGAACTATTTAATGACCTGTTGTGAAACTGGGCGGATTATATGTCTCCGTAAATCATCTGAATGAATGTTTTATTTTTTTATCCCTGAACACTGGTCCTTAATAAAGATCACATAATATATCTAGGCCCAATATGTATGAGGTTAATATCTGCAAGAGTTATTAAAAAGCTGAGACAAAAAAAATTGCATCTTCGGTGAAACTGTCAAGAGTCAGATGAGAATATTAGATTTTTAGAGTATTATACAACAAGAGGGGTTCAGCTAGCGTAACATGAAACTATGAGTCTGTTTATTTCACAAAACATATCTGTATTCATGTACACTAGAAATTGTTGGTCTTTTATTTATTTAGTTTTATATAAATTCATTGCCGCAAATAAATCATATTTTAACCATGCACCAGAATCAATCTCATAATAAAAACACCAAGTCACACGCTTTTAGCAATTCCTGTTGGAGTATAATTTTTAAAACCTCATGTCATTATTTGAGTCTTCCTTTTGTTAATTATCCAGCACTTTGAGACACTCACTGGGGCAGCTGCCTCTCGAAAGAGCTGACCAAGTCCCGAGGAGGCCAGAACATGAGCAAATGGAAGCTGCGTTGAATCAGTTTACGGCCAACACACTTGAATCGAGGTTGATATAACATTCCAGTGAATGACCACATCCCCCTGCGGGAATGAAGTCACTGTTGTCAAATCAGCACTGATGGTCCCTGTGTCGTCATGGCCACTAGGGGACTGGGTTGTTGCTGCTGAGCCTCAATAAACTAGTCCTTTTTATCCAAGCGTGACGCCTGCTCTAATGGACTCCGATTTAGAACAACGGCCTGGCGGTCTTGCCAACTTCAGAATCTCAAACAGTGAAATCTTTGATAAATTAAACATGGAAAAGCAACAAAAGGAACAAAAGGATGGCAGGGATGAACATAAAGAGATCGCTATGGGCGCCTCATTTGGGAAATCAAGACCCAAATACCAGATCTGATCCGCATGGGTTACCCCTTACAACCTTGGTCAGGATTCCTGGGTTCTGCAAGCCCTAGTACACAACCGATGGAGCTTTAGTGGTAGTTCGGAAGGAAGACTCTACACGGCGGGTCAGGCATAACGTCTCAATCTATTACTTCCAGTGATTACGCTATTGGCTAATCTGGGGGGGGGGGCGTCCACTCTTAAGCGACCAATTAGAAGCGGCACGATGTCTCTAAGCCAATCAGATCGTTGCTGTCAAACCTTAAAGGAGTTTTCTACGCGGCTGTCAGTTGTCGTTTCACCCCGATCACCTCCAGGCAACAGTGAGTCATACCCTCGTTCAATAGCAGTGGCAGAAACTCCTTCTTCCCCTGTCGGATCAGAAGTGAGCGTCATCGCCCCTCGTTTCTAGTCCGATCGGCAAAAAGACAATGCTCAATTCCATTTTGTTACCATTGTAATAAAGAGTATTGTTTAATTTGTAATAAGTCTCTCCTGATTGAAATGAGCATTCACAACTGAGATGTACTTTAGGTGAGGTGAGTTTGAAGTAGCCAAAAACTAAGTAAATGACTTATCATTAATGATATCCATCCATCAATCCATTATCAATACCGCTTATCCTCATTAGGGTCACAGGGTCGCTGGAGCCTATCCCAGCTGACATAGGGCGAAGGCAGGGGACACCCTGGACAGGCCGCCAGTCCATCGAGGGCTTTATCATATATCATATCAGGTTAAACGTAGCCTAGAAATTACTATGAACATATTCAATAAAATATATTATATATTTACAGGAGTGAAATAAGTCTGCATATGAATACTGTGTGATGCAGTCAAAAGGTCTGGAAAAAAGTGAAGCGTACTGTTAGCGTCACTCAAAATGTGGATGTCTGGTAAAGTAATAATTCAGCCAACGACCTTCTCTCGTTCTCTCCTTTCCAACTGAATTTATTCTCCGGTCACAGGTAAAAATACAAGTTTGATGCGATTGCAATCACAGCGAGAGTCCTTCTGGGTCAACACATGTCGAAACCCAAAACGACTCTGCCTTTCCCAAAACAAGTCCGGCTCTCCCAGCACCCACAATCCGAGACGTCGTCCTGACCTCGGATCAACTCGTCTGCTCCTTTCTCACAGGAGGGGGGCCCTCGTCCCCCTCTCTCATTGTAACAAAATGATGTGTGTGTGTGTGTGTGGGTGTGTTGCTTTGGGTGAGGTGGAGTTGCTAACCTTCGAGAGGCAGACATAATACTTATCGGCACATAGTCCAGCTGCTACGTGTCGTTTATTCTGAGGTTTAAAGGTACCTGGACAGGACAGTCCAATTCAATAATTCAGATGAATGTTAACAGTACGTATGTTCGCCGTTTATCTTTTCTCCAAGTATTCAAAAGTTTTAAATAGCTTGTCTGATACAGTTTCCTGTAGAAAAAAAGGAAAGCAAGAGGAAACAGACATGCATGAAGCCACTCTCTTCCACAAGCACTGAGAGAAAAACCTTCGTGGCACGACCAGTCCAGGGTGATTTGGTTTGGCCGTGTGCTCCGCCGTGTATTTATTTATTTGTGAATATGTCCGTCCGTCAGTTATTCGTCTAACTCAGACAAAACTGAGCCGATACTTATGAAACTTGGTGGGATGATTGGTCATGACCCAAGGAACAATCGATTAGTTTTTGGGAGTGATTGGGTCAAAGGTCAAGGTCACGAAAAGGTGAAAAACGTAAAAACTGAGCCGATTCTTATGAAACTTGGTAGGATGATTGGTCATGACCCAAGGAACAATCGATTAGTTTTTGGGAGTGATTGGGTCAAAGGTCAAGGTCAAGGTCACGAAAAGGTGAAAAATGTAAAAACTGAGCCGATTCTTATGAAAGTTGGTGGGATGATTGGTCATGACCCAAGGAACAATCGATTAGTTTTTGGGCGTGATTGGGTCAAAGGTCAAGGTCAAGGTCACGAAAAGGTGGAAAAACGTAAATTGCGAAGGTATGCGCTCAACCGAGTGCCCATTCTAGTTTTAAATGCGTTGCCGAGGACTTTGAATGTCTCGATCATTACCGTTTTTTTTTTTTTTCTCATGGCGGTGATTTTTGCTGGTTAGCCGGATCTTTCTTTGAAGATAGCGACCGTTGTTACCGTTACATGGATAGAGAACAGAAGAAGGCCAATTAGTGTGCTGCTTGAGATTTTGGTAGAAAGTAGTTTTCATTCATTTAAACTGCTCTATTAACTAGGTGTGTTTTGTGTTGAGCCAACTTTGACAATAATAACAAATCTGATAGGGAAACAAAATGGCCGCGCTCTGCCGGATCAGAGCCTCGTGCATCACTTCATGCACTGACAGAACACATCAAATTGTTTTTGAAAAGTTATTTAATCTCAACCCTTTGAGAGTCCATGTGGAAATCATCCATGAAGTCATATTTATATCCCCCCTCCCCGCAATTCCTGCAACTGAGCAAGTTTGGCCAATAAGTTTACATCACAGATAAATATGTGGCCCATAATTTCCTTACGGGTCTCATGAGGTATGAATCATCCTTCAATCTGACTTTGAGTGTATTATTATGAGGACTGATTGTCCCCTGACCCCTAATGTGATACCATTTATTCACCAATAAAAAATTGGTCTCCACCTCTGAGCCGATGGCAGAGGATGAATAAAAAAGGATGATTATACTTGTATGTTTCTGTGCAGGCTAAAGGCAATTTGATACTGTGGGGTTGGTTGTTCTTTATTTTCACGACTGAGAAATACAGATTCACTTACAGCCTCGAGGGTAAGAAATATGTCATTTTGGTGAAGTTGAGCTCTGGCTTTCCTCATGATTCCTCGTCTACGTTTCATCCAACGGGCTTGGCTCTAAATGAAGGCCAAGTGGCAGCTTTACGACCTTTCAGAAATAAAAACCAAAGCAACTAATCCAGCCTTCCCACAGGCTTCGTACCTTTTGAACCCACAAAGGACCTTCACTGTCCAGCATGTCCGGTACTCTCCAACACCCTCTCCAATCAACAAGGGACACTATTTGTGTGAAATTTGAGATATTTCGCCTGTGGTGGCAAAAGATATTGGAAGAGCAAACTAGTCAGAGATTGTCGATAACTTTAAAACTGAAAAAAATAAAAATGTCCAAGGGAAGGAGGTAAAGAAGAAGAGACAAATATCAGGATTCCGGTATCGATCCGGGCTTCTTTCTCTAATCTCCCTGCCCGCTGAGTAACCTCAGCTGGATTCGACATCCAGCCGCCGCAAAAGCAATTTGACCCCCACGGCTGCCCTCTCAGGTCACCCTTTAGTGGTTGCTGACTCCGGGTTGCCACGGCGACCGATAAAATTATGCTGGACTTGTTTAAGAGGCTTGGATTTGTGCTCAGCGCCCTATTGCTTTTCATCATGTAAGCTAAGAGATTGTGACCGAGTTATTGATCTGTTGTTATTTATCTGGACATTTTAACTTTTAACATGTTTATCTTTTGTGCGCAGCGCGGCCAAATAACTCGACAATTACTGAATGTATTGACAAGAACTTTTGCACGATCTTTCGTGGTTCCCAGAGGATGAACTGTCGTGAATGTGGAGATCGCTTTGACTTTTCCTCTTGCGCTAGCCTGACGATGTCATACTCAGAATTCAGAAGTCAGAATATGAGTCTGATACCGCTCCGTTGGGCTGTGATTATGGGGCGTGTCTCAACTGAACCAGGAAAGCAAATGCCTCTTCGCTGAATTGGATAGAGCTACAACCAATCAGAGCAACGGAGTATGTGACGTGTTTTAATCAACGCATAGTTGTTGAACTCAACTGCACGCACACTGGAAGAAGCAAGCGCCTTTTTATGACGTGTTGGTTACGTTACTGTGGATCATCTGTCCGTCATCGTATAAAGCCCGCCCTGACAATTTGATTGGTCCGGTCAATTTTTGACCGGAGATAATTTCTCCCCAATGGAGCGATGCCAGACCCAACTTCCCGACCAAGTTTTTAGGGCGGGGCTAAGTTCGGTCTGGTGTCCAGGCTACTCTTGCGCCGCAATCAGGTTCAAATCTGTGAGTTTGAGTAAAACTAGTTGATGGCTGGTGAATCATTTTAGCTCAGACACTCATGAGCCCGTCGGAATGAAATGCAAAAACTTTGACAACCATTTGAGTTCTCTTTTCATTTCTTAATGCGTCCAATACGTTGGTTTATGACTAAGACGCTGTTTGCACGATGGGAAAACGCATATATTTTCATGCGTTTTGGTCTTACACAAAAACTGAGGTTTTATCACGGAAAACATTCATTTCTAAAAACTTTCTGAAAATTCAGTTTTTGTGTTTGCGTGTGAACTAGGTCAAACAGAGTTTTAGGTTATGAAACGTCATAGTATGCGACTAAAAATGCTTCACGTCACGTGAGCGTCCTATGTGGACGTATGCGGACGACGTATTTATGCGGGTTCATATAAATAGAAACTTTTTTGAAAACAACCTTGTGTGTACAACGTTATTTTTGAAAACGGAGGGGCAGAAATATTCATTTCTGTAAATACCCGGCTATGTGTAAATGTGGCCTAAATATAGAGCTAAAGGGTTGACAAATATGTGTCGGCCAAACAGGAAGTTAGCATTTTAATTTAGAATGATTGCAGAAAATATTCTCTGAGGAAAAACAAACACTTTATAATAAGGGGCATAGTCTGGGGGTTGTTTTTTCTCTTGTCTCTTCCCTCATGTTATGCTGTATTCTTTCATCCTTTCTTGCCATTTTGTTACCTCTGTACCTGTACTCTAGCAATGACAATAAATGTAATCCAATCCAATCCAATAATCTTCACAATCAAACATCCACTATGAAACTTAAAGCGTGCGATAAAATAAAGTATAAAGCTAACATTAGCGGCAGTAAAGGGACACCACCACGGTCACGTCTCCACCACTGAGCTCAAGGAGGACTTGTGTACTAGTGAGGACGCTTAGTCGTCTCATTTAGCCTCTTATACATCTTTCAGACTTTATGTCAGCCGTCAAACCAAAAACCCACGAAAGGAAACACATAGACTTCAAGATGGGGGAACTGGAAGTGCCAACATGCCATCCATTGCAAGACGGAGCCCATTGAGGGTTAAATTGTTCAGGCTGCTTATGCCGCAAACCAGTCATGTGTGAAACCGTTTACAGCTGGTTCCCCCCCCCCCCTCCCCCCAGTCATTCCATGAGTCTTCATGAGGGAAACAGGAAAAACATCAGGACTGTTTATGTCCTCAGGAATTGACTGACTGTAAGCCTGTCTTTGAGTTATGTCCCACGACTCCAGGGATACACTGAGCCACGTGGCGTCTCATCCCCGACACATCATCCCCAAGGCTTCCCCTCTGCTGCCTAGATTTCCTGTTGGCCTCAATTGCACCTAAACCAGAAGAGACAAGAGACGTGGCGTGTGACCAGAACATGTAGGAACATGCACACGCAGCTCTCTTTCCCCTCTCTGGAGTCAATCAGTCAATCAGATGTGCTAAACACCGGGTCTTTTACACCTTTTTTTACTCAGAGAATCGCAGTGTTTTTTTTCTCCCTCCGGCGGATCGATGCCTCCGCATGCCCACGCATGCCCACGTTGTGTCTCCGCTAGTTGAAGGCGCAGCCATTGTGATGCTAATTTATTCAGAGAGCAGCTGCTGTGTCAAGATGATACTGCAAAAGACACCCTTGAAAGTTTTAATGAGCTCAGCGATGTTGATAGCGGGGACGGGGAGGTCGAACAAGTCGAGGGACGCTGTGTAGATGAGAAGGTAACAAGTTGTTGTCTCACCATGTAGAGCGAGAGGACGATGCAGCAGGAGCACACACACGCACACACACACACACACACACACACACACACACACACGTACTGTATGCAGGTCAGCAACGTGTGACTAAAGCTCACAGAATCACCTCAAACGGTTTAATGGTTTCTGGTAGTCACAGTATCCGGCGTCCCAATGACCTTGAATTGTAAATGCAAAAACAAACAGCCATGGTGTGTATTTCCACACCGACGTGTTTGGGAATATTATATCCACGGAAGTGCAAATCTAAATAATGAGGTCTTTCTAGCTGTGTCTATCTTGGGTCATTAACATTTTTATTTTATTCCAGATAATAAAGTAATTAAAGAATACACAATAACATTTTTTTTTGGCCTCTTGTGAGCAGTAAACACTATTTAAACCCAAACTCAAATATTAACATCTGCTGATATTGTAAAAGTGTTTGTAAAGAGGTGTGCCTTTACACATTGACACTGAGCATCATTATAATTCATTTGGATTCATATTTGTGTCAAATAAGTCAGAAATTAATTCTTTTTTGCTCTGATTTGGGTCTCCACCAACTCCTGAGGGAATATCTCTTCATCCGCTTTATTTAGTTCCCCAACTGGTCGATAACTTTACTTTTCTGTAGTTTATTGCTGCAGATGATACGAAGAAAGAGCCGTGAGAGTGAAAGTAACATTAACGGCCAAGTTTTTTTTTTTTTGTAAGCCCAAATCTTTTTTGGTAATATTTAATAATTTGGCTCAATAATATATTTTGGGGATTCACAATTTCTAACTCAAACCATCAAGGGAGTTTCATTCACTTCCATTAACTACAAGTAAAGCAATGAATGTTCTGTACAATGTAGATTTATTAAGTCTTCAGTGTTACAAAAATCTACAATTTGTATAAACATAATTATTATTGTAGTAACTGAAACTTAACTTCTGTGGCCACGAAGGGGAATGCATTTAGGATTACAGTTCCATGGCAAGAATATTTAATATCACGTGGCGCTCCATCACCACCGAACTGCGTCTCATTTCACATCATATACAAAAAACAAAAATCCCTCTGTTCAACACAAACACAAAGAAAATGTGGAATAAATATTTCAGGGAAGCAACTGTGGAAATAAAACATCCATTTAGTGGGACAGCATCTGTGCAAGCTTGTGAAGGATTATAAAGGGCCTTTTATATAGAACAGGGACCTGAACCGTGAATGTAATATTACTCCTACAGATAACAGGCATACGTCTCGCTAGAATTATTCTTTAAAACCGGTGTAGAAAAGCACTTAGTGAAGACTAACTGCTCCAGCTTCCCTTTAAATCTAAAACATACGCTTTCGACAGGCAGCTGCAAGGACGGAGATTATGTCAACGGCGCGTCAATTATTACGAGCAAATCCATTTATCGCGACCCTGCGTCGGCGCGGAATTGTCGTTGCGTCGGCACAAATCGCTCTCCCGGTAAAAAGGGGCCCGCCAGGCCTTGGACCGCGGGAAAAAATAAATACAAAATCTCCACGCCGTCCGCCGAGACCGTTCACCTCTTCCTGTTCCTGTTGTGCTTCACCATCTTCTTCCGCTTCAGGATCATCTCGTAGAGTTTCTCCAGGCCCGGCTGCAGCCCCTGGCCGTCCACGGCGCTGCAGCTCTGCACGTGGTGCAGCGTGTACGAGCTCAGTTCGTGGACGGCGAGCAGCTTCTCCACCTCGCCGACGGGCGAGGCCGAGTCCCGGTCCTGCTTGTTGGCCAGGATGAGCACCGGCACCCCCTGGTTCTCCGAGGTGCGGGTGATCTTGTGGAGCTCCACTTTGGCCTCCTCCATCCGCTCCAGCTCCGTGGAGTCCACCACGAACACCAAGCCGTCCGTCCGCCGGGTGTACGACTTCCACAGGGGGCGCAGCTTCTCCTGGCCGCCCACGTCCCACACCTGGAAGTTGATGCTCCTGGACGGCCCCACGGCCACCTTGATCTTCTCCGTGTTGAAGCCCTTGGTGGGGATCGTCTTCACAAACTCCTTCAGCTTGAGCCGGTAGAGCAGGGAGGTCTTGCCGGCCGAATCGAGCCCGATCACCACCACGTGCAGAGACTGGAAGCTTGGCAGGAAGGACGTGTTGGGAGCGATATCAGTCAGCTGGTTTCCCATGATTGCAGCCGGCAGTTCACACCTACTTAGGGGAGGTGACGGATTCCCGATTTAATCCTCTTTGCTTTTTTGTTGTTTGTTGCTTATCTCAGTAGTGTGGCATTTGGTCCTCGTCCTCAGAGGCCGGCGGGATCAGACGGAGCTGGGGGAACAAAACAAACACAGAGTTAATACTTAATGAGAAGACAATGGGGGGGAAGGGGGGGGGGTCGCAAAGCCAGCTGCAAATTCACAATCTCCCCTAAATATCTGACAATAGTGCCGATTGTCGGCGCGTGGAGGCACATTTGAAAGTGTTGTTCTACCTTATTACTTTAAACCAATTTGCTGCACTCTTGAGAAAGTCATACTGATTATACACAACGATAATTGTCAGTACTAGGTGACCTCAGCCAGATAATTGGCTGGGGTCACCTGGGAGCCTAAATCCTCTTAACCCTGCTGAAGACCAGCAGAGGCTTCTCCTCAAGGAGCCATGTTCCAATGCAGTGGATGGATCATATCGTGTATGCTGCACACGATATGATCCATCCAGCAGCACTAATCCGGTTGTTGTTGACATCCTGAGACCCATCAAACAGCTGCCTTTTGGCCACAATACAGACATCGCGTGTTTGCAGGGAGATATCTATCTATTATTGATCCTGGCACCGCAATAATAAAAGTATTTATTATGTAATGAGTATGACTTATACTGGCAAAATGTCCTTATTCGGAGTCGACGTGTTGTATTACTTGTGCATGTTTGGAATATGCCACGTATAGTTGTATTCCTCTCCTGCACGTAAACCATCCGGTTCGCATCGCATGTTATTAACATGACGTTTTAAATTGTAATTCAACTTCCGAAACACGATCCCGTGAGGTTAACTTTCAGGGACAACACGGTCACAGTTTAAGCTGCTGATATAAACATTAATGCGGGTCACATTATTATTAGAAATGATTAATTCACCAACGCGAGCAACTGTCCTCCTCCGTACATGTTCAAATAAAAGACAGGAACACGAATAGAAACCTTCATACCTTTCAGACGATGAGTGAAAACATCATCCACAAGCGATAAACACGGCCATAGTTAGCGGATCACGTTCCTCCCGGCGGTCACATCCGCTCCTGATGTCAGCCGGCAGCACTGAGGAGCTCTCCGACGAGGCACGAGCGCACAGCGGCACCCAAAACCCGGCTGACGTCACGCTCACCTGGAGGGCTGCTGCGCGCCCCCTTCCGGTGATGCGGTGAACTGCAGGTGAAAGCCCTGCATTTGAAATTGTACTATATTCAAGTAAACCTACACACGTTTTGGGGTTAACAAAAATATAAGTGCTCATTATGCAGAATGACGCATTTCAACATTGTGTATGTAATATTACTGGACTGTATATATTGATGAACTCATGTTTAAATGTTGCAGCTATACCGATATATAAGAACATGTCAATAATAAAACATCATAATTGATTTTCCTACAAAGTAACTACAGTGATCAAATAATTGTATTGAATTAATACGTCAAATTTTCTCCATATAAAATGTATTGGAGTTTAAAATGGAAATACTTAAAGTCAAAGTGTTCCTAAGTATCAGAAAGTACAAGGTAAGGCCCGGCCGTGTTGGATTATTATATATTTAGACTATTGATACTGATGCATTAACATGCAAGTAGTACTTTCATGTTGTAACTAGCTAATTAATTGTGTTAATGAAATGTACCGTTGTGCAGTTTAATTTATATCGATTCATATTTAATAATATCTACAAGAATATAATTATTTTGTGTTTAAGAAAACTATCTTCAAAGTGTAGGTATCAGAGTAGGTCTGTGAAAAAGTGTTTTCAAGAGCAAATTATACTTTAATATGAATAGATGTACTCATTATTATTGGATTTTGTTCCTGATTCATTAACGTAGCAGCTTCTGGACGTTACATGAGACTGTATTTACTGTTCTATCAAGATAGATCTTTTATAAACGCATCATCTGTTTTTTTATATATACAAAAGTAACAAAAGCTGTCGAATAAGTACAATATTTACCTCTGAATATAGTCAAATATATTTATAAATATATTTCTTTGTGGATGTATACTTTTCCGTGTGCAAATATGACCTTCTATGCTTTAAAAAAAATACTACTACCTGCTAGGTAGACTATCGTGACGTTTGCCTGAATTAATACCCGTATGTAATAGTTTACTTCATAGTCTGGCTACATTTGTGTCATTGCCTCCACCCTGTGTCGACTTTCAGCAAGTGGAGCTAAATGTGAGTCTTCTGGATTATTATGTTTACTATACTTAGTATTTTATAAGAAGAAAAAAGGCATTCTTATCTGTGCTGACGACACAAATAATAATAAATTAACTGTATTTTAAATCTTAGTTCTGAAAACATGCCGCTCTTTGATCGGAAAAGAATAATACCAAATTGTAAAAAATACTTACTTAAAGTTGCAAAATAGAGACCATTAGTATATGATTATCATGAGATCCTCATGTGTAATGTGGGAGGTGTTTCTCCATACAGTAGAAAAGGGCTCCACATCGCGTCCCCTCAACTCCAACACAATGACGGAAACACATGGAAAATAAATAAATAAATACAAACGTGCAGAAATTAAGTGCCACCATTTAATGAAGTGCAAATGACTCAGTCAAGATTATCAGTTTAAGATCCCATTGACACAATATACGTCCTCCTGCCACCAACATTGTGAAATTAAGTTACATTTTAAAGAAATGTACACATATTTGAATAAAAGTGCAGGAATTATGCTTTTGATCCGTGCCTGTAATACAGATTTACAGCAAAAAATATTATTATTAACATCCAAGTGTGATTAAAACTAAGTTTTTTCAATCATAACATGTCATTAAGGTATGCCAAAACATACAGGATAATTTGATTATCGTGAGTTCTTCTACTCAAGTAAAATATTAAAACGCAGGGCTTTTTACGAGCAACCGAATATTTCTACACTGTTGTATGTGTAGTTTTTCTTAGAGCTGCTCGATGCCACAGTCCGAGTCCATCTGTTGCCTCCACACGGCTCTCAACATGGAGTCAGCGGTTAGCAGCGCACACCGTTTACCCAGAAGCATCGCCTGCTTTATGGCTTATTTACCCTCAAATGGGTCCTTAGATCACTCCACGAACATCATGAAACCAGGGATTGAGACCATAAACTCATGTTTACAATGTTCACTGAATCAAGGAGACTTTATACAAACACTTCTTTGGCTTCACATTTTTAAGAATCGGATATAACCGCCAGGTGTGACCTGTATGATTTGTTGCTATGGGGATGAAAGAAAATACATGATAATCATAATTTTGTGTCTTATATTTTATGTAATTAATCTAGTTATGCATGTGGTTATGAAAGAGCCTCAAGTAAAGTGCATGTAAACAAAGCACAGAAAAGCTGGGATTTGAAGAGCGCCTTCATTCTCAGCTCAGGTAGACATTTACCTCACTGCATCTTCACACAGACAATAAGCTGATGCTATATTAAGGCTCTGAATTCTTTATATAGGACATTAAATAAAGGCACAAATCACTGGATGGATCAGATGCATTTTCAAAGTCACACACCAGCATATTAATTATTTCACACACTCCCACGTCAGTGTTTTTCATTTGGATTTTATCATCTCATTGGATGAGGGATTGTTGAATTGGTGCCACAGTCAATATACTCAAAGGTGTCAAGAGAAACCTGCTCCGTGTGAGAGAGATACGAAATGTTCATCGTCATTCTGGGGAGGAAAACAGAAGAAAAAAACATTATCAGAGATATCTTTTATCTTCAGAGTGTTTTCAATAATATTTCTTATATAGGCGATAGATACAATGACTTGTGTAATGGAGCGCTACAGAGGGTTTGTGTCTTTTAGCACTTTGTTATTAAACCTACAATCCTAGATGTATTTCTCAAGAGTTAGTTGAGACCAAAACCAAAAAGGTAAAAAGACAGAGAAAGGAGATAGTATGTTTCAGCTTGTTCGGCTGCCCTTAAGTGGCTAAACAAATTCATTAATGCAGTTTCAAGTTTAAATGACCAAGTTCAGTGAATCTTTTATGTATATATAATAATATAAACCCATATTTTTAAAATACTATACACAACCCTTCTGTATATTGTTTAACTTAAATGTTCCAGTCTAAAAATAATGTTTCCTACCTGTTTAATGTATTTCTATTGACATTGAAAGCAATGCAAAATAAATGTAGTCAAACTTCTTGGTCAATAAAGTCATTTCAGATTTTTTTGTAATGATGATATATATATATATATATATATAAAAAACTAAATGTTACTGCAAAACATTGTGTTTGTATCTCATAGATGTTGTATTGTTGCTAGTTTGCAGCCATCAAAATACAATATATTATGTTTTAATATATTCTAAAATCTCATTTCTATGCACGTAGACTTGTGTCTGAAGTTTACGTTTCTTTGACGTCTCTTGTCCGTTTTGTTTGGCCGATCCAAGCTGACTGAAGTAACTGATGCTAACACTCATACTTATTGTCCCTTGCACTGAAGCGTCTGTCAAATGAATGGCGTGCAATATTCAGTCTAGTAGGAGGCGGTCTTAGTGCAGACTGCCTCACAAGAGGTTTGCCCTCATTCATCTAGTGTTAAATTCGGGTGGATGGGAAACTCTTGTCTCACAAGCAGAAATGTCTTCTTTGAAAACAGATGAGAAAACTCCAAAAGGTCAAAAGCTGCTTTTATGTGTGGGTAGAAGCCTCCGATGGTCGAGTGAACTCTGGAAACAGAAACAAACCTTTTCGTGTCCGTAGTTTTATCTCAGCAATTTTTTTTAACCCTTTTATGAGAGAAACTATTTTTCTATCTGCGTCTTTAACGCCGTGAAAAAAGTTTCTACGCCGTGAAGCTTTTCAGATGGCAGGCACTTACTGCAGCTCCAGGAATAACGTGTGAATTTTGGAGGTCGACTTGCAGTAATTGCTGAAAGAGATGAAAGTAGAGCATGGATTTCAGATGTATAGACAATAACAACCATGGACTTTGTTATTATATAATTCTCTCGCAGTAAAGCCGACTTACTTGAGGCCTTTATCGACAATGGGCAGGTCAATCTGAAAGGTGTACTGCAAAAGAACGAGGGCTGGTGAATTCATTGCGTGGTGATCGCATCCGCAGTGTATTTAGAACGCGACGCGTCTCGCAAGGCGCTCACCGATTTTTGCGAGCGGGACTGGATGGCGGTCATGTTGGTGATCTTGGTATTTCCGGTGATCGCTCTGATGACCAGACCCTGAACGCTGAACTCCACGATCTGAACTGGGACAAAGTTCTCGTTGGAGATGTTGATGAGGTTCTAGGAGAGGAAACACACACACACACGCACACACACACATGCACACACACACACACACACACGCCAGGCTTGTCAGGTGCAGCCAACACACTTTTGACATCATTAAAATGTCTCGGGGAACTTTGTTCTTCACGTAAAGATATTTACAGGCCGTCATGTGGATGCAATATGATTTGACACGCACAATAAAAATGTGATGGCTGAGGAAGTTTAGAGGAAAGGTCACAGATATTTAGAACTTTATAAAGCATGAATATGAAGTATTATAATATAAGTGTTTTCCCTGAAGGAATAGACAATTTGGGATATGGTTATTCATTTGATTAGAGTTAGACAAAAAGATTTACACCACTCTCATGTCTGTGCACATGATACGTTATTTCTCTAAGAGTCAGTGTGTCCAAAATTTTAAGCTGTGCTTTGTGGTTACTACTAATTATACTCCCATAATTTATTTGTATATATATATATATATATATATATATATATATATATATATATATATATATACACACACACAAACATTTGTTTGTTTATATATATATATACACACACATACACACACACACACACAAAACAATATATATAGGCAATATTCTAGTCTTAACTCATTTTCATCTAAAAGGAAGGCATTTTATTTTGGGATTTTTAGAGCAGAATACTCTACTTCCTGTACCCAAGACACAAAAACACTCCCTGCCCCGGCTGATCCTTCTTCTGCAAAGTGACGTTGAAACCAAAGAGGGAACACAGCTTGACTGCATCGGGAGTTCCTGTGACTTACGGTGACCTTCATGTCAACCTTGTCTGCGCTGAAGTACACCATGACCGACAGCACCGACACCGGCGTGATGGTGACGCTCCGAGGGAAGAGGAAGAAGAGGATCAGACTGCACAGGAAGAGACACACGATCATGGAGATGAACACGTGCAGCATCCTGGAATGAGATACAAATGCCATATTAGATTATATCTTGATGAAAATACTTTGCCATCAACATTGCGTAGTCATATCGTATTTTTACTGTGCACAAATCTAATAAATGTAAAAGTTCCCTGTAAATTAAATCTCTCTTAAATTAATATATCTGTCTCTCACGTTTAATAGTTATTCTCATAAACTAATTTGCGTTCATTAGAAACGTGCTCACGGAAAGAAAGAACAAACTTATTAAATGTAGCAGAGTAAGATCTCTTAAGTGTGTTTTATTCTTGGCTCCAATAGATTATAATAAAAAGTAGGAACATGTGCAAATGTGTGAAAAAAACTAATATGAAATTGTATAGAAACAGCGTAATGCACTTTTTATGTTAGTTATGGACACATTTTAAAAAGTAACCTTTCTAAAATACTGTTGTCGGACTTCAACGTTGAAAGGTGAGCGTGAGACCCCTGCTGTGAAGGCACACGACCACATGTCCATCACTCACGTGTGTCTGGGCTTCAGCCTCACATCATTACACGGTATCACCGCCACGAGCTGGTCCCCATGACCTGTCGAGGCACAAAGACACAAATAATCTCCTTCAAATGGTGAGACATTTTATATAGATATAACCCCCATTTTATTTGAATTTTCCTAACTCATTTGTGTTTTTTGCGTTTTTATAAAACATATTTTTTTGTCACTTACTTTTTTTTATTCGTAAAACAAATAAAAAAAGTCAGACATAAACATAAAATATATATACACACACATATATATATATACATACATACATACATATATATATAAACACACATACATACCCCCCAAAAAAGAAAAGATACTTTGATTAAACTTGTGTTTTTACATGTCATATTTTAAATGTGTAATGATGCAATAGGTTAGGGGCAACATGTGGGGTGGAATTTTTATTAAAATTAAATTACAAATACTTTTATGTAGCCTGTGATCTAAACAAATGAAAGATACTTTGAACACAAAAAAAACGAGGCGGACGCAGCCGTCGACCCACAGCTGGGAATTATTTGCCTTAATTCCCTAAATCGTTGGAACTTAAATGAAATGCTGTTTGGAGGATGATACTCTCGGCCAACTGATTCAAAAGGATTTAGTTTTCTTAATGGTTCACCTCTGGGAATTCGCCCGGTGCCTCTACACGTGGGGCAGGTGTCTCCCGACGAGTGTCCCGCCATGGTGCCGTACGGAGGGAAGTGCTTCAGCGTTTTCACACTCTCCATCTTTCGCCAGACCAGGTCCTTTTTTTGTACTTTTGCCGTTTCACGCCGGCATCATCATGATACTTTTTTCGGAAAGATACAATTTCCGTCTGTGTAAGAAAAACGAGACAAAAAAAAAAAAAGGTGTAAAAACTCAACTCCCACCAAACAGCCAGATTACAGCACGGGGACCGAGTGCAACCTCACAGACGTCCGTCTCCTTTTAGGGTCATTAGCGTTGAATTATAATCAATAATTACTAACAAACGTTGCGCTAAATAAGTTCCAGTGCTCGTACAGCATAATGAAGGTGGGGGAACAGGGCATAATACGTACTTGTATTGTTCACCTTCAGTAAAGCCTGTGTTTGTTTGTGAAGAGCCAATAAAAGGAACCAAGCCACTACCACACTCTACCACCCTTTGTTATCCGAGGGAACTCGATGTACAATTAAAAAAACCATAGATGATTAGATTTTTTTTATCGACAAACCGCAAGTAGACAACAACCTTTAGATGGCCAATGAAAGCTCATTATTGTGTGTGTGAGAGTGGGAAAACACCTTCAGGGACATTATTGTGTGGCGCCTCAATGACTCAATAGAAGTAGTGCACAAGTCCTTAAATAAAGTAAAAGTAGAAATATAAAAAGCTTCTAATTTCAAGTAATGTAAAGTAAAAGTATATCATTAAACAGAATTGGTCATTTTAAAGTGTTATGTTATTATAGTATGTTATACTTAAATCTCAGTTAAAATACATGAAAGAGCATTTTTACTAATTTGTCAATGTGGATACTTTGTGTACTCCTGGGTAGATTAGTAGTACAGTACAAGGGCATATCATTTGTATTTCTCAAATAAATGTAGTGCGGAAAAGATTACAATATATCCCTCTGATAAATGGAGGAACAGAGAATGAAAATACTGAAGTAAATGTGATCCAACCGATTCAATTAAATAGATTCACTTGTGTATTATAAGTGTTTTTCTTGCAGTGACGCAACACATAATCATTATTTACTGTGTAATGTTGCAACGTTTCCCTGTAGTTCATTCTGCTTTCACCACATCTTTAACTCGTGATGCCTGAACCCAAGCTGGTAAAACATATTAAAGTGCAGTTTACTAACCTGGTATTACAACGTACTGTGATACATACAGTGGAACTTGTTTATTTCCTATGTAATCAACTGCAACTAATTTATATATCTATACACACACACACACACACACACACACACACACACACAATTATATATATATATATATATATATATATATATATATATATATATATATATATATATATATATATATATAGCCTCTTTATATTTCTACAACAACAAACACGTTTTAATACTATGATTCAATAAAATATGTTGTATTATTATTGAGTTAGAAAACTAACAGCATATAAAACAGTTCAAACTAAGCTCCAGTTCAACCAACTACAACAACAACACAGTGCTGCTTCCACATTAAAGCAGCAATAATCCAATAACATCATAGAGTATATCACTTCTGCTTTATGACAACTTCAACTAGAGACATTTGTGATGCAGTACTTGTACTTGTACTGTAGTATTTGTACAATATAATGATATAAATGTCCACTTTTCGAGGAGTGAAGGTGTTTACAAAGTGTTAAAGCGTCGCAGCTGGTGGCAGCAGGACGTCGCAGTCCCTTCAGGATTTAACATCTGAAACCGGATTATTCCTTCTGCCACTTCTCAACTCCTTCTGGAGGCTTCCCTCAGCAGACACACACACACACACACACACACACACACACACAGCCTTGTCTTTATCGTATTGTGGGACCACCTGACAGGCACATCACTTGTGGGTTCCAACTGGTTCCACCCTTTCTAAAGGTTGTACAGCACTGAAAAAAATCAGGCATTATCTTTGAGATGACATAAACAAAGATATCACTTTAAATGATCAATTAGACAAAGTAAAATCCCATGACCTGACTAGGACCCCCATAGTGGGGTCTCGTCAGGTATTTAGTTATTTGTGAGGACACTATACACACTGTCTGGTTTGTATTCTTTTCTGAGGGCCAGTTTACACACAGTCGGTTAAACTCATTTGAACACCTTTGACTGTCACGATGCTGTGGAACCATGATGCAGCACGATATCCATCTGCTAGAACGTGACGATTTGGGTATAGGTTTAGGTCCTGTTTTTTTAATATCGAGGGTATTTTCTATTTTGTGATCAAACTTTGTGAATGAACAAAATAAATAGCCATACAAGTCAACCATAGTCTTATCATTGTGACTCCTAATAAATTTATAGGGATGCTATTGGTGAACTTGGTACCTGATGAAACCTAGTATTAAGTACATGCAAATGTATCATTAACCTTTCATAATGTCAGCAGTACTGCAGGACAAAACTCATAACATTAGACAGAGACAAAAGTTAAAAAAGGTCAGAAGATCGCCTACTTCTTTGGTTGAATTAAACAAATTGCTTCAAATGAGAGATTTGAGCCAGTTAAATTGTAAATTCACAATTTTATTAAATATTTCAATATATTTAATATTTCAATATATTTATTATAAACAAATGAGTACAAATTGGGGGGGGGAATTAAATTATAAATAAATCCGCTAAAATGTCAATTAACTGAGATTAGTGGAAAATGACAGATAAAATGATAAGCTGTAAAAAGAGATATGGTTATAAAATGAGGTAATGTGACAGGAAATTAAAGGCAATGAAGTGAAATAATAGATTATAGAGAATAAAGATTAGAAAAGGAGAGACGAGTGGTGGTCAACAGACACTCAACACCAATAATGCTAAACACTAAACCATGCACTACTGCTTTAAATGCTAAACATCGCATGCACTAAATGCGAAAACGTTGCATAAAAAATTGCACTAAACACTGAACAATGACACCGTAAAACTCAACAGCCATGCTCGATTCAAACCGTTCTCTTCAGCGCTGTAATTCTGTTCTTTATATAGAATTTCAAGGCCGACCATGTTCTATCTTTGAGAGCAGCTTTCTCAACATCAAGGCACTTATCACAATCACTTTTGCCTGGTACACGGCATGACGTGATGAAGGACATCATGTGCTTCTCGACTGAGATTATCTCCTCTTTTGTCCACTTCCTTCTTTGGAATGGTGGGCGACCTGTCGAACAAGAAACACAATTCAAGGTTTCCATTTCCATTCTCGTGCTATGGAACTGCGTGTAGGGTGCTCCTCGTCAGCATACAGCTTAGGCGCAGCTGTTTTTAACTGGGCCGTAGCCGTATGAACATATCGGCCATGTGAGAGCATCAGGATGACACGCCAATGGGATGGGGGTGAGAGCCAGTGGGCTGCAATTTATCAATACAACATTAATGTCCTGCAAAGCAGCACACATCGACGATGCGAGTCATTCCATTATGCAGCTCAGAATGTAGGGTCTGAACTGGTCGTTTATTAATAAAGACAATGCTCATTACACTAATTAAATACCAAAGAGCTTGGTAGTTATACAAGTACTATACCTGTGTAAATAATGTTTAAATAACATTTTCTATAAACTGTGAAGTCATAAGCAACTGTTATATGAGGCTGAACATCAGCTGGTTCAGGTGTGCCAGAGCAGAGAGAACTGGAAAATGGGCAGGTAGGGGTTCTGGATGTCTGGTGGGGCGTTTAAAGTGAAACTTATATGAAATGTTGAAGTTTGGATTGTCTGCTGAGACAATCAAAGTCTGACCATTTTAATTTACATTAATATGACAGTTTTTCTTTCGCAACATATTATTGGAGATAATAAATATATATAATGTACAAGTCCATCACCTGATGATTGTTAGAAGAGTTCATAAATAATAGAGGCAATACTACTTTGCATTAAGTGATTTGACTTCATCTATCCAACAGTATTTAAGCAATAATTCTGATTCCATTGACCTATGCCGTTTCTTTTGTATTTATAACTTCGATCATATGTTTTCCTTTGCTGCTGTTATAGCATTTTCCTAGTCCTTTAATGTCACTGTAACGTTTCAGGGACACATTTTAAATATCTCAACCTCCAGAATAAGATGGGAAACCAACAACTTCGCAAGGAGCAAATATGATGGGATGTGAAATTCCATTTTTTGTTTTTATTGACACGTCGCCTAGGTAGGGATGAAACCGGATCCAGTTATCAACCTAGGGAACACGTACAGTAATAAAGTTTGATATCAAAGAAATATTTTCTTCAAAACCTCTTTTACCTCTTTTAATTTTTGGAGACTCTTGTTGACAACCGGCTTGTGGCGAGGTCATCGGGCCCTCCTGAGGTGCTGCGTCCATCACATCTGGCATTGTGGTCTCATCTTCTCTCTGAGTGGATGAGAGCTGACTTTCTGAAAAGACAAAAGCGAAATTCTAAATGAATAAGTCATACCACAGACAAATAGATGTTTAAATCGTTGCTCTCCTTTTAAACCACGCTCTACAGTGCGGTTATATCAGCTGATACGTCAATTCAGAGAATAACGGCCGAAATTAAAAACGTTGCTGTTGCAAGTGCTCTCTGGCACTTTGGCTGGTTGAAGGGCTCAAAACTTCGCTTGTGTCTGTACCGTCAGAATCACCCTCACTAGTCTTTGGAATATATTTGTCTCCACTGCCGTCCGGGTCAAAAAGCTCATCTGTAATTAATCCCACTCTCCATCTTTAAAAGAAAAAGTTTTTACTTAAATTAAAGTCAGCACATTATTAAACATTTCCAATGCACACTTAACTTTCCACATGATGATGTAATGTAATGATGTGCACCATCAGTTAAGAAAAACTCAAGCAAATCAGTATTTCTCTAAATTGTGAGTGTTGCTCACCTGTATGCTTTAGTTCTTCTAAGCCGGGGACAGAACTCTGGGATTCATCGAATCCGTGCCGTTGATAGAGGATTCATTCCAACAATCTTTTGTCAGGGTTCTGGTGCATCATAGAATACAAACACAAATGTTTAAAGGGTGTCATATATTCCTTTTATTTCAGACTCATGCACATACATGCGTACACATACACATGTGTGTACACATACATGTACACCTGTAAAGAGAAGTACAGCACCTCTAAAGAGAGCAGTTTTAACATCTGTACACATGTCACAATTACGTGCCAGCATATTAGCTTGTGCATAAAGTTTGCAACACTGCTGTTGCACATCGTCATCATCGCTTAGATCATTCCTGATGATGTGACCCAAAGATCTAGCTTTGTCCACCACATTTAGCTCCTGGTCTCCCATATAAGTATATATATAGTGGGGGAAAAAAGTATTTAGTCAGCCACCAATTGTGCAAGTTCTCCCACTTAAAAAGATGAGAGAGGCCTGTAATTTTCATCATAGGTAGACCTCAACTATGAAAGACAACATGAGGAAAGAAAATCCAGAAAATCACTTTGTCTGATTTTTAAAGAATTAATTGGTAAATTCCTGGGTACAATAAGTATTTGGTCAATAACAAACAAGCAAGATGTCCGTCTCTCACAGACCTGTAACTTCTTCTTTGAGAGGCTCCTCTGTTCTCCACTCCTTACCTGTATTAATGGCTCCTGTCTGAACTCATATCAGTATAAAAGACACCTGTCCACAACCTCAAACAGTCACACTCCAAACTCCACTATGGCCAAGACCAACGAGCTGTCAGAGGACTCCAGAAACAACATGTAGACCTGCACCACGACCACATGTAGACCTGCACCAGGACCACATGTAGACCTGCACCAGGACCACATGTAGACCATTAAGTAGACATTTACACCTGTAATAACTTGAGGTTAGATCCTAAAATGTTTTGTTAAAATTATATTAAGTCACTTATAGTTTTAATAAAACGCCAAGGCCCCACAAGGATAGGATAGCAAGAATGTGTGTGAGATTAATTTCTCCACAGCATATTATGGCCTGCAGAATGGGGCATGTTCAAAATACCTGTTTGAAAATGACTACAGCTCATTAAGTAGACATTTACACCTGTAATAACTTGAGGTTGGATCCTAAAATGTTTTGTTAAAATTATATTAAGTCACTTATAGTTTTAATAAAACGCCAGGAAGGATAGGATAGCAAGAATGTGTGTGAGATTAATTTCTCTCCACAGCATATTATGGCCTGCAGAATGGGGCATGTTCAAAATACCTGTTTGAAAATGACTACAGCTCATTAAGTAGACATTTACACCTGTAATAACTTGAGGTTGGATCCTAAAATGTTTTGTTAAAATTATATTAAGTCACTTATAGTTTTAATAAAACGCCAGAAGGATAGGATAGCAAGAATGTGTGTGAGATTAATTTCTCTCCACAGCATATTATGGCCTGCAGAATGGGGCATGTTCAAAATACCTGTTTGAAAATTACTACAGCTCATTAAGTAGACATTTACACCTGTATTAACTTGAGGTTAGATCCTAAAATGTTGTGTTAAAATTATATTAAGTCACTTATAGTTTTAATAAAACGCCAGGCCCCACAAGGATAGGATAGCAAGAATGTGTGTGAGATTAATTTCTCTCCACAGCATATTATGGCCTGCAGAATGGGGCATGTTCAAAATACCTGTTTGAAAATGACTACAGCTCATTAAGTAGACATTTACACCTGTATTGACTTGAGATTGGATCCTAAAATGTTTTGTTAAAATCATATTAAGTCACTTATAATTTGAATAAAACGCCAGGGCCCCAAAGGGACTCCATGAGTAAGCTGACTGACATGCTGCATCAGAAAAGCAATGAAAACACATCCCTATCTTGATAGAGCTACATTGTGTACAGGTCAACATAAATAGAGACAATGTTTACTATACTCCATTACCTGACTGTAGCTCTATTTGGGTCACATCCATCATAGGTAGTCCAGTCTAAGCCTGATTGTGTGTCACCTGGAATTCAGATTGAAAAAGAGACTGCATTTAGAAATTATAGTAATGATGTATGTTGAGATACTGACAAGTTACAAAGTGACTTTATTTGATAAGTCTATTAAACATTTATTAAATAGCAAATAACTTAAAGCAGTGTGCATGGCCTATTCTAAAGTCGAACACAAACATAGGGGGCTGCAGTGATTAATATTTAAAATACACTTTAAAACCTATAACAGCATACAAAGTAGAACTATATACAGTGGGGGAAAAAGTATTTAATCAGCCACGCAAGTTCTCCCACCTAAAAAAGATGAGAGAGGCCTGTAATGTTCATCATAGGTAGACCTTGACTATGAGAGACAAAATGAGGAAAAAAATAAAATAAAATCCAGAAAATCACTTTGTCTGATTTTTAAAGAATTAATTGGTAAATTCCTGGGTACAATAAGTATTTGGTCAATAACAAACAAGCAAGATGTCCGTCTCTCACAGTCCTGTAACTTCTTCTTTGAGAGGCTCCTCTATTCTCCACTCCTTACCTGTATTAATGGCACCTGTTTGAACTCAAATCAGTATAAAAGACACTTGACAGCCTCAAACAGTGACACTCCAAACTCACTATGGCCAAGACCAATGAGCTGTCAGAGGACTCCAGAAACAACATGTAGACCTGCACCAGGACCACATGTAGACCTGCACCAGGAACACAGGATAGTAGAATGTGGAATATACCAATAAATTCTTTAAAAATCAGCGAAGTGATTTTCTGGATTTTTCCCCTCATGTCTCAGGTCTACGTATGATGACAATTACAGGCCTCTAAGTGGGAGAACTTGCACAATTGATGGCTGACTAAATACTGTAGATATAGAGAGAGAAGAGGAAAGAGAGAGAGAGACTTCAGTCATACTAAAACTAACATAGTAACACAAGAAACTAATCAAGACTAGCATGATTACCTTCATAGGATATGAGGGTCTCGTCACCAGAAGACTGTGGTCCATTCTGTAGAAGAAGTTCAAATTCATATTTCATCAGCTGGTCAGCAGTAAAGTTATTCAATTAAATAGCAATAACCATGAGGTGATACGATATAAAACAGCAAATGAGTGAGCAAGCATTTTTATCAAACGGGTCATCGACTCAAAATCATTCATACTTTTGATCAATTCCAAGTTCTCTGATATCTGTGATTCATATGTTGCCTGCTGTTAAAACTGCAGCTGATAATAAGTAAAGCTGAGGTCTGCCAGGAGAATTGACCGCTGACTATCAGCAGGTATGACTTCAAATATACAAACTGAGTTCACGCTGTCCGGCACGTCATATCTAATGTTTTTAAGTTAATGACCAGAAAATATAATATTTGGTCAGTTAAATATTTACATATTATTCCATTGTGCTTGTCAGTCTGGTATTCTGAGTCAGTCTGGTATTCTGAACCCTCCCCACTGGTCCCCATTATATGACAAAAACTTGACTGTGCCATTTGCGTGGCTTTGCATGTAATCTACTTGCTGCATATTTAAATTATTGATATGTCCCTTTGCATCGACTTTATTATTTACACCAACTTTATGCACAAAAAACACTAACATGCTTATTTTTGAACAGATAACTCCTCCTCGAGTCATATTCGTCAGTTTTTAATTGTATTAAGTTAACTAATGATAAAACGGAATAAAAAATAAGCTAACGTGACATAGCAGAACACATCTCTGTTTTAGACACAACTATATGCTCCTGTTAATTGCAAGACGTGGTCATATCGCTACCAAAGCCTTGTGAAAATGCATTTTAATAGCAGCTAATTTCCTGACATGGGCTCAGAAAAGCCTCATTTAAATGACAACATGTCGGCTCAGCGGACAGAAATACACCGTAACGTAACTACTACAGTCATTTATTTTGTATCCATTCTCCTCAGCCAGAGACAATTGCTGCATGTGACTTCTGTGTCCGCCCACCAGGCCAACACAATCCGTTTCTCACAAGTGAACATTTATTCACATATAGATACGTATTAATACATTTTCTTAATATTGATTAAACGAAGACTAAATGTACACATGTACGTTTCATTTGTATGCCTATTATTTTTCTTCTTCTTCTGTGAAGTAAAGATAATAATCAGCTTGTCTTCTCTTGGTTTTGTTTGCTGCCATGTTGTTTATTGATGTATTACCTTAATATTAATTTTTAGCATTAGCAGCCTGAACCTGAATTGAAGACGCTGCTTGCACATGCGCAGTAGATCCAAGTGGTTGGGCATGCACAGTAGAGCCAAGTGTGTGTAGTGTGTGTTCCTGCGCTACCACCTGTGCTCCATAGGGGGGGCTACTGAGTAATTATAGCTACACACCTCAAGCACACTACGTTGGTTTATGTAAACCTCTAAAAACTTCACAGGGCCTATATTTAACCATTTGTTCACTGAATTTGATGTAATAATTGTGGGGTCCAGCCTTTTGGACCCCACACTATGACTGTGCTTCCATGTCTCGGGCCACACAATATAATAAAGACACACACACACACACACACACACACACGCACACACACGCACACACACACACACACACACACGTGGGAGACATCTTAAATCTTGTTTGTCGGGTTTCCGGCTGCCGAACAGGACAAACAATGGCTCACAACACAAATAAACAAACAAACAAACAAACAAACAACGCGACCACGCAGGAGGACTCACTTGACGCAGTACCCCCGCGGTGAGAGGCTCTGGGAGTGGACCGCTCGACGTCCCGACGTCTCGAGCCTGTAAACAAGGAGGGAGGAACGCTTCCTGCTTCTTCTGCCCGCAGGTCACATGTGCACTTCACTTTCCTTTTGCTCAACACTCACGAAGAACGACCCGGGTACCGAAGATACGTGGATACACACATGTAGGAGTCAATATGTTATTATATATTATTTATTTATACTGAAGTCATATTCTGGTCCAACGAGCACATATATTTGCATGCACAATATCATTTATTTTATTGGGCTAAGTGTTTGACAATTCCTAAACAAACAACACATTGAACCGGTTGTTATTGTTGTTGTTGTTGTTGTTGTTGCAGTGATGGAAAGTAATTAAGTACATTTACCAAAGTGCTGTAGCCTATTTGAAGAATGTATACATCAGTATACGTGTACTTGACCTTAAGTCCATTTTATGGTACTTCACGTGTACTCCACTTATGCCAGTGGTCTGTTGTCCCTTATACATTTGACACATACAGTAGATAATATATATAACATATGTATGCGTATATGGTGTGATGTAGTATACTCCTATGTAGTAGTATACAAAGGATCTGCAATTGTATTGGCATTGACAAAATGTATTCAGTAGTGATATAAACAGAATAAAACGTATGTAAATACACATTTTAAAAGAAGCAAATTGGCTAAATTAGTAGTGATCAATTTAAGTAACATTTTTAATTAAGGGCCTTTGTAATAGATTCTTTTTTTTAAAATCATGGTATTCCTAATGTTACTTAAGTAAACAGTCTGAGTTTAAAATAAATTAAACCCAGCCTCTAAAATGCAGTATCACCTGTCCTCTGGACCACCCGCCAGAGAACCCAGTACAAGCTGAAGTGCATATAAAGAAACATTAAAAGGTGGCAGTGACCAGCAGTCAGACATTTGACATTAACGGACACGAGAGATGTGCAAATAGTTTATTGGCGGATTGACAGTAGAAGGACATTTTAATGTACACACACACACACACACACACTTCTGTGACGAGAGGAATAATTTCACAAGCATAGTAAGATATATTCAGAATTATTCTCTCGAGCATGAAACTTTTAAAAAGTGTTAACAATCAACATAAGATATGGTAACAAATAATCCTCAAACACACACACACACACACACACACACACACACAAATTAAAATCTGCATACTCACACCACAAATGTCAAATAACCACACAGAAACTAATGATCATAAGAGGCGACGCATTGAAATAGAACACACCTGGTTTCACTATGAGAGTGAGGAATGTGTGGTTAGTGACATCTCAGGCTTGTGTTAGTGTAAAATGACTGTTTCAGTAGGATGAGGTCACGTGAACGGGGCCGGGGGGGGGTGTTGAACGATGACGCCAAGCGGACTATTTCTCTACCGTGACTGTGCCAAGACAACGAGAACACGACTCACCTCTAAAGCCTCTTACCTGCCATGCAGGTGTCTTCTAAAAAGCAGTAGAAAACATCCCGAGTCCGTCAGCAGTGAGCCGCTCGGGGCGTTTTTTGTCTTTGTAATTTTTTTTGTTTACATTCCACAAGTCGACGTCTAAAATAACAGTACTCGGATACAGAAAAAAAAAGATTGCATTGTTTAGGCAGATTTCACTACGATGAGTCGACGAAAATGTCTCAAATATGTGTTGATCTTTGTTTGTTTATGTCCAGCGCCGAGGAGAAGCAGCTACAACAGCCATACGAACACGAAGATGAAGAGCTGAAATACACACGTTTACTCCAAACTACAGCTCCTGCTCCCGCTCCCCCCCCCCCCCCCCCCCGCCCGGATAAGCATGTGCGGGGCAAAGGTTGCGCGCTATTCATAATCATGTACACGGACGTGTGTGCGCACGATTAAGTTTGTCAAAGCTAGATTTCGACAAAGGCAAAAGGCAGGAGAAGCCATTCATCCATTCATTTCCCTGTGCAGTCGACTCGTGAGAGGTACATGTATGTTCAGGGATATTTCTCTCTCATTATTGTTACGCTTGGTCCAAATAAACTAGGCCACCCTTTGGTAAATCAATCAATTGCACCAATTACAAATGCTTCGTCTCCTCTTTACACTGATCACAATAAAGCAAAAATGCTGGAAAGGGTGAGAGATATGCAGGTTATAATCTAAAAAGCATCTTTACATCATGTTCAAACCCTCAGTAGCCTTTTCTCCCTCTTCTTCTTCTTCTTCTTCTTCTTCTTCTTCTTCTTCTTCTTCTTCTTCTTCTTCTTCTTCTTCTTCTTCTTCTTCTTCTTCTTCTTCTTCTTCATCTTCCTCCCCACCTCCACTCCCCTCAGTGCTGAATGTGGACCGCTCTGTTCTGGCCGTCCTCGGCCATCTGCACCAGCTCGTTGACGGTGTGCAGCAGGCTGTAGCCGTGCTTCCTCAGCAGCTGCTGGTTGAGCCGCTGGTCTCTGAAGCCCATCTCCAGCAGCATCGCCATCAGGGACGGGTCCTGCCTGGTGGCCGGGTCGATGCCTCGCTGCAGGGGGGGGGGGACAGAAGGGTGAGATGACACTGTGTGTGTGTGTGTGTGCGTGTGTGTCCTTGCCACTACTAGCCGGATGCATATTCACACTTTGTTGAAGGGCCTGAACGTCTTTGCAGGAGTTAATGTTTATTCTATTCTGCAGCCTGTGATTTTTCCAAATCCCCCCAAAAGAACATCGAACTGGAACAATGCCCGCCAAGATATGGTGCCCTTTCAAATTACAAACAATATTCTGAGACAAAAGGAGTCTCTCAGAACCATAAAACAGAGAGGAAAGATGGGGGGGGGACATAAATATACACACAAGAGACAGACAGACAGACAGACATAACATTGACAGGGACCAAACACATGTGCAAATAGAAGTAAGGGGCTAGAGCACACATCTACAGCATATTTTTCAAAGAATGCCCACCAGTTTTATCCCGTATTTCCACATAAATAATTTCAATAAAATTAATATAGATTTTGCTTCGAACCTCCTTGTAACTTCAGGGGAAAATATGTTTTGTTTCCTTAAAAGGAACTAGGTGTCAGCTCTACACAGAGCTTCCTTTCCTGTTTAACTAGGAACAACAACAGCATTAAAATACGTTATTATTCATCCATATTGGATGAAATATACCAGCAGCTATATCCTTTCCGTTTAAATGGTGCAAAGATTATTGCTTAATTTTGAGGAAACTCATGAGATGCTGGAAATGTGACATCTCACCCACGTTTCTCCCACGTTGGTAATATAACTCCCCTGAGAGAATCTCTGCAAAGCCCTTAGTTTTATTTACGCGTGTGAATTATCGACTTACTTACTAGAAACTAAATATTGCAAATTACAGCTGGGCGATACGGCCGAAGAAGTTTTCCGGTGATTCAATAAATAAATAAAATGTAAACACCCGTATGGTAAAGCCTGTATGAATTACATTATTGACAAATAAACAGAACTAAAGTGCAACATTAACAGATTCAATATAAATTATATCGATAAACTAAATAAATAAAAACCTAAATCGCGGTAAAAAGATGTAGAACAATACAAACAATAGACGTTTTTCTATTGTTTTGATGCTACTTGCCGATATGACTGCAGAAGCACTTCAACATGCCTGTGTGGCGTACCTGTATGGAGCAGTTTGGCCCAGTGAAGAGCGCTTTATAGGCGGACGCCGCCACAGAAAGGGCCCCCTTGACGAGTCCCTCCGTGATGCCTCCTTGGCCCCTTGTGTAAAGACAGGGATGTGGTTATTAGGGGTTACATAACAAGATGGTGGAGCCCAACATCGATATTGTTACACAGTTACAATACCGTTCAAAAGTTTGGGGTCACTGAGAACATTTTGTTTTTTCCATGAAAACTCACACTTTTATTTATTAAATGAATACAAGATTAATGCAAAATATAGTCAAGACATTGACAATGTTAAAAATAATGATTTTCATTGTAAATATTAATGTTGTTCTTCAAACTTGTCGCTCAAAGGGAAGGCCAGTTTTAGAGCTTCTCTCACCAGCATAACTGTTTTCAGCTGCGCTCACATAAAAAGGATTTCAATGTCAAGGAATAATCTGTTTCTGGAAAATGCTAAATAAAAAGTTATAAAAATAAAGGGTTTCAAGGGGGTTCTAACCCTCTGCTAGTATTCTAAGGCAATAACACACAACTGGAGATGGGCCTCTATACACCTCTGTAGAGATTTCATTAACAAACAGAGAATAGTCATTTACCACATTAACTATATATAGAGAGTATTTCTTTATTTAATGTCATTTTCATTGGAAAAACAGAAAAAAAAGGAAAGAAAAGCACTAAGTGACCCCAAACTTTTGAACGGTAGTGTATGTCTCGTCACAGAGTCTCTGTGAGAAGCTATCAGATCCGGTTGAGGCATGAAACAAAAAAGACGGTGAAACACACACAAAAGAGGAACTAAAAGCAGGAGTTTCATTCTGCGTGTTGTGGTCATGCACCTTGGCTGCAGAGCGTTTCCGGGTCTGGGGTTATACGTCTCAAAGGCACTGGATGCTGAGCCGGCTGATCTCGACAGGCCAGATGATACTGCAAAGCAGAAGAAAAAAGGAAACACACACACACACACACACACTATTAGAGGAGGAACAGAGCCTTCTGTTGAAGCAACACATCCCACTTCCCGTCTTCCAAAATGCGTTTTCTTTCTCTGAGGTAACAATATAAGATCATTATGAACCTCTTCTTGTATCCACTGGAACTCACCATTTAGGTGGACCCTCGGCTGGTGGGCCTCGTATGGATCACAGGCTGGAGGACTCGGGTCCTCAGCCAGGTACAGCGCCTCAGACCTGAAAACACAGCAAATAACAACAAATTAAACTTTTTGCAGATCGTCGCAGGGCGATCCAGAACGTCCGTCACATCGTCGATGATGCACACATGTTCCTACAAGTTCTTCACTTTCTGTTTCCAAACATGTATCAGTTCCTAGCAGGTGTAAGACTAAAGCTGGGCTCCCAGAGCGAAGCTCACCCAACCTCAAGAACCTCAATACACTCAAAACATTCACACCTCTTTCTGTTGAGACATTTGGAAACAGGGTGTTTTTCTTCTAAAATGCGGAGGGACCGTCGGACTGATCTCACCTGGGGGAGTAGAGGGTTGGGGGGGGCGCCAGGAGGTCGGGCAGCACCGGCGGCGGTGGCGGCGGTGGGACCACTTCGGGCGTGAGTGTCACGGCGTCCAGCGTCTGGGAGGCGCACAGCATCTGGTTCACGCTGCTGTGGCCCGGCGGGGCGGCCACGGGCCACGAGGTCACGGGGGCGTCAGCGGCGTCGACCGACTCCTGCTGCCTCTCCCTCAGCGGCGCCAACTCCGAGTCAGACTCCTCTTCCTCTTCCTCTTCCTCCTCTTCCTCCTCCTCCTCCTCCTCCTCTTCTTCTTCTTCTTCTTCTTCTTCTCCTCCTCCTCCTCCTCTTCTTCTTCTTCTTCTTCCTCCTCCTCCTCCTCTTCTTCCTCTTCTTCCTCCTCCTCATCTTCATCTTCTTCCTCCTCCTCCTCGTCCTCGTCCTCATCATCCTCGTCGTCATCGTCCTCCTCCTCCTGTTGCTCCTCCTCCTCCTCCTCCTCCTTCTCTGGCTGCTCTGCGTCCGGGTCGGCTGGGCTCACAGAGGCGGTGGCGGCGGCGGCGTCGGG
Source organism: Liparis tanakae (assembly GCA_036178185.1). NCBI lineage: Eukaryota > Metazoa > Chordata > Actinopteri > Perciformes > Liparidae > Liparis > Liparis tanakae. The sequence continues at coordinate 9,650,028 of CM070105.1, forward strand.
CTGCGACATGGCCGAGGTGTACATGGAGTCGCCCAGCGGCCGGCTGGTGTCGAAGCAGTCTGGGAGGACGATGATGTAATCGTCGCAGGAGGAGACCGAGGAGGTCTGGCTGCTGACCTGAGAAACAGGAGGAGGAGAAGATGGTCATCACAGGAAAACAACTACAGAGACAAAGTTATGGTCTATCAGAGATTCTTCTGTGACGTCTTCCCGCTGAAAACGATGTATGATCCAGTTTGTTGTGATATGAAGGTTAAGGACCTCACCTCCTCCCAGTCCTCTCCTTTGGTTCCAGCGTCCTCTTTCTCCTCGTGAACATCCCTCACGTTCTGCATGTCCTCTAAGACCACGACCTCTTGCTCCTCGGTACCAGGCTGTGAACTGATATGCAGGTTTTCAGTCGCTGGTTCTGGCAGATGAACTGAAGGGGAAAACAAGTATAAGTATCTGAAAACTGCAGGTGAAGCTGCAATTAACTCATGACTTCAACAGTTAGGACATAGAACTGTAGCCGGTGTCCTGACCAGGCCAAAGGGTCCATATAGGACCACAAACAGACCTGGAAATGTCTATATTGTTATTAATGACTGAATATTTTGAATAAGGAAACCCGCCGGAGGGACGATGCGGATGGAGGATGAGACCTCCTCCCCGTATTCTTGCACACGGATCGGTAGAGTAATGTCACTTAAAACAAGCCTGTAAAAGAAATAATGTTTTCAACAGGGAAACGATAAGATCAAATTGGAAATAAATGAAATGGTCCTCTAACCTGGCCTCGTCTCCTCTTCCTGGGGGACCTGGCTGAGAGGCAGAGCTGAACTTTCAAGTCTAATGGCGCAGATCTCCTCACTTGCTTCTTGCACTGTCTCCGTCTTCTCCACCTTGGCGGCTCTCTCCAAGCAGAAGCTGGTTCCCCGGGAAACCACTGGACAGAAACAACAATAAAAAACGGAATAAAAACAGTCGGAGTGGCTCCATGTGCTCCAAACTAAATATGCTGCATGTGGCAACATAGGACCACAGGGGCTCCTCACCCTGTGGTCGGTGGCTGCTGTGCCTGACTCTGCGGGGAGGTCTGTGATCGGGGGCCTCCTCCAAGGTGAGGGAGCGGATGACCGTCTCGCAGAGGAATTGGGCCCCGCTGATCTCCTCCTCCCGGTCCTCCTCCTGGGCCACAGGCTCCAGCAGCTCCCTCCGTGGCCTCAGTTGGACTCCTACACGAGATATTCAAAGAAGGATCCGCTGACTTTCATCACTGACAGCTGGACACACAGTCATAGTCTGATGCCTACGTTACCCACAATGCAGCTCAACCGCTCACAGTTCAATCTGAGATTTAGAGGTTTTGCTTAGCGAGAAAAAAATAAATAAAACATTGGTGGCGTTGCCCTTTCAAAATGAGCTCAACATCAAAAGTTAATTCTCCATTAGATTTTAGTTAATATCCATCGGCTTAACGAGGTTTCTACTTAAATAATCAACAATCTATCTACATATACTAATTTTCTTCACTCAAGTTGCATCTCTTTGCCAGAAACAGCTCTCCTCACATCCATTCTATAAAAATAACACACACACACACACACACACACACACACACACACACACACACACACACACACACACACACACACACACACACACACACACACACACACACACACACACACACACACACACACACACACACACACACACACACACACACACACACACACACGTCTTACCAAAAAGCTTCCTGACCCCCGTGACCTCTGCTTCTTCTCTAATCCGTGCATTGATGGCCTTCTCCAGCACTGGTGCATCATGGGGCATCGGGGATATGCAGGGAGTCAAATCTACAAAAGCAGTCAGAGACACAAACACAGTTTATACAAGAAAAAAATAAAAAATAGAGAAATGTTTCTGCAGATTTGCGTGCAGCAATCATCCTTTCCATTAAAGCCACGGCAGTTTTGGGAGGGATGAAGTTGCAGAAGGAACCTTCTGTTGAAGCATCATTCATTAATTACCTTCAGGTGTGTTGTTGGGAACCTTCTCCAACTCTTGCACAATATTTATATCCAGCAACTCAAACGACAGTAGATCCTAAAATGACAGAAGAAGCGAGGATGAGCGTCGGCCTCCAGTCAAACACCGAGCCGGAGGAGGCAGGCGGCTGCACCTGTGCGGTCAGCAGGTCCACCGAAGGGAAGTAGTAGTCCTCGTGGTTCAGGTCTACGGGAAGACCAGGGCTGCTGTCCTGGGGCCTCGCCTCCTGCTCCTCCTCCTCCTTCTGAAGAACACACAGGAACGGCATCACCAGTGTCACGACAGAGGTCAACGGTTGCCGCTCTCACTGCGGCTGTCATTAGGTATCAGACTTGCCGGTCGTTTTTTCTGAAGCCCGAAAGTGCTGCGGCCGTCGCCGGGGGCGACCACGATGCTGCACCACACGCGCGGACCGAACTGACAGCCGCAGTGCGCCAGCCGCCAGTGGGAGGTGTACGTCCCCTCCAGCACGGGCGCGACAAAGGCCACACTGACCACTCCCACTTGTCCCGGCAGCAGCATGGGGACCGGCACCTCCCGCCTCCCCTCCGACGCCAGGCCGAGGTTTCCCCACATGAACACTAGCTGGGTACACACACACACACAAAATAGGAATACACATGCGAAGAAAAATACACGAGGCCTGAAGTCAAAGTTACTCGGCCACACACACACACACACACACACACACACACACACACACACACACACACACACACACACACACACACACACACACACACACACACACACACACACACACACACACACACACACACACACACACACACACACACACACACACACACACACACACACCTCAAGAAGAAAGGGTATTGGTCATATTAGGCTGGGTAAGAATTATTAGCTGGTGTTAAGAGGACAGGAAGTAAGGCAATGAGTGGAAGTAGTGGATGTGTGTGTGTGTGTGTGTGTGTGTGGGGGGGGGGTACCTTGGTCTCTGAGGTCCAGTTGATAGTGCCCGAGTTCCTCATCTTCCAGTATTTGATGAACTTGGTTCCCGGCTCCAGACGGGTGCCGTCCGGCAGATTTTCATCCAGAAACAAGGCGGCCATAGTGGGGACCAGAGACGTGTGCGAGACCCCGGGACCCCTAGTTTCAAGTGTACAGAGCATTGTTGAAAATAGCCCTGGTTTCTTATAACATCCATCTCTTTTGTTCTCTACGAATAAAAAAAAGCAGGACCCCAGACTTTTTTTTTGCACCTCAGAAGCAATTTTTGTTTTTTCTTAGGAAATCTATGAAGCAGCAGCAGTTTTCACATTGAGGTAGTTCCAACATTTTTTCCACCACCCCAGAGCAGCCAGCGACCCACACTCATACAGACTAGATTACAACGATGGCATATTTTTTGATTTCTTTTTCTTGGGGAAAAAAAAAAAAAAAAAAGAGATAGAGAGAAAGAGGATTTATAGCATCCATGCTGGGTTCGAGGTACTCAGCACTGTCGGACGCCCTTCCGGGGTGACGCTTACTCTGGACTGGAGGCCTGGGGATCAGGGACCGGGGCAGGGACGGGACCTTGGGCTGGGGCTGGACCTGAGGCCGTTTCTGAGGCGGCAGAGGGGGGAGGGGCTGGGACCTGCGTGGACGTGGACGCCATGTTTATCAGGTTGGCTCGGCCGGAGGTCGAGGGCCCGCTCCACGGCAGCCTCTTCTCCAGTCTCAGTTTCTTCTTGATTTCCTTGACTTCAGCTCTGAGCTGCCTCCTCTCAGCTTTGAGGCGCTGTCGCTCGGCCTTGCGCACTGTCCTGTCTCCTCGCCTTGGGAACCTGGTTTGAAATGTCATCAGGAACAACCTATTTGTCGACTATCAAAAGTTTATTTTCCAAGCAGAAAAACACATACGCACTCATATTTCAGTACAATAGTAGTCTAGCTGCTAACACATTATTTTGCAGTCCTGCTTTGGGGAATAAAATCTATTCTAATTTACATTTCCTCTATTTTATGCAGAAAGAAGTGAAGGCAACAGAGGGGCTAGCGCTGCTGCAAGTACACCTGTCTTATACTTTCAAGAAGTGGGAAGATTGATCCTTGGATTTTGGGGGGTTTACCTCGACTCTCCCGACATTCCATGCTCAGGGATGGAGAGAGGCGTCTTGGTTCTCACAAGGTTGTGGCTGGGGTCGTGGCTGTGTCTGCACATCTCACACAAGATGCAGGACGGGCACACACTGGAGGGCACACGGCCACAAAACACATTGATATGGATCAATGAAGCAGCTCAAACAACACAGAACACGCAGAACATACAGTCATAGACTGCATTGAAGAAGTGGACATAGTCAACGTGGCGTGAAGCTGCTAGAGTCTGTACACGACTCTAGCAGCACCCTAAAGAATACTCTACGGTTTGGTCTATTGTACTCTAAATTAAATATAAATTACTAAATTAACATCACGCTCTATTGAAGAAGACTTGAGATTATAGATTGAGACTCAAACTCATGATTACAATGTTTACTGAGGGAATAAATCAAGAGAGAATTAGATTATTGACTTATAAACAACCAGAGGAGTCGCCCCCTGGTGGACAGTAGAGAGAATGCAGGTTCTAATGCACTTTCGCATCGGCTTCCCTCTTCAGAACCGGAGCTTTCCCCCTGGATCGTATATATATATATATATATATATATATATATAAAAGACACCCATCTCCCTCAGATTACAATTCTAATGTGTTCCTACCTGCACTTGTACGCCCCTTGGGAGGTGAGTTTGTTGCAGCTGCTACAGTTTGGAGTGTAGCCGAGTGAACTAGGCGCGATGGAGGGGCCCGGCCGGGGCCCGACAGTACCGCCGGCCGCCTCACTGGCCTTGAGGGGTCCGTCAGATGACTTGTGGGTGCAACACTGGCCAGAGAAGTCATTGCACATCCTTTCTACCACCTCTTTCACCACCTCATCTTTAAACTATGAAAACAAGAGTTGATGTCATGTTAGTCGAAAGCCAAACTCGACCTTTAGAATAAAAAATATGTATTCATTAAAATGGTACCTTCTCCATGTATGATCTAAACCACATGGGAGGTGGCTCATCTTCTGGCTTGTTCCCCTTGTTGTCTTTTACTGGGACCTGTATCAAGATACATCAGGCTGGCATCAGACACATGTTCAATTATCTTTAGATAACAACACACAGACACACACACACACTGACTAGGATATCATTCCACATATCATCACAGATACATGTCGGCAATGACGGACTGGGATCAGCCCTTGAAGGACAATTCACCCCTGAATAAAAACTACATATCTTTTAATGGTACCTCCAGCAGAAGAATAATTTGAAGAAGCAGAAGAATTGTAACAATAATAATAAAGAAGAATTTGAGGAAGAAGAATTTAAAGGAGAAGAAGAATTTGAAGAAGAAGAATTTGAAGAAGAATTTGAAGAATAAGAAGAAGAGGAATTTGAAGAAGAAGAATTTGAAGAAGAAGAAGAAGAAGAATTTGAAGAAGGAGAATTTGAAGAAGAAGAATTTGAAGAAGAAGAATTTGAAGAAGAATTTGAAGAAGAAGAATTTGAAGAATTTGAAGAAGAAGAAGAAGAAGAAGAATTTGAAGAAGAATTTGAAGAAGAAGAATCAGAATCAGAATCAGAATCAGAATCAGAATCCGCTCGGTTCCTTACAGCTTCTCTCTCCGGGGTGACCTGTGTGCCCTTGTCCACCGTCTTGACCCTCGATGGATAAGGAGGCGCAGGCCGCAGGTCTCCCTTCAGCTCCTTCACCTCCGTCTTCAGCGGGCCTCCGCAGGCCTGACCTTTCATCTTGTACACGTTCATGTGCAACTGGTTCCCCTGCTTCTCTGCGCTCTGCGTGGGGAAAACAAGCATCACATACACCGAGTACATATGTGAACACTCACGAGTCACAAGGTCTCTATGACTCATGAGGTATTTTATTATCTATCTTCCTTCATGCAGTGGAGGTTGGCGGATGTTATTAATGTTTAAAGTTTCACATATTCTCGTGTGTCGTTATGTGCTGCTGAAGTTAAGCTTCACTATTACACCGAAATCCAGCAATGTCCCATTACCTTGATGGCTTCTTCATATTCATCTGAAAGGACAGAAAAGCAACAGGAAGTTGCTCAGTGACAGTGCAAATAACATATTTAGCATCACAGTTTAACACGTTTACAATTGTTATCCTTTTTTTTCACTTTTTGTGAAAATACTCAAACAGAAAAGTATTTTTCTCACCTTGGCTGTTTATACAAATCTGAAATAAAAGAGTGAATGAGATCAGAATGAGTGAATGAACCAAAAAAAATCATTGTCATTTCAGAACAATATTACATATATTATAGGATTTACCTCCAGATTTCTGCCTAAAATAAAGTCTGTTTTTAATGAGTAAGGAGTACACGGCAACAAGGGCAACCTCCAGAAGTCTGAGTAGAACAATAGTTTGGGCCACCACCTATTGACTGACCTTTAAACATGAACCTATTAAGAAATGGCTTAAAGCAAACATGCAATTATGAGTAATCATACATTGTTTTATATAAAGTATCTGCTACTTTTGTAATGAATATATCTATTTTCACTGTATCTATATTATATTATCATTATAATTGATAATGTTTGGCTGTATTTGTAATAACCTGCACTGTCCATAGACAAATATGTAAATATATATGTGTCTAATTTCAGCTAGTTTGTATACTTCTGCATAGCTTAATCAATAATAATGTGACCTGTATTTTGTATTAATAATCAGAATCTGCTAAGTACTGTTGACACATTAATATATACATAGGCTTCAGAAATGTAGAAGTATACAATACATAAAATGTACTCCATTCCATTCCACCATTGGTAAACACACACACGCGCACACACGCACGCACACACACACACACACACACACACAAGCACACGTGTACACACTCCATTACCTCTTCATTATCCTCATCGAAGTATTTCACTTGAAAGTGGTTGATCCCGAAAGACGCTTTGATCTGAAATACAAAGAGACGATTATCCAACGCAATTATTAAACGTGAACTTGTTTTTTTTGTCCCCCCCTCACACGTGACAGGAAAACATCAATAATGGGGCACGTTGAGAAACACCTCTCCGGTTTCTAGCTCCAGTGAAACGCGTCACAGCGAGCTGAGCCCTCTCGTTTCCTATTCCTCGAAGCTATCTTACAAAATAAAAATACAAAGATCCCCACTCGTGTACATTATCTTGGTCGCAACTGTACAGACTGTCCTTTAGAAGGAGGCGTGTGGGTGTCTATTGTTTACGTGTCGTAGGCCACGTCCGGGCCTGCGCTTCTACCCAAACTGCGCCAGCGTTTAGCCAGCGCGCGCGGCTAGCAGCAGCAGCTCACCCAAGCTTCCACGGACTCCCACTCCAGTTTGTCCAGATCCTGAGCCAGAAACCTCTTCACGTTGCCCCGGAAGTTCACTTTAATCGTAACGGGCAGCCCCATGTCGGCCGTTTATTGAGCGTGTACCGGCTATCATTTGCGGCGACGCCGGCCTGTTTGATCCCCTGTTGCCCTCGACTGTCTTTTCTTGTTTACATCGTCAGCTGCGTCGAGAAAAAATACGACGATAGCGATGACGTTTCCGCGCGTGCGCAGTGGCACTCGTCGTCCCCTCTCTCTCCCTCCTCTCTCCGTCTGTCGCGCGTCAACGACGTCATCTTTAAGCTCACAAAGTGTGGCTGGCAAGAATAATAAGCCACACTTCTGAAACAATCGTTTCTCCGCCTATTTGAGCCCATAAGATGTCTTCAATTCTCAAGGTGGACCATGAAATTAAAACCAAGGTAATGTTTGTGTTTTTAGAAAATACGGGTTGACGTTGATTGACGTGTTGCTGCCGTTTCTCCTGCTAGCGTGTTAGCCACGTTTGTGTGGAGAACTCCGGTGTTGCGGTCTAACAAGCGACACTGTTAACCGGTGTTACGGTTTAAGAAGCGACCGTGTTAACTGGCGACTTTGAACCGAACGTGTCCATTGTTGTCGTAGTTAGACATGTGTTAAAAATAGGAAGATAACACGTAGCTATACCCCCATGAATGCCGCATTGTTTAATCGGTATATATTATTATGTATGTTACACTATTACAACATTATACCAGGCAACATTCACGAGGACAGCTATACGTGTTCTCTATCCTATTTTTCCAACGGCCGTCGTAACCACGACAACAACGGACGTATTCGGCTGAAAGTCGCCAGTTAACACGGTCGCTTCTTAAACCGTAACACCAGCGACTTTCAGCCAAACGAATCGGTGATCGTGGTCCTGATAAACCTCCTCATATACGTCATATATATTATATACATATTAAACAGCCAACTGTTCTTTATTTTCAACAACTGTCGGAACTACGACAACAACGGACGCGTTCAGCCGAAATTCGCCAGTTGACTAACGGTTACACCGGCTACTAGCAGTTGGCTAACAGCGGCTAGCCGGCTTCGATTCCCCGCGTGCTCCAACGCAGCTGCCACACCTCCCGGCAGGTGCTGTATGCTGGTCACGTTAAGCTCGGTGTGTTCACGTTACGGCGTGTTTTGTAAAAATAGCAGTGATATTTGAGAAGTTCATGCCCCTAAAAAGGCCCTGAGCTACCAAGTAAGCCGAATCATACCTGAGTCATGTTATGATGCCGTTCACATTTATTATAGCTGCATTTAGAGAGTGCTAATATAGTTATATCCACCAATTATTTCAGACTCTGGTTCCAGATTAAAATACATACAAAAGCATAATTAAAATACATAAACATAGCCAGGGGCGGCCCTTGCACATTTGGCGCTCTAGGCAAGCTTCACTCGTGGAGCCCCCCTGCCCCCCTAAACAAAATGTTTTTAAACGAAAAAAAATTAATGTAGGCACTGTGGCTTAGTGCAGGGGTGCTCAATACGTCGATCAAATTTTTACAAGGCAGCAAAAAATGACAGAACACCGGCAGTGCCAAAAAAAAATTGAACAAATATTTTTTTTTTGTTGATGGCAGCATTTTCTGGCGCCCCCCTCGCGGGGGCGCCCTAGGCAGCTGCCTAGTCCGCCTGTAGGAAAAACCGCCACTGAACATACCAATGTACTAAACTATATTTAAAACAATCAAGATGATTCAATTGTAAGTCATTAAGCAAGGCACATACATTTATACATACGATTTATTAAAACAGTTTGCAAAGTATTAACTCTTGCAGTCGCAAACATGTTACTGCCACTACACCATCCCTACCTCCTTAAGTAAAATTCTCATGGCATCATTATAAGCTACTTGAAGTCTCTGTAGGCAACCTTTTTTGTAATTAGACCACAAGTGTGCAGTAAAAGAGACAAATTCACATTGCCTGTAAATATCTGTCTTCAATTAAATGTCCAAGATGTACCTTATCAAGGTATCAGATTATTTTAAGGCAGGGAATTTTTGACTTTTATCCTCTT